>CM053503.1:164022804-164042171 GCA_028627145.1 Eidolon dupreanum | reverse complement strand
CTAGGACATGACCTTTGTTTGGCCAGGGTAGTGTTGCTGGTGGGGAAACGGCATCCTCAGACAGCAGGGGCTCCCTCTGGCTGGCTCCTCCCACTGGCATCGGAGGAAGTGGTCCTAGGCAGAGCACCAGGGAGCTACCCTTTGGCTTGGCAGAGCCCACTGCCCATGAGCTTCTCTAAACCTTCCTGGGGCTATTGCGGGAGTTGGAAGTGTTGACTGAGGATGCTGGCCACTGTCCTTAAACTCTGCAATGGCTATCGTGTCCCTCTGGGAAGGACACCGTGAGACATAGGGGTGGATGGCTGTTGGTGAGGGTCAGCTTGGCCTTGAGTGGCCCGGGCCCCCACCTCCCCAGAATGGTGAGGTCAGTAGCCTGGGCAGCCAGGAGCCAGAGCCAGGAAATGGCAGGAGATGAGGCCAGATTAAGGCAGAGCAGAAAAATCACATGGAAAGGAAGTTCAGGATGGCAGTCAACCTATGACTTAGAGAAAGTAATTTGCTGCAGGAACACATGGTGCTGGCTACTAAAAAAAAGGGGGGGGAAATTTCAATATACGTGTAAATTGAGAGGTGCCCTGAGAGATAGGCAATCATTTGTTAAAGGGCCACCCCCTTATAGGATCCCTGTTTGCCAGCAGGAACTATGTACTGGATGGGAGGAGTGACAAAAGGCTCCTGGAGCTATTTAATCTGTACTTGTGTTTGGAAATGCAGCTGAGTCATAACTCCACAGCTGAGCCCTCCCCGCGGCCCAGGATCCTGCGTCCCTTCTGTTCTTGGGGGCCACCCTTTGCATCAAGGCACGAACGAAAGTGGATTCTGTTTATCAGGGTTCATTACTGGCTCTCCATTATTGCTGTGGCTGTTTCCTCAGGGCAATAATAAAACCGGGAAAGGGATGGGGGCTGGGGAGCCGGGAGGAGAACACGCCCGACGAAGGGAAGTCTGAAAAACCTGTGGAGCTCACACGCGTCGTGAACACGCAGGTCTCCCAGCCCGATTTCCCTGGCCTCCCTGTCCCAGTCTGTAATTTCTTTTGGCCGGATGCACTGCACGTGTCATCGTGAGCGGCCATACATCCTTTTGGGACAAATGTGAGGGGGGAAAAGGCATATGTGCAGACACATGCAAAAACTCTTCTTTATTTTGTAAAACCCGCACAAGAGTCACTTCCTGTCTGCGGCAAGATGGAACCTCTCATGCTGTTTGCTTCTGATCCCAGCGTGGACCTGGGTTGACGTCTAACGTCGCAGGGGAGTTCTGACTGAGGAGCCTACGCCGTGCTTGTCCTCGGGTCGCCTGGAGGGAACGTCAGTCAGGCGAATGTGCCCCTGTCCCCTGCCCCCCTCCCCCCCCCGCCGAGATGGGCTCCTTTCCATGGACCCCGTGCCAGGGCCTCAGCGCATAGCAGGTAAGCTCATAGGTGTGGGGCAAGGCCACGTGACCGTCTGGGCAGTTCAGTCCGTCCCTCTCCCAGTGGCGACAGCTGGAAACCAACTCCTGCATATTCCGAGGTGCAAGTCAGCGTCTCAAGATCTGGACTGACAGATTTCACTTTGGTCTTTCTCGGGATAAATGCTTTTTTTTTTTTTTTTAAATAAGTGCATTTTTAAGGCCTGGTTAACAGTATTCCCCAGCTACTCAATGCTAAAGATTCTCAGAAGCAGGAAGAAAAAAAAAAAGAAAAGGCAAACTTGGCCATGGGGAGGTGGGGAGGTCTGGACTTTTCAGTCCCTGGCTTCCGGGAAGACAATTTCACAGTAAGACCAGTTGCTGGAAGCCACTGGAGTGAAGCCGAAGCTGCAATTATCTTTGAACCATCTCAGAATAAGGGCTAAAGAATGAGACAATCATTTAATTTACTGTTTACCCAAACCCACAGCTCCGAACAGTCAAGCAATGCCCACCCGGCCAACTCGTCGCCAACTTGCCCCCATCCAAGCCGTGCAGAGAGCCTGTCTCTCACCTTTCCTCCTAGTGATTCATCCAACAAATATTTTGAGAGCTTGCTCTAGGCCGGGAGTGGGAACACAGGGACAAATATCCTATAGGTGGCCCCTGACTTTGAGGGTGCGGGAGACATCATGGGCCATGTGACCATATACTGGGCTCCGTGGCCCTGGAATGTGGCTGTGTGACTGGACTTTGGGGTCAGGCAGGAGGGATACTTAGCTAAGACCTAGAGCAACCCAGTTAGGAAAATATATTCCAGGCAGGGGTGACAGCCAATGGGGGGTGGAGGCATAAGACAGCAACATACTTCTCCCTCTTTCCATCCTCCTCTTTCTCAAACAGAGCCCCCGTACCCCAAACTTAAAATAAGACTTGAATTCACGTGACTGACGTTGAGGAGAGAACACCCGTGGGTTTAATTAACCGTGAGGATGCCTTTGTGCCCAGCGGAGGCTTGGATGACCAACCCGGTAACCCCACTTGGGGTAACAAGGGGGCATATTTCTAAGGAAAGAGGCTTCGGGAGCCCCTGCCTGCTATGAAAACAGTTATTTCTGAGGGGAGAGGGTTGTTGCTACTGATGAGCATTTACAGGAAGGAAAAGAAGTGGCCCCAGGCCCAGAAGGGCAGGTTGGCCCGGCTGAGCCCCAGGATTGGATTGGTCCAGCCCCGGGAACCAGGAGCAGGGGCAGTGGGGATCAGCTTCAGCTCTGGCCCGCCCTCCGAGGTCTCTCATTTTGAGCCCCTCGCACCTCAGGAGAAGCCCTGACTCAGCGCACCAGCCCGTGGGCACTTCTGGTCCCAGAGCTCACCTTCAGCCCCTCTGAGAGCGCAGGAGGCCCAGGTAGGGTAGGTGGGTCAGGGGTTGGGCTGGAGGAAACCAGACGCCCAGCCCCTCCAGGCCCCCAACCCACCTGGCCCCCAGTCCCTGGCTCACCTCATCATCTTCTGTACCCTCTGTGCAGTAGAGACACCCAGGACTGGCCGCCCCCCCCAGCAGGACCCCAAGTCCTTCCGGCTCAGCCTCATACCACTCTGCTGCCCCGATCCCCCCACTCCGCCCTCCATCTCTGCTAAGAGCAGCACCTGGAAAGGAAGGTGGCAGGAATGCTGGGTGCAGCTGAGGGGACGGGCTTTGGCGCTTCCCCCCTCCCCCCCCCGCCCCCCACTCTTTCTCCACTGTGGCCTCTGCCTGGTCTTGGGGGCAGCGGCAGCTCCAGGTGTTCCTGTGGCCTCTAGAACTCAGCAGGAATTCCTGTTTCTGTGAGGTTTCCATCTGTGGGAGCCGGTGGGAAGGGCAGCAAGGCCCAAGTAAGGGAAGGGCCAGTGGGCTGGTTTCTCTGACCCCTCTACACGGTGAGGGAAAAACATCTGCAGGGAGTAGGGGTGTGGCTTCAGGAATGTCACCCTCCCACCTCTGTACCCAGCTCCCCAAGGCTCCGCAGCTGAGGCTGGGCCCGCTCAGCCAGTGGCTTGCTTGGGGCTCGTGCATGAAAGACTTCCCTAGTCTGCAAAAAGGTGGGACACGGAAGGCCAGACCAGTCACCATGGCACAGTTCCTCTGATTCAGGGACTCCGAGGGTGCCAGCCGCATCGAGCACGGTGTTGCCCCGTGTTTTACTGCAGGAGGGTGGCCTCTCTGTCTTGAACACTCTGGGCTCTGTGTGGCCAGGAGGAGTGAGTGGGGGCAGCTGGGGTGCCCGGTGCTCAGGAGGCGGGCTGGGTCTGAAACCGGTCAGGCCTCTCTCCCTGAGCAGGTTTCCTCGGATCTGAAAGGTCATGGGAAAGGCCCCTTCTAGATTCTAAAGACCTGAGTGACCCATCAAGGCCAGTGTGTGGCATTTGGTGCTGAGGAAGAAGAAACACCTTTTTTTCCTGTTTGGTAGGTCTGGTTTCTGTGTTAGGAAGCTGACATCTGAGCCAAACCATTTTACTAACTTCGTTCTCCATCTTTCTCTCCTCTACCCTACCTTCCCCGAAGCTAATTGCTAAGGGGACGGTGTCCTCTAGTCATCCTGAGTCATACATCCTTTCAAACACTTTCACCCAACATATCTTGAAACTAGTTCCTTGAACATGTGTATGTACGAGTTTCCTCTCTCAGTCTGACAACCGATAATTCTCAGGTGGCAGGTCTCCTCCCTTGGGCTCTGAGGTTATCAGATGTGGTAGCCGCATTCCCCTAGGTATTTTGACACCTCACCTCTGGTCCCAGCAAAATACTACTGTGCTTCCTTGTCAGGGGCTGGGCCTCAGAAGAGCCTTCTCAGGATACCCCCATCCCTGCCCGGTGGTTTCTCCACTGCCCGGGGCCCAGGGCACCCCCTTCGGCTGGCTGGGGGCCCCGAGGGGAGCAGGCGAGGCTCTCCCTGATGTCGGGCTGGCAACCGCTCTGCTGCCTTGGTGTCCACGGAGGGGGGGAGAGGGAAGAGGACTCAGTGGACTTCAGGACGGGAACCTCTGTGAGGACGCCCTTTACTGCGCTGGGCCGCAGAGCCAAGAAGAGTGTGCACCGCAGGCCAGCCCGACAGGTCCCCGGGGCTCACAGACGACGGGGACCCATTTCCCCGTGTGGCCGGGGATCTTGCAGGGGAGCCCCTTGGTGTAGGGCACTTACAACCTGCGGGCGCAGTGGGCACGCTCTGGCTGGAACTCACGCTGCACAGGGAGGCGCATGCAGCCTTGTTGCCTCCCCTGGCCTGCCTCTGCCTCTCGGGGTGTGCGTGTGTGCGTGCGTGTGTGTGTGTAAGCCAACAACACAGGGACTTGTCTCCCTGGGCCACTGCTCGGCTCCCCCCCCATCCGCCCACCGCATAAGAGCACGAGGCACTGAAAAATTGTGTGTTTGGAATTCATATTCAACGAGGTGTCTTGTATTTTTATTTGCTACATCCGGCCACCCCAGAGGTGGGGTTCCCTCCATGCTGAGCTGCCCCAGGAGCCATCAGGCCTGACTCCCTCAGTCCACCCACAGGGGCAGGAAGCACCCAGTTCCTAACTAGCAGCGCTTGAGCTGATGCCATAGTCAGGGACCAGGCCACCGGGTCATCCTGGAGACCTTCGTAGGGAAGTGACCCGAGAAGTTCCAGATGCCACTGCGCAGGAGCTCTGCCCGGGGCCTGGGGACGGGCCGACTTTGGATTTCAGGTGATGCAAATCCCTTCTTCGCCCCCACTTCTCTTTCTTTTCTTTTTACAGCTAAAGGTGTCCACCTCACGGTGACACGGTCTGGATTCTTTGCTGCTTCCTTAATCCAAGCTCTTCTCAGTTCTTTCACTTACGAAATCTCCAGTGTGGCCTCTGCTTTATCTGAAAGGCTGTTACCTCCAGGTTTCCTCAAACCTGTACCGAGGGACCCAGCTTTGGCGTCCGGACAATTCTCTCTCGACCTACACGAGGAATCTGTTTCTGATGATGACACTCACTGGGTGGCTGTACTTAGAGTCCACACTGAGAACTGAGTCTGCAACTAGACTTTCACCCTTCTCTGATCTGTTCTTCCACGCCCAGCTTGTCTCTGCTCTCTGCTCAACCCGCTTATACAATAAGGGCCAGGAGATAAAGCCTAGGTGTGCCAAATGATAACGGAGCGGAATTACGTTACATAAACCCCATTACGGTTCGTGGCGTTACACAATGGCCCCAGGAGCAGGCAGTCGTCCAGGATCAGGGCTTTCCTAGTGGGTGGGGGTTGGGGGATAGGTGGGCAAGCCTCTCCCCTACTTCCTCGCCCCCCCCACGAGAGAGGAGGAGCGAAGCGGAGCTCTCCTGAGACGCTCTGAGGTCTTGGTTTAGTCATCAAACAGCAGTCCCCCTTCCTCCACTCTGTGCCACACTGCAGACTTTCAGAGGTCTCGCCACAGAAAACCAGACCCACTGACAGGAGCTGGGAGGAGGCGGGCACGTGTGTGTGTGTGTGCGTGCGCATGCACACCTGAGGCCTCCTGGGACAGACTCCTGTTTTTCTGATCTGTTAATTCATTTCAGACACAGCTGGGCATTTTAACTCCAAAGTCCACTGACGAGACATGTGATTTTGATATCCAAGAGAGTCTTGATCGATGGGGAAATGAGAATAACTTTCCTCAGGCCGTCTTGCAAAATTCTAAGTCACATTCTTGGCTTCCCCCCCGGGAACGATTTCCTTTTGGCACTGTGGGGCTGAGTCCTGTGCTTAAAAAGAATGTACTTTTCTGGCTCTGCTTTCAACTGATCAAACAGTTTGAAGATCCCACCGGTTTCCCATCCTGAGTGTTACCCTTCGTGTCGACCGCATGCACAGGTGTGAAGGTGGCCTCCTGAACAGACGTGCTGTGCGGGTCACGGTGGTGGGTTCCCACGGGGTCTCGAGGTGGGGTGCCAACCCCCGGCCCGAGTGAAGGCCAGGAAGCCAGACTCCGTGGCAAGCCATGGGGGTGTGAGGGGACCCGTGGGGAGCACAGGGTGGGGTCAGGATGAAATGGGGGGGCCAGGTGAGCAGGAGCATGGGAGTGGAGGAAAGGGCTGGGGAAGCAGCATCGCGTGGACAGCAGGGTCAAGAAAAGTCAGACCAGGCTGTTGCCCGGGAGAAGACGCAACAGAAGACAGTGAGGATCGGGGTGGCCGCCCGGCCCGGCCCTGCCCTGCCCCCCGCTTGCTCGTCAGCCACGGCACTGGTGTCGGCTGAGCCCAGACGCAGCCTCGGAACCGGTCTCGACACAGCATTCCGAGCACCTAAGCCGAGGCCTGTTCGCTGCCCATCCTCACACAGAGGCTGGATGAGAAGAGGGAGGGACAGCGGCAGAGCCACCAGCCAGAGGGGCTGACGCTGGCCCAGGGACATCGGTCCCGGGGCGGCTGAAAGACGGTAGAAGGAAGAACAGAATCTACACCAGAAGTGGGATCGATGCTCATGAAGTGACCTAGTCAAGCCATTAACTCGGAGCCCTGGTTTCTCCAGGGCGAGACCTTCTGTTAAGTCGAAGGGTTTTAAAGGAGGACTAAAGGGGCTGACCTGAGGCCGACGGCCGGCTTGGCAGGGCACAGGGAGAGAGGTTTATTGGCCGGTCTCTGGCAGGTGGAGTGAGGGTGGGCTGGGGGTTAGTGCTCTGCAGAGGGCTGAGGAGGGAGGGGGTCACTGGGCAGCGGAGGTGTCTTGGGTCCCAGCCAGGCCTGAGCAGACAGGAGCAGGCAGGACAGACACACAGGATGTGGTCTCAGCGTTCAGAGCAGCCAAGGGGGCACCAACAACGTGACGTGGGAAGAGCAGCTGCTCTGGCCCCAGGCCGCCCCTCTGGAGGGGCCGCTGAGCAGCTGCCACCTCCCCCGGGACAGGCACGGGGACCTGCAGGTGGCTGTCAGGCTGCGTCCCTGCTCGGTGCCCACTGTCTACGTTTGACGACACAGAGTCTGCCAGGGCCTTGACTTCGTCAGGGCTAAACTCGCTTGTTCTTGAAAATAACGTCGACATCGCCAGCAAGAACATCGGCGGCTGCTCAGCCCTCTCTATCCACGACACGTCAAAAGCCTCCGCCTGGCAGATTAGGGCATGACAAATCTTCCCAAAAGACAGGCTCGTACTTAAAATTGGTGCAAGACAGAGGGCCGCCCCGGTGGTCATTTTGGTAAAACCAGGATGTCACGGAAGTTGCCCTAAATGCAACTCTTGGGAGGTCCAGGCCTACAGAACTTGAAATCACATTTAACTCGATGGCATTAGGTCAAACTGGCAAAAACCGAGAGGCCACCTAAACCCTCCGCCTGGCAGCAGAAAGCTTTGCATACATTGAGCCAATCGCCTTTCGGTGAAGGAGTATTAATGTCCAATGAGACACGTGTGAAATAACAGGTGATCGAAGTCGGCAGAACCCCATCGAGTCGCCCTCCCCCCGAGTCCCGAGCAGCCTGGCTTCCCTCCCACTCCGTGACCGACGGGTCTGCTGCTCAGAACCGGGTTGAGGCGCGTTTGGTTCCAATTGTGAGCGGACGGTGAAGTTCTCAGATGTTTTTCATACTGCCGTCTGACCTGCTCCTCTGTTATTTTTCCTATTTGAATGGAGATTAGAGTCTTATCTGGCCTGCTCATATCCTTTTAATTTCCTCTTGAAAAGTTTTTTTAAAAAAAACCACTTTGTACATTTCTGATGCAAGGCATACATATTTTTTCTGGCATCTGAAAAATACTTTCACCCCCGCATCGGTCTCCCGTGAAGTCAACAAGATGCTTCAAAATGTGTATGGAAATGACCCCCACAGTAGTTTCTGCTTCTCATCGCACACATGACAAGCGGCTGACCCCCCTCAGCACCGAGGGTGGGGGTACAGAACCGTGGTCACGGATCTAAATCGTTTTGAGATTCCTACTCTGAAATCTCACAGGAAACACAGCTTTTCCCAGTCAGAAATCTCGCCCAAAGAGCTTGCAGACGTGAGCAGGGGATTCGGTGCTCTGCGGGCAGGGGTCAGGTGTGGCCACGCGAGCCCAGGCCGGGGGTGGGGGGCGGGGGCTCCAGGTCGCGGGGCAGTGGCCGAGCTGAGGGGTTTCCCAGGAGCAGGTGGGAGCCGGGCCTTTCTGGGTTCGTAGCTGGGGCGGCCTCATTGGGTTCTAGGCATCTGCAGACCAGGAGCTGCCCCGCACGCTGCCGCCGCTCTTACAGGGCGACGAGGCGCAAGGCTGAGCAGCGCCAGGCTCGCCCCGCTTGCAGCCTGAAGGGGGGGCGTGGGGCAGGGACGGGCCGCAGCTGTTTCCCGCACGGCGGACCGTCTGGGGAGAAACGGGATGGTCTTCCAGGCTGGGAGGAAATGAAAAGCAGCAGTCAGTACAGATGTCCAGAGGCAAAAGTTTGACCGCTGACTACCTCGTGGCAAACCAAACAAATACAGAAAGTGAAAGCACCTGAAATTCTTTTGTTAAACTAAGATCAGCAGATCTGAAACCTTTTAAGGGTCTCGGCAGAGACTAGAAGTACCCTTACCACGTGGCTTAGAACCTAAGACACAATTCCATCCTATGGCTCTGAGTGACATGGGAGCATGACATGTCAAGCAAACAAGTTAAGGCACCCGTCTTCTGTTTTTAACCCCAAGGACGAAGCAGATTAGCGAAGGGATGAATCCATCAGGGAAGACCTGGGGCGTGAAGCAGGAACAGGACTGGGGAAGAGCTCGTTTGCTACGATCCTGCCTAAATGGTGGACGCATTGCCTCACACGGGTACCCGGCTCGGCAGAGACGCGGAGACGGCGGGTGGAGAGAGACTCACGCATCCGGCAGACATGCACTGGGTGTCTCGCCGTGCCGGACCCTGGGTCAGGCGTGAGGGACGCGGCCTGGGTGAGCACACACAGAGAGGCAGGCAGGCTGCTTCCCTGGTCGGCCTTTGCAACAGACCCAGAAGGCTCTCCTGTCATGTGGACACCAGTCACCTGCTCTAGTGAAAACCTGGCGGGGGACGCACCATGGCAAGCATATGCCACCGTTCCTAGGATTGCGACCTATGAAATGGTTGTTCTTGAATGTCAGTTCCAGTAGCAAAGACAAGCTGACACCTAACCGCCCGAGGGGGCAGGAAACGCTGTGTGTGCACTCGTCTGTGTGTGTCTGCCTGTCTGACTGTCTGTCTGTCTTGGTGTGTCTCTCAGCTAGTCCTGAACTCTGACCTGGGGCTTGCCTGGGGCTAAAAGAGGGAAAATGTCCCCACAGAGGTAACATCATGAGGAAGGTGAAGAGGCAAAACCAAGTATTAGTTATGCTGCATTGTTACTGCAAGATTTAAGGTGCCACAGAAAAAATGCAGGCTGGAGGGTACAGGGTGTTCTGAGAAGCTTCTAGAACTGAGGTTGCAGGGAGAGGTCAACTGGAAGGACCCCAAGGGCAGGGTTTGATTGGATTTTATCCCTAAGGATAATAGGAGTCACAGAAATGACATACCATGACATGGGGGAAGGATCACTCTGGCTACGGTCATGGAGGGTTGACCGTGGCAGGGAGAAGCAGGAGGCTCTCCCGGGCTGGGCTCAGGGAGCCGGACAGAAGGACAAGGTAGGAGAGCAGGTGGGGAGGACAGGGCTCGGTGGTCCATGGGGTGGGATTCTGGCTCGGGAGTTTGGGGTAAACGCCATTCCCTGAAGCAGGGGCTCAGAGGACAGCGGTGGTCATCTAGGAAGCTCTGAACTAGGGGTGCTGTGGAGATACATCTAGTGCTTGGGGGGCAAGTCTGGGCTGTAGCTAGAGACGTGGGTGTCAGCAGTGTGTAATGGAGCCCAGAGAACAAGCAGTCTGGGACGGGACCTTAAACGGGGCCTGCAGAACACGGCGTCAGGAGGGAGAGGGGTGAGAGTCGGGGGACCAGCCCACCGTGGTGCTGGACGTGGAGGTGGGACAGCCACCAGGAGGGTGAGTGAAGTGGCAGCCGAGAGAGATGCTGAGATGCTGGAAGTAGCCAGGGGAGTAGCCGGAGTGGGGAGACACGGGAGCCCAGGCCCCCGGAAAGAAGGCAGGGGGCAGAGGCTGAGGATGGAGCAAAAGAGGCGTGAAGTGATGGAGCAACCTTTGGACTGGGAGGGAGGAGGGAGGAGCCGAGATCTAGAATCCACGGAGGGGTGAGGCGGAGAGAGGCTGGGATGGGAAGGCAGGACGGGAGGGGGAGGGGAGGCACACACCTGGTGGGGGGTGAGGGCGGTGCACGCATTGCATGGGGGCCACTGTTTTTATTTTCAACCTTTCTTTCTTGACTATAAAACCAGTGTTTATTATGAAAAGTTAGAAAAGTACATAGAATATATAGACTGTCCTGCCCTCTCAATACACACACACACACACACACACACACACACACACACACAAACTTGGGATCCTTATAAGTGGCCGGCAGGCTAGGTCCACACTAATTTATAATTTGCTTTTCACTTAGCGATACATTGTGAGGCTCTTCCTATACATTCGATATTCTCCTAAAACATCATTTTCCATACTGTTTTATGTGGATATATATTTAGGTAATCAGCCTCCTACTTTGGGAATTTCTCATTTTATAAATAACATGGTAATAAATACCTTTGTATATATATCTGTGAAATTCTGAGTTCTTCTCAGTAGGAAATCCTAGAAGTGAGATTACTGACTCCAAAAGCACTAGTGTCTTGAATGTGTATAGTGAATATTGTCAGGGTGTCCCCAAGATCACTGAGGTTCTCGATTTATCGACACGCCTGGCAACACTGGGTTCCAGGGGTGAGCTGGTGGGGCACGGAGTCATACGGCCTCCTTGGAGAGGCTGAGCTAACAACGCTGGAAGTTCACTTTCCGCCGCCTCGGACTCCGCCATCAGCCACTTACCACATCGCACCCACTGTTGCCCTCCCCCACTGGGCCCTTGCTCTGTGTGCTTGAGGGCAGGAGTCACGTCTCGGAAATTTCCGCGCCCCTCGCAATCAGCACGCCACGTGGCACACGGTGACATACACGCTTTTGAACTGGAGGGAGAAGTTGCAAGGTGAATGCTTCGTCAGAGTGGGAAGGTCCCTTGTTACAGGAAAATGAAGGACCTCTTCCACAAATTGCGGGGCAGCCGCACGTGCTCCCCAGTCATGAAAAAACGTCTTTTTCTTCTACAAAACAGAACATCTGACTAAAGAACTAACTGTGGCCACTGGTTAGATCTTATATTTATTAGATTCCCTTTATCCTTATCTCCGATTAAGATATCCTTATGCCATTGTTGCTCCTCTGTGGAGACAGGGTTTTAAAATTTTAAAGTATTTTTTTAAATGATGACTTGGTATCCTCTTTCTCATGCCAAACAAGATGAATTTTATCAGTTCCTGTAACTACTTCCATTAAAAAATATATTATGTTTATAAACGGGATTTACTAGTAGTTGACAGTTGGCTGTAGTCTGGATCAAAAAAACCTTTACAAAATCTCTTGGATATAAGTGATAGTTTGGGGACAATCTGTGAATATTCATATACTACATATTATTAAATTGTTAACTTTCTTAGGTGTGCTAATGTGGTTAAAATACAGGATGTTCTTAGATGTATGCTGAAAATCTGCAATCTGTTTTCAAACAGTTCAGCAAAAAAATTATAAACATGTGGGTAAATTATATACTAGGCACATAGGAAGCGAGAACGTGAGCGAGGGAGTGTGCAAGCGTGAGTGTGTGAGCGAGCAAAGGCGGCAAAATGTTAAACAGTTGGAAGCTCTTCGCTGTAATGTTCTTTTGACTTTTCTGTAGGTTAAAAAATGCTGGTTGTAGGCCTAAGAGAAAAAGGCATGACATGAGTTTGCACGTTAGGAATTAAAAATAAAAACCTTGAAATATGAAGTACATGATGACTAGTTTCAAAATCAAATCCAACACCTCGGAGCGCTGACCCAGGGCATGGGCCTTGAAAAGGTGGGTGGCAGGACTCAGCAAGATCTGGGTGCTGGGGGCTCCACTGGGCTGGCGCTTCTGTGCTTTGTTCGCTGCTGTATCCCCTGCCCCTGGCCGTTCATAGCCCATCACTGTGGAGTAAGACTGGAAACAACCAAGCTGCCCAGCTACGGGGGAGAACTAAGTAAAATACAGCATGATAATTTGAAATAGTTTATGGCCAACGTGTGTTGAAGGCAGAAATGTAGGTTTGTCGCCCGCCCTCTCTAACCCCCGTTCTCATCTGTTTCTCTCCAGCGTTCTCTCTAGACAGGAGAAGAGGCCGCTCAGGTCATGAAGAGGCTGCTTTCCTGCCCACGCTGGACTGCCCAGCCTCCAGGTCCCCAGGGAGGCCAGAGGATCTGGGTAAGCAGACTACAGTTATATTTATGTAAACGGGGCAAATGAAGGCTATGAAGAATGAATAAGGCTTGGCAACTAAAAATGCTTACAGTTGCTTTAAAAATTCATCTAAACGTAAGCTGATTTGATGTCTTGACCGCTGAGACTCCATCCCAACAAGGAGTCTGGTGCTATGGGAGACGCTGCAGAAACGAGAAAATGAGAGTCCTTTCCGGGTAGACCCACTATTCCTTCTGGTCCTTTCTTTTGGAATTACGTTGGCCCACACTTGGCTTCTCCTGGAGAAATGGCTCTGGAGAGCCTGAAATTCAACCACTTCACGTTTTTGGAAGAAGAAACCTGGGCGGCAATGGGAGACTCAACCTACCTTCAAAAATCTCCGAAAGATAAACAATAAAGAGATAAATGCTTTTCAATATGAACACTTTATTTTGAAAATTTGAATACATACACCTTACACTGCAGTTAATTAAGCTTAAGAAAATAAATCCCAGCCTCCTTGAGCCCGAACTTACACTGGGTACCCGTTCCTGTGGCCGCCAGGGGTGACAGGCCGGCGCAGGGGCTCGGCGCCACTCCACTGCATGCTGGCCGGCCCCTTCCGCCTCGTCTTCCCCGTGTTGGTCATGATCTGGTGGCAAGAAAGAGGAAACAAGATGCAGAAGTCATCTACCAGAGAGCTGATCACATTTAAAAAATGAATCTATGGAGTAAGAGCCTTTGCTAATAAATGAGGAAGGATCAGGACATGGATGATTCAGATACACAGAATTTTTGAGGGAAATCCCTTTAGGTTCTCATATGATACCATTTAGCATTACAAATACAAAAAAGAAATCAAACCGTGGGAAAAAGAGATGAGAATAGTTGAATACAGTAACATCACATCTCTAGAGAGAACCAACTTTTGAAAGTGAGATGGGGAAAAAGACAAACAGATTCGGTTTCATGAATAATTAACATTTCCACATACATAGTGAATTAAAGATAAGCCAAATCAACAGGTAAACAACAGAGAAGAAATATTTGCAGCAAGTTTAACAGATCAAAGGTAAAAATTTTTATTACATAAGGCGCTCTTATAACTCAATAAGTAAAACACTAAATAGATAATTGAGCAAAGAATTCAAACAGCCAAGTCAGGAATTAAAAAGTATTACCAGAAAACAGAAAAAATTATCAACCTTATAAGTGAGGGATGGAGTGAAGAAATAAAATGGAGTCACTATAGCCAAACTGCTCAATCACTAAAATCAAGAAGGCTGAGGCCTGAGGAAAAGATTCTATTCTTGTTTTAACTAGCCTGGGAACTTGAACTTTTGAGTTTCCCAGTCCTGCGGCAAAGCCTGGATCCACGTCAGACCTCCAGATAACCCCGATTACCCTCTGAAGGGCTGAGGGAGAATGTTCACATAGCCAGACCACCTGACATCCAGTATCCAGACCACTGGTTGTTCAGAGGATTACATCTCGGACCAATCCTGAGGCTAACAATGCAGGACTGAGTCTTCTCAAGAATGTGCTTTTTCTGGGAAAACCCTCAGCTTTTCTTTCTTCTTTGGAACACTCTGGGGATTGTCTAGTTGTGTTTCTGGTTTGCAAACCCTAAGATCCTTAAAAAAATCTTTCCCATTTATTTCTAGCCAAAGACTCCAGACTCTTCTTGAGTTCACTCAACGCAGGTAATTAGAAACTACAATTTTACCAAAAAGGAATCATTCTTCAATTATTACATAAGTGACAGTTAAAGAAATGATCCCATCCACTGCTGGTAGTAGTTCAAAATGTTAGTGGCATGCACCTTTCAGATAGCTCTTTTGGAAAGTAATTGGCATTTTATATCAAGTTGCAAAAATGTTCATATCCTTGGGTGTTAATCCTAGTGAAAGAATCCAAAATATAAAAAATGTAAAATTAAGTTGCTTGTTACAAAATTATAGAGTAAAACTAGAACGATCTAACTGTCGAGTAATAGGGGAATAATTAAGTAAAATAATTAAGTAAAATGTAGCATATTCATCTGAAATATTATAGAGAGAGCCATTTACAATGATAAAGAGTAATTGAGAAAAAAAATGTTTACTTAAAATATTAAATATAAGTCAGGTGATAATCCTAAACATAAATGATGCTTTCAATTAAGCTAAAAATACACAAAAAGAGTGGGAAGATTTAGCGAGACACTAAAATGATGATGGTAGCTATAGAGGACAATGGAATCAAGAATAATTTGATCTGTGTGCTTCTGAGGGATGGAGGAGGAAAAAAGGACCAATTTCCTGCGTGAAAGATCAAAGGCCTGAGCTGTGCTGAGGGGAGTGGGCGGGCTGGGCCCAACCTGCACTGCTTAGGGGGGTGGGAGCGTGAAGGGAAAAAGACAGGAGGTGAGAGAAGGTGGGAGGGAGGGCTCTCCCCTCTTGGAGGAAACGGGACATAAGCTTTCCACGTGAGAACTCATACACAGGTCCCTCGCCCTTTCTATAGTTCATGGTATTTGCGAAAGACGCTATTCGAACTGCAGTCACTTCATACTGCTGTCTGCTTCTCCTCTTACTTCCCTTTCTGTCACATGGTCCTCATCTAGCATCTAGGGCCAAATTTACATGTCCACCCTCATCTCCAGAGCAGGCCCTAAGTCCAATTTTCAGTGCCACTTGGGGGCCGCCGGGGCCTTCTGTTCCCCCTCCTTGTGCCAGCCAGAACATTTGGGTCTTTCCACAGAGGGCCGAGGAGGCTGAGTCTTAAGCTACTAAAAAAAGGGAGAAAGTGCACATGTGGGTTCTTTCAAGTCTGTTGCTAGCGCTCTGCCTCCTCGTCCCCACTCGTCCACTGCCCTTCTGAGCGTGGCTACCCCCCGCCCCGCCGCCGACTTCCTTCTTGGAAGAGAGAAAATGTATCACTTATATTTGAGTGTTTCAGCCTTCAAGAACCCCAGTCAGCCACACCATTTCCTTACGACTGCATAGGCCTAGGAAATAACTTGATGTGGGAGGTATTTGTCCCCTTCAATGCGTGAGGAAACGGAGTCTGGCCTGTGGGCCAGAAAGATGTGGTCTGTTATCAGATGCCAGGGGAAAGGTCCTTAGTGAAGGAGGGTAAGTGTGCAAGACTCAGCGTGTGGCCCGTGGTCCGTGGCAGGCCCAGCGTCTCAGAGCAGCCACTTTCCAGAAGGCATTTCCTGTCCACCTCACAACCTGCTGCCCTCACAGGGCGAGCCACGGTGTGGCCCATGGGGTCTCTGGGCCCCTCAGTTGCAAAAGAGCTTTTCTAGGCTGGAAAGATCTTAAACAGTATCTGGTCCAACGACTTGCTGTCCAAACTGAGTTCCGTAGAATTGCTTAACTGCAATTTAAAAAATGCCGCAAGTGATTTAGCTGAATGTCATTTATTTGGTAGTAAAAAAGATGGTCAACACATGTCGATTTAGGTAAAGAATATGTTTCCCATTTCCTAGTTTCTTAGTATTAGTAAATCGCTTAAAGAAATTATGATGTTATAAAACGGTAAGAATATTACAGCAGTGTCTGCTTCAGCTTTCAGGTTATTCTGTGTGTGTGTGTGTGTGTGTGTGTGTGTGTGTGTGTGTGTACCTGAAAGCTGAAGCAGACACTGCTGGCTGTCTACCCAATATCCACTCTCTTTCTTGACCAATGATACTCTGATGTTGTTGGCACAAAATGCGTCTACTTTAAAATACTCACTTTCCCAGACTCCCTTGCAGCTAGGAGCCATGTTCTGACCAGTAAAAAGTAAGTGGAGGTCCCAAGATGGAGCTTTGAGAAAAGCACTGTGGAGGAGATGGCATTGGCTGGCCTGCATCTTTGCTCTCTTTCCCGACTTCATCGTGAATTTGTGCCAGGAGCTGCGTCCATCATCTCATGATCATGAGGCTCATGTGAATGAAGGGTGGACGCACGAAGGCAGAACCAGCTCAGGGCTCATGAAACTAAAGCTGCGAGGCCCAGAAGGGGCCCTGGCAATGTGTTCGCGTGGTTTTGTAAACAGTAGGCTATTTTAACTGTAATCACTTAATGCTACTGCTTCCTCCTACTTCTACTTCCCTTTCGCTGTTTCTTTCTATGTTACGAAAAACTCAATGGGAGGCTGAAAGGAAATTTCTAATCTGTCAATAAGAAGAAAATTTGACCGAATATGTTACAGGAAGGACTGACTTATTTTCTTTTCTGTCTGCATAGAAAAACTACAAACTCATCATATACATAAAGACAATCAAAGGACAAAAAATATGCAAAAACATCTACAAAGTGTGCTGAGCAGTTGGTTATAGAACCATTATTTTCTGTCTGTGGTATCTGCCAGTTATTACAATTTGAATTTGACTGTGGTTTGTTTTCTCAGTCTCATTCTAAATTAAGTATTCACTTTGTATTCCTTTATTTTAAGGAATGCCTCCCAAACCCCATAAACTGGAGGTCCCACAAAATCTGGATTTCCCTTCCTTACTGATAAGGCAGGATCCTCTGCTATTTGCTTCCTCTTCTACAAAATACAATAGTCACAGCATTTACCCACGGTTTGTTGGGAGGATTCAGTTAAACGGACTCAGATGTGTGAAGAAGCCAGCACAGGGCTTGCCCACAACAAGTCCAGAACTAAAGTCATGCCTATTGCCGCTGTTAAAGGTAACCGAAAATAAGTTTAAGCTTTAAAACCAAAAACTGAGATTAAAACAAAAAACTATGATTAAATATCTACACCCTTTTAACTGACGCGATGAAGACATTTAAATCGGGGCATTCTTTTTAGGAAGAATTAAATGATTATTCAGCACAGTATGGATGATATTTAAAAATTCGGAAACGACCAAGCAAGGAGAAGATGGCAAGATGGCCCGTCTTGATCTGCTGATGATCAGAGGCTGAAGAAACATGGCATGCTGCTTGGCACCGGGATTATGAGTAAGCAGTGCATTTGACATAAGTATTCACACGCTCATGCGAGCGAGAAGTGACTTGTTCTCTTGTCCCAAGTTTTCTGAGGTCCCTCCGGTCCTCGGCATTTTTTTTATGGCCTGGCTCTGCAGCACAGAGGAGCTGTATGCTGGCACTGGGTGGCAAGGACCGCAGTGTGGCTTTGCAGGGAGGGGGTGGCTGCAAATGCCCAGCAGGCGGCAAGCTCCGGGGTCCGGGAATCCTGGGGTTGGCCTCCTCCCATCCTGCACGGGCCTCCCCCGCCCCACTGCTTACCTCCGCTCCCACCCCCGAGCTAGCAGTTTTTCAGTCATTGGTGTATACAATAACCGATTCCTGAGATTCTGGGAAGGAGGTCTGGGGCCAGGCCTAGACTATCTGCTATCTGTACCCACATTTGGCGGTCTGGGCCAACTCTGACGTCACAGGGCAACACCTGCCGACCGTCTGACCACTCCCTGCTGTTATTCACATCCCTCGTCAACAGCATTTGATCTGCTGTCTTCTTGTGTGATCTCCTTGAAGGCAGCAGCCACATCTTCAACTTTTTCAGCATCCTGCTGTGTCTTAGGCAGATAACATCCATCCAAAAATAACCTTGAGTATAATTTTCTGATAACAATGTTTCAAAAAGTCAACATCTTTGGACCAATCTTGAAGAATCTACAACCTGCCTAGTATATAATACATTAGAATGGGAGGCATGACCATGATCTGGGGCACGTATTCTCCAGTGAAATGTCTTCTATTTTCGGCAGGTTCTACCATTTGGCACAAGCCATGATGAAGATGTGAGCTTACGGCCCTTGCATGCGCCACTGGAGCCAAAGGCATCCTCTCCTGGCTGACTGGCAGCTCCCTCCTGACTCACCTTTCCTTCTTCTGCAGGTGGGCAGTTCCCAGTGGCTTGCAGAATTCTCATTCTGACCCCATCACAGACGTGTGACCCACAGGCCTCTCGGATGCTTGAACACTCCCCCCTTCTGTTTTCCGTGGAGCTGTGTCCTCCTGTTCTCCTCGAGCCTCTCCGACTGTTCATCTTCTGTCCTCGGAGACCCCTCTTCTTTCTCCCTCTCCCCACATGCTGGTTCCACCCTCCGTGCTCAGCCCCCACTCTCTCCTTCGCCCTCCGCTTGAGTGGGCAATGTCATCTGCTCTGATGGTTTCGGCTGTCACCCATGCGCTGATGACTCCCAAATCCACCGCAGTCTCCCTTCTAATGCATAAGGCACACGGAAATTCGGAAGCTGGACGGGGAGGAGATGCCTGGGAAGGCTGGGCAGACCAGGTATTATGAAGGTCCCCGGCGCATGCCTTTTAGTTATATTCTAACCCCTCTCCTCTTTGCCAGCAGGTCTATTTGTAACAGGTGGCTAGGGCCACCACACATTTCAGGCCTACTGGAAGCAAACTGGTGGATACGGGACTTCTCACAAACACAGCATCACAACAGACAAACCGAACCCTACGTGTTATTGCAAATAACCGTCAACGGTCCAGGTCCGCGCTGCATTCCAGCCCCCCCCCCACCCCCCCGCTTCACGTGGTACTCACTCCCAGGTACTCGGTGGTCAGAAGCTTCTCTCCCGAGAGCTCTCCGAGCTGGGGCTGGATCAGTTCGTCTTTGTCCAGGTCGGCTTCCATGGTGTCGTGGTCCTCCTGTTTCAAAGGAGACACGTGGTGAAAGCTGGACCCCCTGCCGTGAGTTCCCTGCCACAGAA
>CM053503.1:164005168-164022304 GCA_028627145.1 Eidolon dupreanum | reverse complement strand
AGTGCCACAGCTAATAAACTCTGGGTTGGGCTGAGAGTTCTTAGATACAACAACAAAAGCACAAGCCATAAAAGAAAAAAAAGAAGATATATAATACTTCATCCAAATAAAAAACTTTTGAGCTTCAAAAAACACCATTAAGAAAATGAGAAGTCAAGGCACACATTGGGAGAAAATGTTTGCAAACCACATATCAGAACAAGGACTGGTATCTGGGATATCTGAAGAACTCTCACAACTCAATAATAAGATAACAAACAATCCCGGTTTAAAAAATGGGCAAAATACTTGAGTAGATATTTCACCGCAGAAGATACACAAATAGCTAGTGTTACGGGTTGAAACTGTGTAACCCTAAAAGATATGTTGAAGACCTAATCCCCAGTACCTCAGAAGGTGACCTTGATTGAAATAGGGTTTTTGCAGATGTAATTAGTTAAGATGAGCTCATACTGGAGTCGGGTGAGGCCTCAACCTAATACGACTGGTGTCCTTATAAGAAGGTGATGCAAAGACATATTAGGTGAGAATGTCTTGTGACAAGAGAGGCAGAGATGGAGTTACACAGGGGCAAGCCAAGGCCTGCCAAGGCCTGCCAGCAACACCAGGAGCTAAGAGAAAGGCATGGGACAGATCCTCCCCTAGCACACTAAGACAGCACGGCCCTGCCCACACCTTAATTTTGGACTTCTAGCTTCCAGAACTGTGAGACAATAAATTTCTATTGTTTTAAGCCACCCAGTTCGTAGCGCTTTGTTACAAGAACTCTGGAAATCTCATACAGCCAGCAAACGTATAAAAAGATGCTCAACATTACTAGTTGTTAGAGAAACACAAATTTAAAACACAACATAATATCACTTCATACCTACCAGGACAGCTATAACTAAAACGACAAGACAACAACAAACTTCAGAGAGGATGTGGATAAACTGGCATCTTCACAGTTGCTGGTGGGAATATAAAAATGGGGAGCGCCACTTTGGAAAAGAATTGATCCATTTCTTTAAAAGTTAAACATAAATTTGCTATTACCCCCCCCCGTCCCCAGGAATTCCACTGCTAGGTAACTAACCCAAGAGAAATGAAGACGAACTTGTGCGCAAGTGTTCGTAGCCGCGTTGTTTAAAACAGTCAAAAAGTGGAAACGATGCAAATTGTTTGAACCGGTGAACAGACAAAAAGTGGTTTATCCGTATGACGGACTAATACTCAGCAATAAGGAGAAATGGACTACTGCTACCTGCTCCAACACGGTTAATCCTCAAAAACGTCATAGACAACGAAAGCCACCGGATGCAAAAGACTACGTACCACGTGAAATGGTCAGAAGAGGCAGACCTAGAGAGAGGACAGATTGCTCGTTGCTTTGGGCCCGGTGGGCAAGGGAAGGGCCGACAGGGACCGGCCATGACGGGTGTCAAGGACCTTTCCGAAGCTAGGGAAGTGAACCATGGGGATAGCAGCACAAATCTGTACGTGCACTAACAATCACTGAAACGCACACTTAACACAGCTGAATTTTATGGTACGTAAATTATACCTCAAAGAAACTACTCACACGTGTAAGCACACTAAATAAACACTCCAGTCAAAGGCAGAGATTGTCAGAACAGATAAAAAAAAAAAAAACACACACAACAAAAAAAACGCAGTCCAGCTGTCTACCAGAGAAGCACTTTGAATTCAACAGACACAGACAGGTTGACAGTAAAAGAAGGGAAAAAGATACACCGAGCCATGGGTCCAGTAAGCACAGGAGAGCTGGCGTGGCTATAGTAATGGCAGATACACAAAATGCACCAGAGGCACGGAGGGCATTTCATCACGATACAGGGTCAACGCTGTGGGATGACAGATTACAAATGTACATGCTGAGGACGAAAGAACTCCAAAACAGATGAAGCAACCCTGAGCGCGCTGGAAGGAGAGATAAGCGAATCTACAATTATAATCGGAAGCTGCTATATCCCTCTCTCAGGGACTGGTAGAACGAGGACACAGAAATCAGTGAGGATGTGGAGGAGGCCCTGGCATACAACGTCCGCTCGATAAATATCTCAAATGGGTGAGTTCTCGCGAAATCGGTTGCATAAGATTCTTCTAGCGCGGTCGACCTGGGTCGAGCCGGAGGAAACAAAAAAGCCGCTGTGGGCCGAGCACGCGCTGCACGCCCGGCACGCTGCTCAGGCTTTACCCGGGCCATGCCATTCACCCCTTACCTGGACGTGAGAAAAAAATAAAGCTGCTGAAATGCGAAGTGAGGGTAGACCCTGGGAAGGGATTCCGACTGACCTAGGTGCTTGGCCTTTGCCCCTGGGCAAGGTTGAGACGGTAACGGGTACCCATTGAGATGGCTAGAACTCTCACTTCAAGTGGAAAAAAACATCTTTCTTAGTGTTTTATCTTTTTTTGGGGGGGGGGAACCACAGAATGTTACTTTATTTTGCATGCAAACGTTATCTTAAAATGCTGTCTTCTGAGATGACTCTCGCTGTGGTGGCTACACAGCCACGGGCTCCTCCCTCGCCAGCACCTCTTGGCAGTGTGGTCGGCCGGCTTCCTACCCGCTTCAGTCTGGGCTGGCTGTGACTCTAATAGGATGTGGCAGAAGTGGGGCCCTGAGACTTCCGGGGCCTCGGCCTCAAGGGTCCTGAGGGGGTTCTGCCCCCGCCCTCTTGGAAGCTCGGTGACGATGGCGCTGTGAAAATGCCCAGCACACCCACCGGAGGACAGAGGCCACGTGCAAGAGGCCCTGCTGCCAGTACAACTGCCCGGCCACGACGGAGGCCACCGTGGACCTTCCCGCCCAGCTGACCTCCAGCCAGACGCAGCCACAGGCCTGGGTCTGGGTGAAACCAGCCGAGGACCTGCCCAGCTGACCCTGACACACAGGATGGGGAGGAAGAGACTTGCTTTT
The DNA here is from genome assembly GCA_028627145.1 of Eidolon dupreanum. Lineage (NCBI taxonomy): Eukaryota > Metazoa > Chordata > Mammalia > Chiroptera > Pteropodidae > Eidolon > Eidolon dupreanum. The sequence goes on along the minus strand of CM053503.1, from coordinate 164,019,384 downwards.
TTAAGCCCCCAAGATTTGGGGTGGTTTGTATCAGTTGGCAAAGGCTAAGTGGTACACGCACAGGCGCCACCCTGAGCGAAGGAGCCAGACGCAGAGGACAAGGACATCATCCTGTCTGACTCCGTGGATACGAATTTCAAACACAGGGCGAGAACTTCAGGGGGGCTTCGGAGATGGGGGTTCTGATGATTTGGTGGTACTCATACAGCCCTGTGCACCCTGGGGGGAGTCTCGGGGGCACGATCAGGTGACCCTGCCTGCTGCCATTCCTTTGGAGGAGTTCTCTGCAGAGAGGAGCTCTCGGGGCTGCCGCACAGGGAAGGGCCTGCCACGCGCTTTTACTCGGTGCTCCCCCGTCAACATCCGGCACGGGCCATGACGGCTCGGGAGTGGGGCGCCCTGGGGAACGAAGTGGACGCTGTCTCTGTCCTCGTGGTACCTGCAGTTCACTAGTGGAGAATAAAAGGTAGTGCGAATAAACAGCAGCTAAAAAAAAGATGAATCAATCACGAAAGAGAAAATCAAAATAAATGCCAAAAAGTAGTGCACGATCGGCTGCTAAATGAACTGCGTCGACTAATTCCCTACAGCGTGTCGCTCACCTAGCAACGTCAGCTTTCACTTTGCTTCCGGTTTTTCCTAGTTCAGGCGAACTCACTCGGCTTTTCCCTTTGAAGGGCTGACTTACACCTGTGTGACTACTCTTGGCAGCAGATCGCCTGCTGAAGTCTAAGACATCACCGCGACCCACGACCGCTTAATGAACGTCTACTTCGTAGTTCCCGCCATTCTGCAAAATCGAGTATAATGCATTGGTCACTCTGCTTACTATGAGCAGAAAGTTGCTGTCTGATTTGAGCGGAGATATTCAATATTTTATATATCATATGGCACACAGAATTTAGATACACACTGGCTCAGTTTGAGTCCTTACACGTCACAGAGATGCAAGCAAGGGCCTCGCTGACTGCCTGGAGCACAGATGTCTTCAGTTCTGAAGACAAAAGGGACGGCAGGCCAGGCCCTCCTCCCGAGACGAAGACGTCAAGCGCTTCATCTTTGGACGCCACGTCATTGAGATGTGATTGGGTGAGCAGAAACAGATTTATCACATAAAAATTGTAAAGTGAAATAAGGTAGAATGCACTTAAGTACAACAAATAGGTCAAAATTAGAACTATATATGCCTCACTCTAAAAAAGTACTATTATTCCAAAAATCTGTGGTAACAGGAAAAAACCATGCACTGCTTTGGTATTTATAAAAAAAAAATTAGATAAGTTGCCGTAGAGCACTGGTCAACCGTTTCTGCATCTGCTCCCATGGAAACCGATGTTGGACAAATAAGGTTTGTGAATGCCTGAGAATCATGAGATGTCTCCGAGCCCTCACCTTGTTTTGAGCCACCCAACGTCTGTATCCATAGAAACCAGAGTGGAAATGGGGGCAGCAGCCATGAGTCAGTCTGTTGGGTGGTTCATTGAAGCCAAGGTCAGACTGCACAGGAGCAGTGTTGTAGAAATAAACGAATTTAGAAAAAAAGCAAAAGCCTTAATTGGTAACAGTCGTTTTTTTTATGAACTTGGTTAAATAATGGAAAGGCCCAGCGAGTAACACAGACATGAGACAGACGATTCTTTGCCAATTAGGTAACGGAATTAAAAGTGAATCCTCACCACACCAAGCAAGCTGACCACAGCGGGGCCGGGTGGCACTTTGTCCGTGTACCTGAGGCAGCTTCAGGTGAGTGGACCAGCTCGCAGGTTATGTATGAAGGTGGCCAAGGAGGGAGGAGGCCACGGCCCAGGCACTCGACAGCACGCCTGGGGGAAGCCCGTCGGGAACCGAATGGGTTCTAGGCCCCAGCGTCTTCCGTTCCAGCCAGATGAGGGTATGTGCTGCCCGTGTACAATCGAGCCCCCTCCAAGCCTGTGCTCCCCGTTTCTGTTAAAGGCATCGCCATCCCATCAGCTTTCTAGGTTCCTAATGACACGCCCTGTTAGTTACCAGTCCCTGCCGGTTTTACCTCCCGGATGGGCCCTGCCATAGGCAAAGCGGAGCATCAATCACACCGCCCCTAACACGCAGCAGGAGGGAGGGCGGGCACACAGGCTCTCACGCTGGCCTGAGTGTGAATTTCAGCTCCACCAAGGACCGCCCCTGTAACCTTGAGAAAGTTCCGGAAACTCTCTAAACTCTGGTTTTCTCACCCATAAAACAGGGATATCGACAGAACTCACTTGACAGAGGGGCAAGTGCACGATGGCTGTAAAGCTCCGGCCGTCCCGCACCCAGGAGGCACTGCTCGGCCTTCGGATCTCAGGGAACTGGAACACGGACTGGTGCAGGATTAACCTCCCCAAGGCACAGCTCTGTTGCCCCCCAGCCCGGGCCCGCAAATATTCGGTGATTCTCCATTTTCTGCGGTCTGGCTCCAAAGCACCCTTCCAGCTTTTTGTCCCACTTCTCCCCGCTGGGTGCCCCAAGCTGAGGCCAAAGTGAGCCATCCTTGCTTGGTGTCGGGCCCATGCTCTCGGCTCATGCCACCTCGGCTGGGGTGAACGCCCCAACCCCCCGACCCCACTGAGATCTGGAACCTCGTGGCTCAAACACTCTCTTACGGGCTAAGTCATAAAATAAAACTTCCTTTGGAAAGAGCTTTGGCCTTTATCAGCTGGGGCGAATGTCAAAGGGATGAATGTGAATCTTATCACCAGATGACAAGGTACGAGGATGGCAGTAACTGTCCCGGCCTGGCACCCGGGTGGCAGCAATGAGGGCATGAAGGAAGCAGGAAAAATCGCAGAGGCTGTTCGAGGGCGTGCGAGGTCCCCGGAGCTCCTTTATGCTTGGCAGAGCTCATTCATTTCAGGGGGAAAAGGGAGACGAGGCTAGAAGTTCAGCAGGGCCAGGCCTCGTGGATTAACCGTGCCTTTTATTTTCTCTATTTTGATGCTTCGACATCTCAAGCCTTCCTGACCGTGGGGACCTGTCTGTCCCAGGTTGGCCATTTCCTGGAGATAATAAGTTACTGGGGCGCACACCTTTCAAATGCAAACCAACCAGTCCAGAGTCCACACTCTAACCAGCAGACTCACAGTCAGCCCGGGGCCAGGTACTCGAGAGCTAGAGACAGTCGCTATGCCCAGAGCCCTAAAACTATTCAAACTCACCAGCCCTAAACCAGCTTAGCCTGTCCCACCCTCTCCTTCCCTGAAAACTAATGTGGCACAGGCTCTTGGCCACCTAGCCCTTCTCTCTCTGCCTCTTGATGACCATGGCACTTTCCTGTGGAGCCCCCAGGGTGTGGCCCCCAGGGTGTGGCCCCCAGGGTGTGGCCATCCCTGCCTCTTAGGAACTGGAAGTCACAAACTCTCTTTTCAAAGACAATTGTCTTCTGACCTGTGAGCCTACTGAACCTTGATTTCTATTAAGATACTCTATGGTGAAATGCCCGAGGCCATGTTCTGACCTAAAGCTCCTCCATGGCACGGGTGCATCTGCCCGGCCCGAGCACCGTGGGACAACAGGTGCAGAAGCACCGGCACTTACTGGGGCTCCCCATGACCACGCATGGTGGGCCCGAGGCGGACGACAGTGGTGACGTTGGTGATGATGACGGAATCGTGGTGGTGATAGTGGGCACGAGCTCACAGGGTCCCAGGGTCAGGGCCAAGTGCTTGGATGCTATCAGCCCTTAGTGATGCCAGACGGACTGGGACGTCACGGAGGCCAGGATCGTCCCACTGCCCGAGGCTGCCCTTTCTTTGGATACTGTTTCTCCCCAGGGCCTTGTATTGCTAAACGCATCTAAAGAGACCATTATATTACGTTCCACCTTGAAAAATCAGTGATATGGAATTTTTTTTAAAGGAACAAGACCCAGTTCCCTGCTTTCTACATTGATGCTTTAGGAAATATGGTTAAAAAAAAAAAAAAAGTCTGGCCTTCCTGTGTCACAGTCGACTGCATGAGAGGGTCACTGGGGTCGTTTACTGCAGCCACCTTGGGGGTCAACCCACCAGTCAACCCTCCTCGCTGTACCAGCTTCACTCCCTCAGGAGAATCTGTGTGTATGACACTGGGCCCTGTGGGGTGGGTGGACGCAGAACTGACAAGAAAAAACAAAATGAAACTAATTCCAGGCCCTAAGAGAAGATGAAAAACCCTCTTGTCCATTATATGAACTCAGAGTACATTTTAATACCCAGACTCACAAACACTGTAGAAAACAATACTGTAAACCAATGGTTTTCAAAGGGTGGTCTGGGGAAACTTTGGAGGCTCAAGACCCATTCAGGGGGTCTGTAAAGTCTAAACTATGTTCACAAAAATATATTATTTTATATACCATATGTACTTACCATAATTATAAAATATAAACACAAAATTATTTTAATGTATTTAATTACATTACTTTTCACTCTTTCTCATGATACAGTGAAGTTTTCTAGAGGCTACATATGGCGATAGCACTCTGATAGCTAGTTTAATGTATGTTTGAATATTCTTGTGTTCTCTAGATTTTCATAAGTAAGTTTGCTCTCAGTACATCTATTTTGTTTATATCTACTATAACAGATATGCTTCCCTTTCGCCCAATAAATTGTTATTTTGAAATCTTGAAGTTTTCCTTTTCCTTATCAGAAACCAGCTAAAAGTACACTTACTGTTTTATCTTTAGAATTAAAAAAAAAACAACAACAACAAAACTTAGTCCTAAGTTTTAAAATTTTCTCTGAAACTTTAAAAATGTAAGACTCATTTATTCTAAAGTAAAAGATAAAAGAAAAGTTGTTTATAATATCTTTTCTCATATTTTTAAGGATGGAACACTGGCTTCAAAAACAGAGCTCAGAGGACTCACTTTCTCCACTCGTATAAGCCACTAATACGGAAAGACGCTGAAAAAAATGAAGTGGACTTATCAGAAAGTTCTCTGACTCATAGAAGGGAGGACTCTATTCAAGCGAGAAAGTGCAAATAAAGAATGTAAATATGATGGAAGCTATCTTCCCCTCAGTTTTATGGACGTCAATAATTCATCTGACTGGGTCTTATGTAACAGTACACATTTGAATAGTATTGATTATACGCCAGTTAAATTGAGGTATAATGTTGAGATCAATTATTCAGATTCTAAAGAAAAAGGATTTGAATATTTTAAACATAGATGTGATGAATTCTTTAAAAGTGAAAAATGGAGACTTTGTTGTAACCTTTCAAACTAGACTTAAAAGCCACTGAAGCTGCATGATGCGTATACAAGAACTCTCCGTATTATTTTTTTTCTATAAATCCTAAATTATCCTGCCTTACAAAAAAATGCATTAAAAAAACAAAAAACAAAAAACAAAGCCACTGAAGCACCTCGAAGGGTAAGTCAGAGTTGTGCCCTGGCTGGAGAAACACGCACAACAGCTCTGTACAGCTGATGCTGCTGAGTGCCTGCCGGATGGAGAGTTAGGAACAGAAACGACGGCATGCTACTTTCCCGTAACACAGTAGCTTGTTGGCTAAAGACTAAGCGGCAAACGCGGGTGCCGAGTGAATAGCTCATCTGCAGAAGTATGCCTGGCCTTGCTCTTTGCGTTGTGCTCATCCAGTATCAACAGCAACTCATTATCAGAGACCTTTCATGGAAATGCCTGGCAACAAAACACAAGCCAGGCTGGCGGAAATAATAACGTATCGTCGCGGCTTTCCTGGTTCGTGGCGCTGACATCCGCACGGACGGCGCGAAGGCAATGGTGGGTGAGACCGCCGGCGCCCGAGCATCAGCTAGGGCGATGCTAGCGAGCTCCAGTCGTAGTCACTGTGTTCTCCACTGCCACCAGATAGATGAACGACAGGGGAAGATGACAGAGGGATCGATGATAGAAAGAGGCCGGAGTTTCATTTAACAACGTCACTGACGAAGGAGCAGGAATTAACTTTTTAAATCTCGACTCTGGTGGCCCATTTTTTAAAAACATTCCGTGGAACAAAATGGGGTGTGTGTGAAGGGTATCTAGAGGAAAGGCATTTATGAAATTATCTGAGTTGCAAGCTGAACGAGGCACTTTTTTCAAAGAACGCCACACGGTGATGAGAGAAAGTGGATGTGAGGATTTGACGACTTTCTAATGCAGACATTGAAGAGATTTGCAAAAATAAAACACAATGCTGCTATTGTTCTTAAATTCTTTCTAATTTAGCAAATATTAATAAGCAAAATACACATTAATTTTTAAGAGTGTAAAAGTGTCCTGAAACCAAAAATTTGAGAACAGTTACTTCGAACCTTAAACATTATATATATTTTCTATGCCTAGAATAGACTACATGTAAAATTTAGAATTAAGGGTAACCTTAGTCAGAACAAAAATCCCAGAAGCTGTAAAATAAAAGCCAACATAATTCAATATAGTCATCTTTTTAAAATTTTTTAAAGATTCAAGGCAAAAGATTTTATAAAAATCAAGTCAATAAATATATCTTTAAAATATTCACAATGGAGGTGAAAAAGGGTCAATATCTGTAATTTACAGAGAATTCGTACAAATTGATATGAAGAGACGAATACATTTAAAAAAAGGAGAAGGAACATGAATAGGAAATTACAGCACAGGAAATCCAAATATCCCATAAAGCAAACACAAAGACATTCCAACTCACTACTCAATGGAGACACAAAATCAGAATAAAGAGGAGATAGCCCTTTAATGCCATTAGATTGGCAGAAAGAAAAAGAGTATTCTCGGAGTATTTGGAAGTTCTGCAGCACTTCCTGTTTCTATCATAGTCACGGACCTATAATTTATTCTCTATTATTGGTGCTGTTCCACCAGCGTGGGCAGCGTGGCTGGGCTGTTATCACCTCACCCATCTGGATTTTAAACGCTCGGAGGTGTTTGAAACCATCGATACTCTTGGATTTCCTTTGCCTACCTTCCCCATTATTATTTCCTGAAACAGTGTTATTTCAAGGTGTTCAGATATTTGTTGGATAAATAAATGAATGACTCTTAGATGTGAGAAGTCCCTAGAGAAGGAAATTGCTGAGCATGACTGACATTTAACACAGTAACGGGCAAGTAAAAGTCCATGGCTGATTTCACCTGGCATTTAAACCTATTTTGTTAAGAGGGGAGAATATTTGTCTTAAAATCAGGCCTCTAGAATAGTACAGGAAGGCCTTTCTTCTCCACTTACGAAGATGAGCTAGACACAAGGAACACAGTCCTATGAGGTAATGAGCAAACATGAGTCATTTGAGGTGAGGACATTAGCTCGGGGCTCCAGAGCCTTATGACGCACTATCAGCCCTTTGGGAACATACAACATATATTCAACATAAAAATAGAGTGTATTCAAAAACACATTTCTTCAAAGCACTAGATGAGGTGCGCTTGAACCCTTAACTTGTAGTTGTCACTTGCCCGTTCTCTTGTGTGTCCTGTGCAAGCTTATCTAATGACGGTTTTATCTCTCCGGAGGTTTGCAGGGGTCTGCAGTCTCGCAGGCTAAGCGAGTGTAAGACGCAACCCAGAAAATGAGGAAAACACCTGCCCCGATGCCATCTTTTCCCTCCTCCGGCCCTGCGTGTTCCACTTCTCCCTCTTAGCTGGATCCCTCCCAACAGCATTTAACTAACATGCTTAGGTCTCTCTCAAATGAAAAAAAAAACAAAAACAAAAACGCAGAACGAAACAAAACAAAAATGCCCTGGTTAGCTGCCATCCAACTTTCTTCTCCTGCTCTTTGCCAGATTTGTGGGGAGAGCTGTACATGCTCATCGGCTCCGCTCCACTCCCTCACTCCCCACGTGCTCTGCATCCACTCCGGCTGCTGCCCCTTTAGTCCACAAAAATGCCCAGCCCTGACCTCTGATCTCTCAGCGCACGTGTAATTCGTAAGGAAGCGCGTGTACGTGTTTATTTTTCTGAAACAGGCTCATACTGCGCACATTACTTTTCAATTTCCTTTTTCCATTTGACATTATGTTCTGGACAGTCTCCGAGTCAGCAAAACAAACAAACAAACAAACAAACAAAAAAACACTTAACGTTTTAATTTTGGCATAACTAAGTGTTAACAAGCAGAAAAAGTCATTACATTTTTAGAAATTAGAGGAGAAAGTGAGATTGTGTGTCTGGTGGCGGGGCCGGGGGGGGGGGTCCTCTCGCGAGTTTCCAGAGAAGCGGGATGAGGAGCGGCCGGAGCGGAGTGGCGACAGCACAGATGTCAGCCCCAGGGGCACGGAGCGAGTGTGACCGGCCGGCCTCCGGCCTCCAGCCTCGCGCCCACGGAGCCGTCGTGTCTGCAGAGGCACCGAGCAACCGACTGAACACGACGGCTCCACTCTCTGTGTTTTGGGTCTAAGTAGTAAATTTTAAAAGTATTTTACATTGCTAGGCAAGATGACGTGTGACTCTAAGCCCCCGAGAGTGATTTTGCTGCCTCCTTCAAAGCTGGCACCTGGGGAGGTGATACCCACGTTCCAACAACGGTGCCACTTGCTCAGACAATTTTTGGAAAGTCTCCTGTTAGTCTGAGCATCTTTCACTGTCTTGTTTCCTTGCGATTTTAAAAGGCAGTTTTAAAAGTAGCACCTGGCCTCGGAGAAAGCTGAGTGAAACACAGACAAGCTCGGCCTGCCCGGGGCGCCCTTGCCGACCCCTGCCGCGGACCATCGGGGTCATGAGGGAGGGCGTCCAGGACCTGCCGACCTGAGCTCATCACCAAAAGTCAAGCTATGGCCCCAGACCACAGATCCTCTCCCTCGGACTTCCCACCTTTAAACCTCTTCTAGGACACAAAGGTGGCATCTCATGCAGCGCCCAGGACACTGAGTCAGGAGCGGGGGTCTCTCCAGATGTTGGCAAACGATGGCCCCCGGGGCCAAGAGGCCTGTTTTGGGACGTCCCATAAGCTAAGAACGATTTTCACATTTTCAAATATTAGAAAAAAATTTTTAGTGACACACAAAAAAAATCACATGAAATTCAAGTTTTTAGTGTCCATAAAGTTTCATGGCAACACAGCCATATTCATCTATTTATGTACTGTCGATGGCCACTTTGCATTAAAATGGCAGATTTGTGGGATTGAAACCCGACTGCGTGGCTTGCAAAGCCTAAAGTATTTTACAGAAAAAGCCTGCTGATTCCTGTTCTAAACCAGATTTGACTGCCATTGACTCTCTGGTGACCTCAGGCTGGTCTCCTCCCCTCTCTGGATCCACCTTTGTAAAAAAGGAAGGTGCCGGCCTGGATGCCCGTCTGAGGTGCAGAAGGTGCTTGTCAGACAAGGCTGCTGTGAGCAAGAACTTGCTGCTGCCACCTACAGCCCACGCATAAAATGGCAGGCGGGAGGCTCCCCGAGGGGGCCAGCCACCGGCAGATCTCGGCACACTGTCCGTTTGGTGGAGGGCTCTTAAATGAGCTCTCTCCCCCAGGAACAGAAACGTTTTAAATGGACAGACCACACGTCCAAAGAAAAATACAGCTTCCAGCGTTCACTCCCCACGAAATAGGAGGGATGCAAATCACTTATCACCACAGAGAACCAGAGAGTACGGTGCGCACGGTTTTTCTAGATCTCAGGGAAAAACAATGAAAAGAAGAGGCTTCTCATCTGAAAGTCCACCTACGGCCCAGGAGTCACCATTCTTCACACCATTTCACGAGACTCGCCCACGTGACTTCTGAACCTTCAGGCTCTAAATAACCCGGCAAGTAGAGTTTCCATAGCCGAGGAAACCCGTATCAAAAGGATGCAAATAACAGTGAAGTGGTTAGTGCCCCCAGCTCAGACACAAGCCCCTGGCAGTGAGCCTCCCGCCCAGTGTCACCACCCCCCGAGGAAGACAGCTGGCAGCTCGCGCCCCTTCAAAGCAAAACTCTCAGGTTTGAAGAAGGGTTATCTCTCAACCTGCCACAAATCCCGAGTGCCACACAGTGTGGTATCCCAGGCTGGCTGCAGCGCCCCTGGCCAAGGTGCAGCAGACGGTCCCTCAGACACGGCCATCCACAGTGCCCCTGGCCTGACCCTCCTGCTGCTGGGGTTTAACTGCGGTCCCACGGCCTGGCTGCCCTGGTGATGAGCCCTGAGCAGGAAGCAGCAAAAGGGACGCTGAGACCGCAGACCCCGGAGAGGATGGGAAGCTTCCGCGTCTTCCCTCCTGGAGCCTGGCTGCCAACCGATGAGAAGTCCAGGCCGGACCCCTGAACGATCAGCGCTCACGTGGCTCACGTGGCTCACGTGGACGGAGGCTGTGCCGTGGAGGGCGTGAGGCCAGACTGGACAGGGAAAGCGGCCACGGGGCACCCCCAGTGAGCCCAGCAGAAAACCACCCAGCTGAGCGCTAGCCAACCTACGGAACTGTAAAAAAATAATGTGGCAGGGATCAAAATCCCCATTTCCGGAGTAACTTTTCAAGGCAAGGACAAGACTCAGAATCGTTTGGCACACGTTCCCTATGTGGCATCAAGAGCCGCCAACTTACTTCATCATCTTCGTCTTCATCGTCGTCAGATTCAAGAACACCATCCAGTAGCTCTTCTATTAGAAAGAAAAAAAAACAAAAACAAAATAAACAAAATAAACCCAATGAATAGCTGCAAAAACAGTTGGGAGACTTGGTCAACAAGATCCCTCAGCCGCTGCAGAGACGTGTAAAACACCCTGACGAGAATCAGGTTACAACAAAACAATCATGTTTCTGTACCATTTCAGCTAGCTTGATGTCATCCTAGGCAATTTTAAATATTGCTCTCCATTTTTCTCAAAACACACTAGCAGCAGCATGAGAAAAATTAAAAGCCAACATGTAATTTCAGAGGAATCTAGAGGAAAGTAAGCTGGCTTCGTTGCCAGGCACTGTGTTCTAAGCTGCCACTCGTGTTATTCCACTTAATCCTCACAATGATCTTGCTGACTCTTACCTCCGTTTTATAGCAAACAGCAACTGGAGGCACAGAGAGGATAAGGGACTTGTTTGTGGTCACACTGCCAGTAAGTGACAGAACTGAGATTCGAACCAAACCTATTTTCAAATCCCATGATTTTTCCACAGAGGACAGGGGTAGGGTCGTGACAGCCGGAGTTCCTGTGGTTCACTGAAGGCTCCTGTGGTTCGCTGCTAAATCCTCCGCGTGTACTAGAATGCTCTGATAATGCTCACCGCTTCCGGATGATCGGTGTTTACTAATGAATGAATGGCTACTGACTTGTCTGGGGACCTTCCCCCCAACCCCCCGACTGCACCAGACTGTGAGTCCTCCTTGGGGACGGAGCACCCCATATCCTTTTTGCATCTGCCTTATTGTATCACTTGTTTCTCGAACAGTTGACGTGAAAGTGAAGAAAGCGGGAGAGAAGAGGACACCAAAGACCATTCTTGAAGAGCCTGGTGGCAGATTCGCCTACACTTAACTCAGTCCCCGAACCATTTCCTAGAAAGGGATACACAGAGACCCCAGGACGGCCCCAGACCTCAGCGCAGCCTTCCGTCTAAAGGGAGAGACTCCATTGCCTTGGCCGGACGCCGACTTCTGTCCCCACCCCTTGGGGCTTGCACGGCTCCGCGCCCATCACGAGCCATGTCGCCGTCATGGAGCCTATTTGGCCAAGAAAGCCGCTCTGCAGACAGGAGGATGTTCTGTCATTCCGCACCTGGGCTGCAGCCTGATCGCCTCGCTTCTATTTCCCACTGGCCTGGGAACTGCACGACCCCGCTCCATCCTCGGTAAAGGGCTTTCAAGCAAGTGGCTTTCAAAATGGAGATGCTGCTAAACACGCCAGTGACAAACCTTCCTTTTCTTTTAGAGTCTTAGACATTTCGGGGGGCCACCGGCTAGTCCAGCTGCTCTCCCCTCCCTCAAGCCTGCTGGCTCCCACTCATCCTGTCCTGTGAACTGAAGTACCCTATAAACCTCGGCTCCTCCTCTCCAGGATGACGGGGGCATGCGCTTGGTCCCCAGGCCATTCCTGGAGTTGTGGCACAAGGTGCCCTGGCATCGAGAGCCCTGCCTTTCCTGAGGGCCCAGCTGCTGAGGCCGGCCCCACCCTGCTCCTGCCCAGTGACCTGCCAGACCTCCCTATCCTCTCCTCAGTGACCGGTGAGTGTCCGCTGGCCCCCTAGCTGAGTGCTAGGGTTACTGACAAACCTCCCATGGTTGCTGGTGGCTGCTCACCTCTGCTTGTCACATTACCTGGCTGGAGTCTGAGCAGCCTGACCCGCCTGTGGGTTAGGTCCCTAGGTAGCCGGAGGTCCTGCACTTGGAGAGGGTTGAGATGGGCCTGAATGTGTGAAAACCCACGTACGTGTTTTCGTGTTCACTAAGAGATCAGTGCTCTAAATACAGACGGCGGCAATGCCACTTCACGTGTCTTCAACTAGCGGACGGCTAACTCCTACTCTGCTATGAATTTCAGCCCAAGGATGAAGACGGGACTGGACAGAAACTGTCCAGCTCTCCCTCCTCTAGGTTCCATCGCGGTGCTGGTGGGTTGATTTTGACTTGATGCTGCTGACGCATATGCTGAGGTATTTGTGTGTGTCTGCTCCTCCATCCAAATAAATGTTCAGTGACTTTCTAGTTTTGTTTCAAAGTAGCAGACTCTTGGGTATTCACCTCTGGGCCCTGCCATTGTCTTGTGGATACAGAACAACTTACATACTTGAGATAAAAAAAGAAATACTTTAGATACTCTTTATTTAAATTGGAACTCACTGAGCTAAGCAGGTATTTCCTAAGCCTTTCCTGAATACACAAGGCTTAAAGCCTTAGCTCTGCGCAGCTGACTTCTTTGCCAAAGCACTTCCCTCTACAGAAATGTAAACAGACCCCCCCCAACATTCTTTGGCATGCTGCTCCAAGGGCCAGTTTTATTTAAGAGAAGGCGATGTTTTGTAGCCAGAGAGCGATGGGGCCTCGCCGGGGAGGTGGGAAGACCGACAGGGAAACGGAGGTGGCGAGTCTCGATAAGACTGAAACAGTCAGCCTGGAAGAAGGTCCCAAGTGCAGCCCTGGGGCTGCAGAGGACCCCTGGCTTGCGAGGGGGCTGTCAGCAGAGCTGGGACCATGGAGCAGAGGGGGAGCACCTCTTCCCCACATCCCCCACCCTCCCAGATGGCAGTCCAGCCAGACGAGGTTAGGGAGCAACCTCCACGGGATGGAGGGCAAGGTTTTATTTCACTTAATTTTGAATATGCCTGTCCCGCAGAATGAGGGTTCAGAGTCGGAAACTACGTCGTTGAGGAAAATAAAGTTCTATTCCTTGCCCACCTGAATTTGGGGTGAATTATACTGGCTCCATAAAAAGCAAAAGGAAGGACGTTCAGAGGGAAATGGGCCCCGAGTCTGAGGGGACGGGTCTCCCGGCTGCCTCCTGGGAACCCGGCGCCCCCGTGACGTCTGCGGTCTGCCCCCCCATTTCCGCATCTGTCTCAAGCTACACGGTGGCATTGCCTGGAAGCTTCACACACTATTTGCTCCTGGGGTTCCCCCAGAGATTCTTGTTTAATTGAGGTGAGGATTTCCAAATCTCCCTGGGGACCGCCCTGTGCAGCTCGGGCAGTGACCGTGAGCTGGAAGCCGCCTTCGGGCTTCTCCTGGGGCAGGGATTCTGGCCCTGCTGCTTGGCTCTGGTCAGGCTGCTGGCTTGGGGTCATGGTAGAGATCAAGAGACTGATGAGGTGCCTTTGTGAGCGGAACAGGATTTGTGCACCTGGATTTTCAGAGACGTGGACTGCTGGGTGTCAGAGAAGGGTAGAGAGAAGGACATAAGGGACGAGCTTGGCCCTGGGATGCTGGCAGTGCGAGTCAGGTTCAAGGTGTCAGGAGTCCACAGGAAAAGCTGAGACCTTCCCCACCACCCCAGGTTCCCATCCAAGGCTTCTCACACTGACTGGCCTTTCCTGCTTATTATGGGATGTGGGTTGCCATGGTAATAGAGGAAGCTGAATAGAAAGGGGATCACATCCTCCCACGCTGTCGGTTGGTAACATAAGTTTTTCTGGAGTGAATGAACGAAGGCTGGAGGATGACACTGTTTACAGGGGTGCTGGAAAGGCTGGCCTCTGTCCCCCTTATCTGATCTAGGACACTCTTCTGAGGCGGGAGATTAGGAGTGGGAAGCCGCAGAAAGGGAACTCGTTGGAGGAGGGCTTCTGTGATTGCCTTTGAACTCTTCTTGTTGACTGTAAGCCCAAAGTGTGATGAGAGATT
>CM053503.1:163971926-164004668 GCA_028627145.1 Eidolon dupreanum | reverse complement strand
CCCCCCCCCCACGTGCACGAGTCTGGTGGCTGGTGCTGGCTGTCCACTGGGTTCTCAGCAGAGGCCCTTGACTAGAACACCTGTGTGGACTCTTCTGGGTTCCCAGGGTGAATGTCCGCAGAGAGAGCCATTGGAAGCTGTGTCACCTTTTCTGACCCAGCCTCTGAAGTAACCCATTGTCGTCTCTGCTGCATTCTCTTCATTAGAAGCCGATTCCTAAGGCCAGCCCCCATTCAGAGGAGGAGGATTACATCCCGAACCCTCCGGATGGGAGGCTGTCGAGGACTTTGCAGTCACGTTTTAAAGCCACCACCCCACCGCGTCCTTTGGGTCCCAGAAAACTGCCTTCGTTCTGGACTCAGTCTCCTTAGTCCCTTTTCAGATTTGGTCGCTGGACTCCATGGCGCTGGGTAAGGGAACGTGGCGAGAATCTTCTGCCTAGTTCCTGGCTTCCTGCCAGCCCCTGTCACCCCAGCGTACTCTGCCGTTTCTGAGGATAACTGTCTGCCAGGAACAGTTACGTCTTTGATAAGTGGCCCAATTTGGCAGACAAAATAAACATGGGAGGAGAAGTAGAAATAGAAGAGCCTGTGTTTTTCTACAGACCTTTCATTTGAATTTCAGCAAGGAGACCAAGGTTTTCAAGCCTTTTTTAAGTTTTATTTTGAGTTTTCTTAGGATAGCCAAGTGGGATTGAGTCCGGCAGGCACGCTGTGTGTCTGTGCCCGAGGAAACCCCCGCACTGCTGCGTTGCCATGGAGATTAGAGGTTTGCACCGCAGAGCACTTGGGACTGGGGCCCTGGCCCAGTGTCACGACAGCCAGTTGTCACCACTTTGTCCTTTCCTCCTGCAACTACAGTTGTAATGACCACAAGGCACAGACTTGCCACCAATTTGATTGTAGACGCAGGTGTTTTTTAACTGAATGGTTGGGTAATATCATTATTCCATGTGTCTCGGTGGGAAGGTTTCGTGGATAAAGTGGGATTCCCATAAGCTTTTGAAGAGGGCAGGAAACGTGTGTGGAGTGGGAAGTTCTTACATGAAAAAATGGTGCTAGAATAAAAAAAACAGGATGGCAATACAGCATGTTAGCTTATTATTTTCACCTAGCCATCTAAAAAAAAGATACAGAAATAGTATCTTTCAGCATTTCTAGCATTAATTGACTTGGCCCCATCAGAAAATGAGCAACCGATGATTTTTCTAGAGTTTAGAGCCCTAAATCGTATTTTTAAAAATGATGACCTATATTTATGGTTATAAATCATAACGTTTCTTTGTTAGAATTTGTGGATTAGCAAAACACCCAAAAGTTGATTTCTATCTGAATATAAAGAAGAAAGAGTCTATCCTATTGTGAAGATAGAGTGGTTGATTTTAGGTTTTTATACTAGTTTAGAAAAACAGTTCCGTATTTTAAAATGTACCATTTTGTCTTGAGCAACCAAAGGGTCTCTAAAATTAAATCTCATCTACTCTTTAAAAAAGAAAAAAAAAAAAAGCAATGCATCTAAAAGAAGGAGGAGAGTTACGGAGAGGGAGCCTGCTTGTCACTGTGTCCCTGTCCCTCTGTGCCCTGGAGTGACAGGAGAGCTTTCTGTGACCCTCCCTGCCGTCCTTCCAGTCATGCGTATCTCGTTTAAAACTCGGGGTGCAGTTCTTTGGACGGTAAATCTCACTGCCGCGACTAAGCTCATTAAAATAACATCTCCGTTAAAAGTTGAGATCTCCCAAGCCTTCTTGGCTTAGATGTCCTTGTCTCGTAAAACGTCTTACAGGAGAAAAAAAAAGAGTCCAAGTTCTGTTTCATGCTCAGAAATAAAGTTTGTATGTTGCGCTGTGACTCACATAGCAGACAGCAACGGTCGGTTCCTGTTTGTAGCCAGCCGAGGTGTCTCCAAGGTGATGTCAGGAGAGCAGGCTGTTGTGCCAAGTGGTGTGTCTGAAACGGTTGGCTGTAAACGTCTCAGCCGCGTTCCCTGCTGCCCTGTGGCAGCGAGGTCTCTTCTTCCTCAGCCGTACCGTGACACTTTGAAATTGTTGTCAGTACCAGTTCCGAGTTCCCAAGGCAGACGTTCCACAAATAGCCCCTTACATTTAGTTCACCGTCCAGCGAGCTTCTGAGGGGAAAGAGTTCCTCTGTGAGTCCTTTAGAGAGGGACTGCTTTGGTGACACTGGTGTTACCGATTTGGGAAGTCATTTGACAACCAGCTAATGGGTTTTGGTACTTTATTCTTTATCTGCCACTTGGGACATGCTGAGAAAGTTCACACAGATACTCTCTAAAGCTTATCACCACAAGATGGGATTATCAGTATTCTGTAGAATTTTCATTGTTGGAAGTTCTAGTTTATATAATACTGAATTTCGTACACATGAAAAAGCTTTCCTAATACCCAGCGTAGGGAAAAGGCAATGATTCTCTCTCCCGAGGAATGTTTAAGAAGCTTGAGAAATGATTTCTGGGGATGTTCTCCAGAAGTTCAAGTACTGGATGTAAATTTGTACAAATTCCTTTTTAAAGTTATCTTTCAATACTGAGATTTCAAGGGTGCTAAATAATAATAGTAAATAATAATAATAGTTTGTTATTGTGTGATATTTGGGTTTTTAAGAGTTAAAATATTTTACTTCTGCACATCAATAAAAAACAAAAGTTTTTGAGATACAGTGTGAGTGTGGTTGATCCTCCTAGCTGTTTAGGACACAAATTAGGAGGAATTTGTCGAACAGCTAAGGACGATGGCTTGTAAACCTGTGGCGTGCGTCAGCCACCGGGGGAGTTTGTTGACAATATAGATACTCAGCCCCATCCCCCCCACCCCCGGGTCCACGAAATCAGTCTCTGAGGGTGAGGCTTGATCTTCTTTATTTTTGGATGATTCTGGTGTATTTAAAAGTTTGCATACCACTGCTTCAGGATATATAACCCTTCTGCCACTTTTTCAAGGCTAGACACTCTAAGTTATATCTGTCATTTATTCCTCACAATAGTTCTTCAAGATCACTATCATTTCCCCCATTTTATAGGTTAAGAAATGAGAATCAGAGAAGTTACATATTTTGCCCCAAGTTACCCAGTAAGCCAGTGGTAAAGTATGGATTCGAGCCTGGATCTTTACAATTTTAAAACCTCGCTCAGTATACATGAAATATGTTCTAACATGAAGACTTTAGACATTACGTGGAGCCTAGATTGGGACAATAGAGGGTTAGTGAACTTGGATTTCTTCCATCCAAAATGTGGCATTCTGGCAGAGGGGCGAAGTAGAACGGGGCAGGAGCGTTGACACCGATGAAGATTTGCCTATTCCAGCCGCGCCCCAGGCGGCTCGGCCATCGAGTGCTGCAGTGGGAGGATGTGGTGGGGATTCTAAGAGGAGACGAGAAGCTTCCCAAGCTGCCTGCCCAAAGGCCCAATGGGGTGGTTTATGCTTTATCAAACTGTCAGAAGGAGCGCCTGGAATCTTCTAAATTCTAGTTTTCTTCAGCGTCACTCGAGTAGCCCCAACATTTACTCAAATCGAAGAACCGTCCTGTGGTTATGAATTGTTCCCCAAATGGCCTCATAGGACAAAAACAGAAGATGATGCAGGTTTGGTTCAACTGTTTTGTGATCCCATTATAGAAAGAAATGTTGTTTGTTTCTTGTTCATAAAGAGAAGAACTAAAAGAAATTGCATGGGATTCGGTCAAGGAAATAGATTTTGTTAGGAAAATCAGAGATGATTCAGTTGAACTACCAGAGATGAGACATAAAAAAAAAAAAAAGAAAAAAGAAAAATCAATGATTACAAAGCACTTTGGAACTAAATGTGGTATGAAATAAAGTGTGAAACACAAACAGCGCCGAGTTCATTGTTACAACAACATGTTTATGATCGTAGACATAGTATTAATTATTTTTTATTTCGTGGGGTTTTTTTAACTGTTTTGTTTTAACATAAATATAAATTGTCTTCCTAGAAATGTTGCAGCAGCTCCACCAGCAGCTGGTAGAAGCCGAGCGTAGGTCGATGACGTACCTGAAACGGTACAATAAGATCCAGGCGGACTACCACAACCTCATCGGGGTCACGGCAGAGCTGGTGGACTCCCTGGAGGCCACAGTCAGCGGCAAGATGGTAAGCAAGACCCCCAAGCAAGACCCCCAGTCGTTCACGTCTTTTTTAAGACCGAGAGGTAGCGTGGGCGTGGGCTGTGTTAACAGTGACTCCTGGCCCCTCCCAGCCATGACACCTGCCCGTCTCACAAAGCCGACCTGCACGCAGGAGCCTGAGCGGCCGTCCCACACTGCTTCTCATGCTGCCTGCAGTATTTTAGCCGTTTTTCCTGACGTGTTGCCCACCATGTCTTTATTTCTCTACCTTATTCTTGATGTTAGCAAAGAATAAATTGATAGCAAAAAAATACTATGTAGTAGCATAAAAATGAGGGGGCAATCTCCTGATGGTAAGATAGGAAGCTGTAGATTCTTCTGTATTGAGTTTGGATCCAGCTACCTTTCTGAACTCTGTTAATCCGACAGAGTCTCTTGACTGATTCTCCATGTTCTGGATGGGCAGTCGTACCATCTTTAAACAGTGGTATTTTTGTTTTGCTTTTTTCGTTATGTGTCATAACATTTTTTTCTTATTGACCAAGACCATGGGGACATTGTTGAATAATGTGATCGTGGGCGCCCTTGTCCTGTCCCTGACTCCAGTGCTTTACTTCAGAAAAATGAGAAAGAATAATAAAATCTCTTTGTGGGAATACAGTTTTTTAAAATGGATATGATGGTAGGTCCAATACATTTTTAAGAAATAATGCAGCGAGAGCCTCGTTCACTCTGTCCAGTAACATTTTGCAGAACTGCAGCACGATATCTCCGCCAGGATGTTGGCGCCGATGCAGTCTCTTGCTGTTATTTCGATTTCCCCAATTTTACTTGTACGTGTGCGTGCACGTGCAGGCCTCTGTGTGTTAAGCTTTATGTAATTTTGTCATCAATAAAATTGTTTTAGCGCCTCAAAAGTACAATTACAAAATAATACGTATCATAGAAAATTTCAAAAATATACAACTATGCAAAACTGAAATGACCTGTAATCATGTCACTTAGTAATAAACTCTTATTAACACTCCACACTCTTTCATTCCTTAGATACATGTCTTACAAAAATGGACTCTAGTTCACACACAGTTTTCTAATCTGCCTTTTTCCTTAATACTGAAGTCATTAACTATTATTTCACGTTGCCTCACTTTTAGTGGTGGTAGAAGTTTTCCATTACATGGCGAAGCACAGTTCACGTAGTGTCTGGTCCTGGTGGTTTCCAGGTTTCCACTTTCATAAATTATAAATACCGTGGGAGATGTCCTTGGGGACGAGCCTGTGTTAACATCTTTCAAAGCTGATTGTCTAGGTTGACACCCCTGCTGAGGTCGTCTGGGGAGGTTTATGCCAGTCTCATTCCACCGAGAGTCCGTGTACCTGTTCCCTTGCCCGTCTTGGAGATTATCGTTAACATTTGTGTATTTTTCAAATTTGATCAGTGAGAAATAGCATCTCAGGATTTAAATATAAATTACATTGATTCCACGTGAATTCGAGCCTTTCTAGTATGCTTTTTTCATTCATTTAACAAAGATTTGTCGAATGCTTGCTACGTGCCAGGCCCCATCCTAGGCATTCGGGGTACCTCAGGCAGCAAAGGCCCCTGCCGTCACGGAGGGCATGTGCCAGGAGGCGAGCGAGCTGATAAACAGTAAACGTCAACATAGTACCTAGGTAAACTGTGCAGAGGGTTTGAAAATGACAAGTGTTTTCAGACCAAAAAAAAAGCGAAGCAGGGAAGAGGGATGGGAGTTGGTGGGGCCGTGTGTGTGCGGGCGGGACAGTGAGCTTCGGTGATAACGGGCACTAGAGTAGACGCTTGGGAGAGGTGAGGGAGCGAATTAGACATTCCGCGGGGTTCTCCCAGAACCCCAGGCCAAAGGAGCAGCCCCCGCAAAGGGCCAAGCGCGGGCGTGTGCCGTGTGTTTGAGGAGGGACACTTGGAGCGGGTGTGAGCAGAGCTTGTGAGCCGGGGAGCGAGGACACAGCAGGTCGTGGGGGGCCAAGGCCGTGGTGAGGAGGGGGGCCTTTCCCACCAGTCAGCCTGGAGCAGGACAGCGGAATGGCCGGCTCTCGCCTGCTGTGCGTGAGGGGATCACCTGACCGCTTCTCTAGGACAGCTTATGGTGGGGTCAGGGTCACCTCGGAGACGGGGACGGCGGCAGGGTCAGCGTCTCGCGGTCATGCGAGGAGGCCCGGCTGGTCTTGAGGTCGCAGGACTGTGGGAGAAGTGGTCACCCGGTGTGCTGGGAGGTGGAGCCAACAGTGTTTCCTGCTGGACTGGAGCTGGGGAGAGACAGGGACAGAGATGGGAGTCAAGGACGACCCCGAGCCTTTGGCCTAAGCCCCTGGATAGGTGGCACTGCCAGCAGCTGAGACCAAGGAGGCTCGGGTGGAGCAGGCTTAGCGAGGAGTCAGGACGTTAGCTTTGGACGTGGCATTTAGACACGGGTCATTCTCAGATCGTCTTTTGTGAATATTTTCCTGTTTGTTGCTGGCTTTTTAATATTTCTTGATTTTAGTAAAGTTTACATGATTGTGTAGCCAAATCTGTTAGTTTTTCCCTTTACCCATTCTGCCTTTTCACAGGGTTATTAAAACAGTTTTTCCCACGGAAAGAGCTGAAACACTCACCTTACGTTTCTTCTGTTGTTTGGTTAGTTAGTTTTTAATTGTTCTAACTTGACCTTTTAATCTTTAATCCATACAGAATTTATTTTGATAGACGATGTTAGGGAGAAATCTATTCCCCCCCGCCCCGCCAAGAAAAGATAACCGTTTGAGCCACAACTGTTTACTTCTTTCTTCACTAATTTGAATGGCCACCTTTATCATAATTCCTTAGCCTCATCTCTGCATCGATATTCAAGATCAACATCTTCCTGTGTATTATTTTGGAACATCTCTAAGCCTACGTCTGCATGTGTGTGCACGTGACACATGCACGTGCATGCCACCCACACAAATTAACTTGGGGTCATAGGAGTTGCTGCTCTTCTGGAACTTGCTATTTTACTTTTGATGTGTCTGGGCATTCTTTCCTCATTCTTTTTAATGCTTGTGCATTATTCCATCATAAGGGCGAACCATAGCCGGTTAGCTCTCTGATGATGAGCATTGAGATTGTTTTGTTTGCTGTAACAAAAAATGTTACAATGAGCATTCTTGTATATACGCTAGCCCTTTGAATATAGGTGAGATACTGGGAGTGGAATTGCTAGGTTATGGGCATTAAAGCTTTGATATATATTATCAAATCATTTCTCCCAAGATTTCAACAATGCCTACCTCCCACGCCCAGTCATATAACAGTGTGTCTGTTTCTCCATGCATTTCCCAGCACTAGACAAGACTATACTTTGAAATCTTTGCAGGTTTGGTAAGCAGAACTTAGTATTCTGAATGTTCCAATCTATATTTCTTTAATTATGTAGGAGGCTGAATATATTTACATGTTTATTGGCCGTTTATATTTTGTGTTTTAGTCAACTGTGTATTCATACCCTTTCCTCAGTTTCCTTCCTAGAGAAGCAGTTCTACTGGCAAAGGAAGGAACAGTTCAGGAATGAGGGGTCAATCCAAAGCCTCAAAAGCTGCAGAAGACTCTAGAAAAGCAGGACTGAAAAGTGTCTAAGTTTTTGACGTTTAGAAGGGCATTGGTTCCTGTGCCACATGAGCTTCTGTGGAGTGAGGCAGATGGAAGTTCGATTACAGCATGCTGGAGGGTGAAGGGCAAGGAGACAGCAGGAGTAGGCTGTCCTTTCAAGGACCTTGACTGTGAAGGAGGAGTATTGAGAGGGTGGTCGACAGATGAAGACCTATGGTAGACAAAGGGGAAGCTATTTTTTTTAATATGAAATATATGTGAACATGTTTATAGGTTGTAGGGAAGGAACAGGTGTAAAAGGAAAGGTTAAAAATACAGAATGAAAAGGAACGTGTAAATTTTGATCCTATAGGAATCCACAGAAGAAATGGGCTCGGGATACTGGAGGAGGCGCAGCCTCGTGATGGGGCCCTTCTCTGTCTGAGTTGCTTATACCTGAGTGTGGAGGGATGGCCAGGGACTAGCCCCGCATTCCCAGCCCTCTCCAGTCCACCTGTCCTGAGAGTGGTCCTGCTGTCATGGGGCCAGGAGAGTGAGGGGGAGGGAGAGGAAGTTCACCACAGGGAAGCCCGAGGCCGAGGGAAAGGATGTCCCCTTTAAGATTCAGGCGTAGACGAAAGTCTGGAGGGTGCACAGCGGTTCATGATGGTTCCTCCAGGGTGGGTTGGTGGGGAGCGGCGGCACTGCTCCTGCACATTTTAAGCGTACGTATTATTTTTATTAAAAAGTGGAATGCAAAAAATTTTAGATTACTGCTTTAGACATCGGGCATCACTCCTGAATTACAGTCGCTAACGAGAGAGTTACCAGAGACGGTAAAGAAAAACTCCGTGATACAGTAGCGTCGATGGGAATAACAGTTCGGCCTCGTGCTGTCAGGCACTTGATAATTTATAAAACTGTCTGTGTCACTCGTTCAGTAAGCGTTTACCAAGCCGCTGTCGTGTGCCGGGCATATCCGTGACCTCTTTCACCCCACTTGCCACCACCCAGAGACGGACGCTGTTCGCGCCGCCCGCTGGGCAGGCCGCGAGGGCACGAGGCAGAGCTGTCGGACTTCTCAGGACTCCACGGCTTGAGCCCAGATCTGCCGATTTTAAGCCCAGAGTCCTTTGCACTACGGTGACTTTATTGCATGAATTAGCAAAACGAGGTGGTTTAAAGTCAGTTTATTGTGCATGGCAGTGGGAGTTCATCCAGGGGAATTACATAACTTCAAGTGCGATTCCCATGATCAGACCTGGAGTCACGTAGCCATTTTTTTTCTGTCGGTCTCAGCGCTTGGAATCCCGAGAGTTCTGACGACAGAGTAAGTTTCATCTCCGCGCCTTGCAGAGAGCCTGTTGAGGGGGAGCGCTCGCGCGTGCCGGGGCGCCCCAGCCGTCCCTGGGGAGCCTCTCACCAGCCGTCCTCGTGCCCTCTTTGCAGATCACCCCGGAGTACCTGCAGAGCGTCTGCGCCCGCCTGTTCAGCAACCAGATGCGGCAGAGCCTGGCGCACAGCGTGGACTTCGCGAGGCCCGGGACGGTGAGGCTCTGTGCCCATGGTCTGCCCCCCGCCCCGCGCCCCCAGTTCAAAAGAACTGAAAACAGGAAAGACCAGGAGAAAATGACATTGACATTTCAGAGGTGTCTGTAAACTCTCAGAAGGTAGAGAGAGAGGTTTTGAAGGGTGAGCTGCTGGAAGAAGGCCTCCTGGGGGCGGGGGGGGGGTGTCCCTCTTCCCTTTGGAGGGGCTCAGTGGGGGGCCCAGGGCTGGAACCAATGAGCAAATCAATAGGAAACGAATGAAACTTTATTTTATTTTTAAAGTAACTGCCATATTGGAAATTGTATAGTCTAAAGTAGGGGGCTTCTTTTTTTCTTTAACTCTTGGAATAATTTCAAGCACAGAAGAGTGACAAAAATAGCACAAAGGACGCTTGTATGTGCTTTACCCACATTCATAGGCCGTTGGAAGTGTACCCGTTTGTTTACTTTCTCTACACACATGGTCTGTTTTCTGAACCATTCAAGGCCATATTATATCCACTATGGCCCTATATCCCTAAGTTCTTCAGTGCAGAGCATTCCTTAATGGAATGTTATCTTACAGAATCATGTCATTATCGACTTCGGTAAATTTTTTTTTTTTTTAGGCGAGGCAACCCTTGGTTGACCTCACAGATTGCAAGGACCTTGTCATCTTACAATCCCTTATTTTTTAATTTTTACACCTACAGCACCTGGTCTTCCTAGGTGGTTTCCCATCCAAGTACTAACCAGGCCCGCCCCTGCTCAGCTTCCGAGATCGGACGGGATCGGGCGTGTTCAGGGTGGCGTGGCCTTACATGACTTCAGTGAATTTCATGTTGGTGTGACATTCCTGTCTAACCCGTGCGCTTCCGGGGTTTGTGAGTTGAGCCCTTGGTGCCTTTAGGTCCCCGCCCCGGCAGCCCGAGGTCCGGCTGTGCGTTGAGTTGTCACGACTCTTTAGCCTCCTGTACTCTCGAACGTTCCTCCAAACTGTCATTGACTTTCATCGCACTGACATTTTAGGAGAACATAGCCCTTCCCCTCTTTTAAAAATAGAACATTTCTTCTTCTCTGTGTGATGTTTCTTCATGATTAGAGTCAGGTTTGCACCTCAGGCCAAAACCTTGCACAGGTGGTGTGTCCTACGACAGCTCGTCCACGGGCCTGTGAGGTGGATCTGGGGTACTGACCAGCACGTGAGCACCCCGCGCTTCCCAGGGAACTTTCCAGAGTTCCTGGACCCACGTCACTGGTGCTCACAGCGTCCTGCTGTCTGACCCAGGGGCCGAGGGGGCGCAGCTGGGTGCATTTGATGAGGGGGGCGATGCCAGGTGATCCCGAGGCCGCCGTCGTCAGAGCCAGGGCCTAAGGGTTTGCACATTCCTGTCAGGGTCTCCGTAAGCAGCGGGCTTTTTCAGTGTGAAAAAGTGTTTATACCCTACTTCATTCTCAAGTAGGGTTGAAGCAGCTTACTGTCATAACACGAGAAAACGCAAATATGAGAAACGAGAAAATAAAAAGGAAATTGTGCTTAGAACTCAGGAACAGTGAGTAGGTGAGTGGTTTCCAGGGCGTTGAGGTGAGAGTGATGGAGAGATACTGCTCACGGGTGCAGACCTCTGGTTACGAGATGAGCAAGTCCTGGGGACCCAATGTGCAGGTTAGCGCTTGTGGCTGACAGTGCTGTGTTATGTGCTACGTCGCTAAGAGAACAGATCGCAAATGTCCTCACCACAAAGAACAAGGTAACTGTGAGGCAATGTGAGAGTCACTTCACAGTATACACCTGTAGCAAATCATCACCTTCCACACCCGAAACTTCCACAGGGTTGCATGTCAGTCTATCAGTAACAGGGGTGAGAAAAATAAACTGTGGTTAAAGGAAAATAAGGATAGGAATGATAAAAGTGAGCCAACGCCAAGGCTGGGACCACAACACGTGCCCTAAGTTGCCGTCCACCTGGAGAGGCAATCACAGCTTTTCTCAGCTTAGCGGCAGCGTGTGCAAAAAAAGGTCACGTGATTTACTTATGACGGTAGAGAGAATAGTTACATAATTTTATTATGTAACATTTGCTGCATGGAAAAGTTGTACAACACGTGCAACCTAGAAGGCAGTGAACGCCCACAGCCCCCCCGCACATCCGCCCACAGACCATTCCAGTGTCGCCGGGGTTCCCGAGCAGGTGGATCGCGATGATAACTTTAAAAACCGGTGTAAGCACATCGTTTAAAGACGACTGGGTCACACAGTTGCTTCACACGGTCGCTCTGGCGCCGAGACCTGAGGCTGGCCTCCCTCGTGGGTCTTCCTAGAAAGGACGTGACGGCAGGTGGAGCGCACACGTCCCGGACCCCGTCCCCGAGGCGCACGCAGGGGCATCGCAGGCTGTGCGTCAGGACGTGAACACATCTTGGAGAACCGGTGATTTTTAAAATGTCAGTGAAGCACACAGAGACATCCGGGTTTCAGAAAAGGAACCTCCTCGCGGGCCCTCGGCGACGAGGGGCTTCAAGCCACACCCCTGGGACGGGCGGGGCGGTCTCCCGTGTGCGCCGGGCAGCTAAGGAGAGGCGTGTGCCTCCCGGAAGTGATGGCTTCTCCGCGGTAACCAGTGCGGCGGGGTCTGTGTCCGGTAGACCCACTTCTTTCTTCCCTCCCTTCCATTTGTTTTTTAACATCAGCAAATGTTTAGTGTATTTCAGGTTTACGTTATAAAATCCCATCCTTCCTCGCGTGTACGAGAAGCCTTATATTTCCGTTTTCTGTTGGTAGAGTGATACATCCAGCTCATTTAAAACCGATAGCATCTTGACGAGGGGCAGGTTAAAAGGGAGCGGGGCACAACACACCTCACGTTCCGTCCCGTCAGCGGTTAGCATCATTTGCCAGGAGGCTGGCTAGTGCTGCCGTCCCACCCTGTCACCGAGCCTTTGCGGTTTGCGGTTCGGATTCTAAGCCTTTGAAGCCAGGGGAGAGATGACGGGCTTCGTTTACCTAAGCACAAAGCCAGTGATGTAGGAACAGGCCGTAAAAGCTGCCGGTAATCGTTTATTTTGCACGATGATAAGTAGATACGGGATCACCATAAAAGTATAAAAGAATATTACATACAGTTGACTAGGCATGGCTAAAGTTGATGTATGATATCAGATTTATAATGTCGGAAGAAGTTAGGATGTCTCATGACTGAACTGATAGAATTTAGGATTTGGAAAGACAAGAAGGGAATAAATTCTATTCTAGGTCCAAACAGAATACCATCAATTTCAAGATAAACAGGCACGAACAGACCAGGCTCGTTCCTGGCATGGTCTTGCTCTCC
This sequence comes from Eidolon dupreanum, assembly GCA_028627145.1. Classification (NCBI taxonomy): domain Eukaryota; kingdom Metazoa; phylum Chordata; class Mammalia; order Chiroptera; family Pteropodidae; genus Eidolon; species Eidolon dupreanum. The sequence goes on along the minus strand of CM053503.1, from coordinate 163,992,117 downwards.
ATCTCCTGGGGAGTGCTGTCAACTTTAATTGTTCCTGTTTATTGCATCCTGAAAAAAGGGTTTGGCTAGGGCTGGTTCGTAAACTGATGCATCTATAAAGTTCAGTACCTTTGATACCGTTTTTAAAATCTGGCTGTTAAAAACCTGGCCTTCTGCTACCTCCTTCACTGTTGAAAATTCAGAATGGCTCAGTAAATAGCTCCTTTCTCTTCTGCTGAGCTGTAAACCAGTTGAAAAATAGGACAAAAGAATAAAGGGAAAAGTAGCTGCAAATAACCCCTGCTGAGCCTGACAAAGCTTGTGTGGGAGAATATGGATTTTATTTGTAGGCAGGTGGGTATCTTTCTTTCTTTCTTTCTCTTTCTTTTCTTTCTTTCTTTCTTTCTTTCTTTCTTTCTTTCTTTCTTTCTTCCTTCCTTCCTTCCTTCCTTCCTTCCTTCCTTCCTTCCTTCCTTTTTCTTTCTTTCTTTCTTTCTTTCTTTCTTTCTTTCTTTCTTTCTTTCTTTCTTTCTTTCTTTCTTTCTTAAAATAAAAATCACAGCGTTTTATTCAAAGGTCCTAGGATTTGCAAATTGAAGACAAAGCTAGGGAATACCCAGAGTGTTCCACAGGAGAAAGAAAAACTGAGCGTTTTAATAGTAAAAAGCACATGTTTGAGAAAAGTCGGTCCTGCATTCTTGGCCCTCAGAGTGGCTCAGGACAGAATGTTCAGGATGTCCAGTGGTCTGGATCACAGATCCCAGGTGGTCCGAATGAAACATTCTTTCTTAAGCATGACGAGTGGTTATCTATCAGAGATAACATACATCTCCAGCCAGAACATTCTTTTTTTTTTTTTTTTTTTTTTAAGTCTTTCAGAGGCTTATCTATGGAATTTGGGTACAGCCAGACACTGACTGTTTTCTTCCTTTGAACCCTAGAATTAAAGAACTCTCCCCTCCTGGCCGGGGCAGCTCCAGCCTAGCCCCTCAACGCCGCCGCCGGGAGCAGCGCCAGCCGGTGCTCTCTGGGCAGGCTCCTGGCCTGGAGCGGGCGAGGCGGTGAGTCACACGGCTGGCGCGGGAACACCTGGCATAGGCGGAAGTGTGTTTCCATCCTGCCTAGTTCATGCTGACGTAGCCGTGCCCAGAAATCCGCTAGCGTTATCAGACCTGGCAGCCACATCTGGGTCCTCCCAGAAGGATCGATCGCGGCGGGGACTGATCGTTTTGAGGAGAGGTTCTCCCAGGTCACCTCTTCCTGGCTTAGGGTGTGTGACTCTAACCTGAGGTGTGTCACTGCCCTAACCTCAGGTTTGCTGTTCTGCAGTCCTTACCAAATCAGCTGGGATCCGAGATAAATCTGCTTTTATACCATCAGGAGTCTACCTATAAGGAGTAAGAGGAGGAACTTCTTCCTCAGGGCACAAGAGTTAAGGGTTTTTTTGTTTTCGGAGATGACACAAGTAATACTTGAATATGTGTTCGCTAGAAAGTGTATAACAATTTAGTAGTGAATGGAGCGAAACACAAACCCTCCCTCCCTGACGCCCAGCCCAGCTCAGCTTCCTTTCTGTAGCCCTGTTGACACTCTTTCATGTCCATCCTTCCAGACCTTTAAAATTTATATATAATTAAGGTTAATTGCAGCTGTCTCTTAACAGCACCTTTTTAAGGGTCTCCCATATCCTTTCAGCATGTTTATAGTCTCCTCATCTCCTAGAGTTTTAATCTGAGCAGTATGGTACATTTAACCCTTCCTCCAGCAGACGTTTAGGTGGCTTGTTAATCTTTTGCTGTTTCTAGTGATGCAGCATCCTTTTTTGCATGCTCCAAGTAGCATTTGAAAGCATCTCGCTCTGTCTTTCTCTTCTTAGCCCCTTGTTTGTTCTGGGCAAGCATGAATGCAGAAACAGTCTAAAGGTGGAAATGTGAGCACAGCCCCCTGGGTGAACCCCAAGCCCCACCGAGTGGCACCTGTGTGTTTGTGGGTTCATTTGATGGAGCAGTTTCCATTTTGATCCATCCTTATCTGGAAAAACAGCTTGTTTGGGAATTAATCCTCCCTTTCTTCAACAACTCCAAGTAGAGCTCATTGGAAATGATAGCACTAAATATATTAAAGGCCCAGGATATGTGAATCTTAGAAGGCATCTCCTTCCAAGATCAGCCATCTTCATGAGCAATGAACGGCTCCAGCTGCTGGGAGGGTGGAGCCCGCCCCTTTTTAGGACGGCCTGGTGTGTCCTTCAGGAAACCTTGCCAGTGACATTACTCTGCTGAGGGAGGCTTCCTGAGGCTTCCTGTGTCGGTACCATGGCTCTGGCTTGAAGATCAGCATCTTCAGCCCTTGGACTCTCCCTTACGTGGCTTCCTTAAGGCATCTTGGCGAGCAGCCTGCCCTCGGCCCACGGTGCCTCCACACGGAGAGGCCGCCTTTCTGGGCCCCGCGCTCCGTGTGTCGAGGAGGAGTTATAAGCCTGGCTCGCCTCTCCCTGCTACACCCTACACACCCGCGTCACATACCCGAACTGTCCCTGGTGACATGAGGGGCTGGAACACTTTTAATCTTGCCAGTTGGTAGGACCATGATCGACAGAGGGTAACTGTGCCGTCGGCTCAGACCTCTCCCCTGACCTCCAAACCCGGACTGATCGGCCTTCGCCCCATGAATGTCTGACAAGCACAGCACATTTTCTCAGTCCAAATCCAGGCTCATCTTTACTCCAGGTGGGTGGTCTCCCCTCCTGTATTTCCTGCCTGGTGAACGACACTCCTGGGAACGCCTGGAACCCCGAGTCTCTTCCCTCCCCTTTGCACAGGGCTCAGGCAGTCAGGGCATCTGAGCGGCTTCCGCCCTCCCTGCTGCTCTGTTTGTTCAGGCCCGCCCTGCCCTCCGTCTCTCCCAGCGTACAGCAACATTTCCCACCTGGTCTCAGTCTCAGAGCTCTCGCCTTTTTGAATGCTCATTCACACGGGAGCTGGAGTGGCCTTCCTGGTTACATCTTACTTCCTTGTGCCCTCGTCTTTCGGGAAGGATTAGGTACACGCAGGCATCCGATCATGTTACTCCCTTGCCTAATACCTGTTGTTACTTCAGGTCCAAAGGCTCGGCATAGAGTCCACAGCCTTCCATGATCTGATGCCCATCGTCCCTCCAGGCTGAGCTCTGGTCACAGAAGCCCCAACAAGCCCTAGCGCCCCTGCCGTGGCACTTCCCCGGGTGTATGTGTTGCTGGCACCTTGTTTGGTCACAGGCTCTCAGAGCGGTGAAGCAGGTGACCTGGTGAGCCGGACACACTCCTCCCTGAGAAGCTTCTGTAGAACTTAGCGGCACATTCGGACCCTCGGGCATTCCCGTTCCAGCCACTCGGCTCCGCTTCCAAATCCGTTCCCAGTTCCCTATCCCCTTCCCATCCTCCTGCACGCGCAGCCCTGCGTCTCGCCGGTGCAGCCTGCAGCCTGCACCGCCGCCCCCCTGCGTCCGCAGCCTGGTCGGGGGGGCCCCCTAGCAGGGGGACGCCTCCTGGGGCTCCTCCATCCACGTGTAAGATCCATCGCTAGCTTGCGAGGGGAACGGCCCCGACTGACCGATGATTTGGGAGCCTCTCCCGCGGGGAGCCTCTCCTCACGGGGCTTCTCCTCCCCGGCCGGTCGAACTTGTGCCCACGCCACCCGCCCGCAGAGCGGCACCTGCAGCTGGACTTAGAACCCGAGTCCAACGAATCGGAGCAGCCCCTGAGTGTCCGAGTGTTGTCGTTGATGACGCTACCCAGGGACAGAAGCGGTAGCCTAGCCTGCTGCGAGCCCTCCCAGTGTGAACCCGGCTGCCAGTGCTAAGGTGAACTCGGCTTCGTAACAAACGGGAGCTCAGCCCTTCTGGGCTCCGGCCGCCCGGCGGCAGGGTTGCTCAGCACGGAGTCGCGGAGGCGGCGGAAGCTGTGCTGCCTTCCGGGGTGCTCCTGTGGGGGTGCGCCTGCCGCGCTGCGGGGGTCCCCATGGGCCCTCCTCAGGAGTCACGGCTGTAATCCAAGGCCTGTGTGAGTCAGTTCCTTTCAGAAAAAGAGTTTCCGAGTATCTACTCCGCGCCGGGCTAAAACTCAATGAGATATAAAGGTGATTGACAAAAAGCAAACCCGTGTCTAAAGCAGTTTTTCGGCCTTGGCAGTGTCGACGTTTTAGGCCGGATAAAGCTCTTTTTGGGGGACTGGTCTGTGCGCTGTAGGACGGTTAGCTGTATCCCGGGCCTCTAGCCATTAGAAGCCAGTAGCACCACCCCCAAACGCCACACCCAGAAATGTCTCCAGACATTGCAGATGTCCTCTGGGGGCAGAATGTCCCCAGGGGGGTAAAAACAGCTGGAAGGAAAGAAAAACCCAGACACCATACAACGTGAAAATGCTACGAACGGAAGCTTGCCGGGGCTCTGAGAAGTTGGGAGGTGGACAATGTTGTGGGTGGTCTCCCCAGTTCTGCAGGGGAAGAATCCAGGAGGCTGGAGAGAGGGCAAAGGTCCACCAGAGAGAGGAGCTGGGGGGCAGAGGCACAGCCGCCCCCAGGGAGCTGCAGGGCCCGAGGGACTGGAGCATTGGGGTGTGTGAGGAACAACTTCAGGAGTGGATGGGTGGGCTGGGGGGCGAGGGGAGTGGCCGGAGCAACCTTGGCTCTGATGAAGATCGCCTTGGGCTGAGTGTGGAAGGGGGGTGGGGGAGGGACCTGAAGGAGAAAGGTGGGCTTGAGAGCAGAGGGTGGGCTTTAGAACCTGCCGGGTTTGAGTCTCTGCATAGGGCAGGTTACGTAACCTCTGTTTCCTCATCCGAAAATGGACATGACGGGGGCTGCAATGAGTCACTACGTCAGTACAGGTGCCGGGAACCGCACGCCTGGTTCACAGTGAGCTCGGTATATGTCACAGGCACCGTTACTATTAGAAGTCGTCAGAAGCGAGCTGGTCTCCCTGGCGTGGGGGCTGGGCAACAGTGGCAGACCAGAAGGAGACCTAGGCAGAGGATTAGCAGGACCTGGTACTTTGGGGGGTGTAGAGAATGGGGAGGCCAATGGTAGTTAACTGAATCTTCATCACAGTCCTGCGAGGTAGGTGCTATTATTGCCACAACTTTTTAGACGAGGAAGCAGAGGCGTGAGTGTCACTCACTCATCGGGTCCCCCCTGTGAGTCGCAAGCTCTCGGGGACGAGGACTTTAGCCTCGTTCATCCTTGCGTCAACCGTGGCGGGCGGGGGACCGGGCGGACGGAGTGCTTGATGAATGAAAAGCCGCAACCGCCTTCTCTCTCGAAGGCTTTTTTTTTTTTTTTTTTAATACTTGATTAGATAATAAAGTCTCATTACTGTTGAATTTATTGGCTGTCCTCATGAAAGGGTCAGTTATTACTGCTTTTCAATTAATTTCGTCATAGGGCAAATAGAGTGATACAGAGTTTAGCAAAAAAGAATCAGTGTTTTAAAAGATAGAAAACATTTTTTAACTGAAAAAGGGGAAGTTGGTGGATTTTATTTGTGGAATTATGAATTAGCCAATCTCACTAATCTTTAAATATTTTCTTTTATGTATATTATGCTAATATCTTCATATGGCCATGTCCTTATTTGACTCACCGGATTCATTATCTTGGATTTTCGGTCCTCTTAATGGGTTAAGTGAGTAATTTAGTTGACATTCCAAACTTATTTTTTTGGATTCCTTATTATTTAAACCAGTACCAGGAGTAGGTAATTCCTTTAATTAAAAAAAAAAATGAAAGGTTAAAAATAAAAACATACATGATCATGAGCCATTTAAAGGCTGGGTTCGACATCTCCAAGGTGGGGGTCTCGTGGTCTGTAACCACTGCAGAGGGCGCGGGGCAGGGTCATCAGCCCAGGACGATCTATCAAATCAAGGGTTCCGGAGTGCCCGCTTTGTGAAGTCAGCATTCATTCATTCATTCATTCAACAAATGGTGGTTGGAGTACGTCGTATGTCCAAGTGCTGTAGCAGGTGCTAGAGACACCAGGGTGGCTTATCTCTGGCCCTTGTGGAACCCAGTGTCTGCCGAAAGGGAAAGACACAGAAATAATTGCAAAATGATCACAGATCCAGGTGATAAGTGTGGATAGTGACCGTTCAAGAGCTGCGGTGACAGCAAGGGGACCGAGTTCCACTGCCTGCCCCTCCAGGAAGGGCTCCACAGACAAAGGAGGTTTACTTTCTTCTCTACTTTTTTTTTTCCCTCTGGAGTTCTTTATAACCTATTCCAAACATTATACCATTTTACCTGCAGGTAATTCAATATCATCTCTAACGGATAAGAGCTTTAAAAAACAAAAAGAAAACATAACCACAATGCCTGATACTCCTCCCTTGGTATCACGTAGCACCCGTGCGGCCCACATTCATTTCCATTGTTTTCTCAAAATATATTTGTACAGTAGATTTGAAGCTCTCCAAACGAGTGCAACATGTAGCATTTGGTTGTTTCTATTTTATTCCATGTTTAATACAGTATTGCCTGGAATAGCAACTTTAAGTGCCTCTGGGAGTTTGCAGGGGGAGAACTCACCGTTTTTTATGAAGTGTCCCTTGGAGTAGAGTAGCCACGAACCAGGAATGGCCGGCTTGGGAAATGTATCAGTAGTGTATTGGTTGACCTTGATTTGGCTAATTTTTAAGTCATGTATGATTATGGTTGGAGAATCACAGTTGGTCACAAACTTTGCGCATCTGTTGATTTTGTGCTATTACAGTGATTGAGGATTAATGCATTACTGTCGATGTTTAACACGGTCTGTTTTCTTCTGTTCCTCTCCCCTCGCCCCCCAGGCTTCGACCATGTTAAGAGCCTCCTTGGCGCCCATGTAAGTAATTGCTCTTGGGAGTCATTATTGTGGAAAACAGCTATGGGTTAAACTGGAATTCAAAGTAACCTTAATAAACGTTCATCTTAATAGCCTAGCTTAGAGGAATGCCTTTGATTAGCTAGAGCTCCATGTGGACATTAAAGGAAAAACCAGCAACTATAAGTACTATTGTTAAAGTAGAAGTATCTTTTAATGTTAATTCTGTTTATTTTGGTGAGATAGCCTCAAATGGAAAAAATTTTGAGTAGATCCTATAATATTCTCTAGAAATCGATTTTATCTACTACGTAGGGCGGTCAGCAATGTTGCAATGTCTGAATGTAACGTTCCCAGCTGGCTCGCACCATGACTGGGGCACAGGGTGGCTTTGTGTGTGCCTGAGCAGGTTGTCGCCGTGGGGTACCTGATGCACACAGACTCCATCAGCCATGTGTGTTGCAACGGCGAGGAAGGTGGGGACCTTTGGCCTGGACACGGGGACCAGGGTGGGTTCTGGGGACTCTCTGAGCCAGGTTTGGGGGTGGGGCTGTGAGATTACTAGGACACCTGAGGTGGATGTGACTTTTTTCCCACCTCGGTCCTGCCCCGCACTTTATTCTCTGGACGGTGGCCATGTGATGTAGCGCATAGGAGCACGAACTGCTGGGGTCAAAATCCAGCCTCTGCCACCAGCTCTGTGACTTTGGACTTTTATGTAACTTCTCTGAGCCTCACTTGTAGAACGAGAACAATGATAGTAACTGTATTTATAGGATCGTTGTAAAGGTAAAAATGAGTTAATATGTAAAAAGCACCTAGCACAGTGGTGGGAATTTGATAAACTCTCTGGGTGTTTGCTCATGTTCTTCCCAGTGACATAAGAGGCAAGGTCACCTGCAGAGGGAGAGCAAGGGCGGGTAGTTAATGGAGGGGGTTAAGAGGACAAAGGAGAAGGTATGAAACCGTCTTCTTGGACAGCGGGGGAGTGGCTGGGCCCCAGAAATGAAGGGCTGTCGAGCAGCTTAAGTGGCAATAAATTTGGTTGGTAGTATTGCCATTATTGGCAAGTAAAAATGGCCCAAATACGGCAATGTTTCTTTTCTACCAAGAAGCACCTGAGCTATATATAGAGCGTCATCAGACTTGGCCTTACAGGTGGAACTTTTTTGGTCTAGAACAAGAGCCTGTTTAAATTTTAAATTAAAAACAGCTTTTAAATTAATTTTGAAATACTTCCAGAGTTGCAAAAATAGTCCAGAGAATTTCCCTATACCTTTCACCCAGATCCCCCAGTGTTAGTAATTTATGGGAGCCCAGGGCAGTTATCAAAATCAGAAAACGCTGATGCAAGACCGTCTAATCTGTGGACATTATTCCCGTTTTTACCAGTCACTCTAGTGTGTCCTTCGTCCAGTCCTGAATTCCACCCAGGATCATGTGTCAGTTTAGTTATCATGTCTTTGTTTCGTTTCATATGAAATCGTTCTTCAGTCTTCGTCTTTCATGGTCTTGATACTTTTGAAGAACACGGGCCAATTATGTATCATTGGAATTTTAAAAAGTATCTGTATTAGTGTTTAAACTCTCAATAGTATCTGCTTCAGGAAGAAAGGTGTCAAAATAATCAGTGTGCCCATGTACGTGGGTTTACCGTTTGATAAATAAGAAGATGCTCCTCCTTAGGGGTGGTCACTGAGGTCTCGTTTGTTGTCCTCTGTTTCTGACCTTTTCTTCCATGCCTTATAAGAGGTTATCATTTTGTCTTTTAAAAACTACTATTTAAAAAACTGGTGTGAGATTTTTCCTGTGTAATACATGCTCGTTATAGAAAATTTGAATGCTATAGAAACTTATGAAGAAGAAAATTTAAAGTACCCAAATTCCTGCCTCCTAGAGGTGTTATCTCAGTTTCTGTTTCACCTTCAAAATCAAATGGAACCCTCCATCCTTAGTCTTTTCACCCATTCTTCAGGAATCCCCATTTATTATCATGCAGGGAGTATTACTATTCTCTACACAGTATTAGAAGGACCGTTTGGTTTGGTTTTGTTTTTTAGTTTATTTTGAAACAATCGTAGATTCACAGGAAGTTGCGTTCCCAGCCTTCTCAGTGCTGACACGCTGCACACGTGACTGGTACCCCGTGCTGACACGCTACACGCGTGGCTGTGGTACAGGGGAATGAGGAAACCAGCATTAGCACAGTGCTGTTCACTGGACCACAGGCCTCACTCCATTTTCATCAGGTTCCATACACTCCCGTCTCCTCCTAGTCAACAACACAAAATGTGAAGACGCCCGTTTTAGTGACAAGGAATCCGAGGTGGTTCCTTGTGCTTCGGGCCGACCGAAGGCAGGCGTCGGGTCGTCCTGCAGTGCGTGGGTCTCGGCACAGAGACCTCTCCTAACCGAAGCTGGGCCTCCCCTGAGGTCTTGGACTTGGAGTCCTCTTGAGGAGGGTTTGCAAACTGTCCTACTGACTTACCACCAGTCTCTCAGGTTACGTCCCCCACGCTTCTGCCCGGTCTGCCTCTCGGAGGGTGGCCTGTGCCCCTGCTGTTCACCTCCCTTTCCTGACCCCCAGTCTGCCCTCGGAACCACCCAGTCCAGTCCCTCAGGCCTGCGAGAGGCAGTGGCTTCAGGCTTCTGGGTGGACTGTTGGGCCGACTGGTGCAAACAGTCTCTGGGCTTCGCTCAAGATTCTAAATAGAACTTGGGCGGAAAGTGACGGTGCCTCCAAGGTGACTCCAGCCTTCGCGTGGAGCCCTGGGCCGCTGTGGGTGCGGTGGCTTCTCCACCTGTGTGGGCAGGGCGTCCTCGCTTCGGGAGAGCGCTGGCATTGAACCCTAGTTCACGGAGCAGAAAAGGCAGAGCTGAGCGAGCGGACGCCGGGGTGGCGCGCCGGGAGCCCGGCGTTCTCTGCGGGAGCCTGGTCTTAACCCAGGGCCCACAGAGGCGACGGCCGGGCCCCTGCCGGTCCGTGCTGCCAGAGCAGCTCCCGGTCGGGTGCTCTGATGCCCACGAGACATAATGACCTTGCTCTTCTGCCCTTGTCTTTCCTCTTGGAACTTGTGTCGCCGAGTAGGAAATTGAAGGATGTCCCGTTGCTGCCCTCCTTGGACTATGAGAAACTGAAGAAGGATCTGATTTGGGGGAACGACCGCTTGAAAGCCTTCCTGTTGCAGGCCCTGCGCTGGGTACGTACCTTTCCCTTGACGTTAAAACAAACAAACAAGACCATGCTGGTTTGACTGGGCTGGCTACCTTACTTGTCTCTTTTAGACCTTCTACTAAAAATCTTCCTTCCTACTGCTTGCTGACACCAAGAGCTAAAGTTAAAAACCTCAGGAGACGGACTTGTCCCTTTTTAAAAAAGAAAAAAAAACACCTCTTTTGACGTCGCCTTTGCCATTGCCTTGGTGCGGTAATGTCGCACAAGCGGTTTCGAGGCCCTTAGACTCCCCCGTCTTCTGGCCCTTCCCGGGCACGAGCCGCATCCTGGTGATGTCGTGCGCGGAGTCCTCCCCACGGGACGCCTCCACGAAGCCCTCTGCATTCGGGCGTCAGCACAGGAGCCACGGCCGGGCGAAGCCTGTGAACAGGTCTGTGAGGAGAGTCAGGCCTCGTCAGACTGTCGCCGTCCTTCCCCGTCTGCAGAGTAACCACGGTTAAGTCAGTGACCCTCCAGACTTTCGGTTCCAGACCAGAAGTTACTGATGGACCCCAAAAAGCTGTAGTTTATATAAGTTTACGCTACCACTATTTCCTGTATTAAAAATTAAAACAGAATATTTTAAAAATATATTTATTAACTTGTTAAGAACAAACAATAGTAAACCCAGAATGTAACATAAACGACCCGTTTTTAGTGAAAAATATAACTATTTTCCAAAGAAAAAAAAAAAAAATCAAAAGAGTGGTATTGTTTTACATTTTTTCAAATTTCTTTCCTGTCCAGCTTAATGGAGGACCACTGGAGTCGTGTGTCTGCTCCTGCATTTGTCACGGTATATTCGATTTGTCACAGTATCACACTTCACATAGTCTCTGAGAGATTGACCATGAAAAAGACGAATCATAGCTTAGGAGGATTATGAAAATAATTGTGACCACGTAGACTCCCCGAAAGGACCTTGGAACCCCCTCGGCTCCCCCAGACTGCACTCTGGGGGCTACGGGTCTAAGCCAATGCTGGTTGGCTCTTTAACTGAACAATCCATTCTAACTCACCCTGGAGTGATGTCAAACTCCTTCACAGATCCCCAAATTTCAGGGTAGGTTGGCATCTAAATGCCTTTGGGCAATTTCCCCGTCTCCAGGTAGAAAAAGGACACCTCACTTGCCCTTGCGATGTTAGCAGTGCTTCCTGGACCGGGTCCTGTGGCGTGAGTGCTGAGGACGATGCAGCCAGGCTGTGGTCAGCCGGTGAGGTCTGCTCTGGCTTTGTTGGCGTCCGTGGGGCAGAGCAGGCGGGGCGGCGTGAGTAACCTCCAGTGGCCGTCCCTGCCCTGAGTGTTCGCTTCTCTCTGCTTGAATTACCAAACTCATCTTTGGCTCTTAATTCGTCCACCCGGCCCTTCCTGTCAGTCCATGCCGCTGAGCCTCTTGGTGAGACAGGGGATTCCTTGGCTGATGAATGACATTGTCGCAGAATAATTAGGAAAAGTAAACATGTCCCTTATGATTTTTCTGTGTCCATCCCCAGTGCCCCCACTCCAGCCCCTTCCCTGTCCCCACCTGACCTGACCTCAGGGAACTCAGCAGGAGGACGGCACCCCAAAGACGAGACACTCCTGGCACCACCCTCCTTTAATATAGTCCCCTCTCTACGGCCACGCCACCCTGAACAAGCCCAATCCCGTCTGATCTCGGAAGCTGAGCAGGGTTGGGCCTGGTTAGTACTTGGATGGGAGACCACCTGGGAAGACCAGGTGCTGTAGGCGTAAAAAAAATCAGTAAATAAGGAATTGTAAGCTGACAAAGTCCTTGCAATCTGTGAGGTCAACCAAGGGTTGCCTCGCCTAAAAACAAACAAAAACTATATAGAGCGTCCCCTCTCTCCTCAGGGCCTCCCTCCTTGGCCTGGTGGGTCCCGTCTGTCAGCGACAGCTGCCTCTGGAGGCCTCCACCTCTCAGTTCCGGGGGGCCTGCTGACCTTCCTGTCCCCTTCCCACGCTGTTCTCGACACGCGCAGCCTCTCCTTGGTCAGAGCAGGGCCTGCAGTGTCAGGGACCGTTCCCTCGTAAGCTTTTCCTGGAAAGCAGGGACATTTACTCACGTTAGTTACGTGGCTTTTCTTATATCCTAACTCACACCTGCACATGCCCACGTGCACAAGCACAAACCACTTCACGTGCTCCCCCTGCAACGTGTTTCTTCTAGACCTTCGGGCATTAAGTAAATTCTTACTTACACAACTTGTTTATGCCTTTTCAAAATATACAAAATTCTACTCAGTCCCCCCCCCCACACACACACAGTATTGCTGTGTCAGTCCGTACAGGGTGCAGTCTGGTGGTTGGCATGGTGTTTCAGTTAAAGCCCTCTACAAGCTATCTTGCACCCTACCCATCGAGCTCAGCACAAATGCATCCTGCATTTCTACAGCTCCCTGAGCCGGCCCACACCCCACTCACCACACTCATGTCCCCCCGAACTCTGGCTGACGGTCTGCTCATCCTTCAGGGGCCGACGCTGATCCCCTGCTTGGATCAGGCGTTGGTGAGTGCTCCCTTATCTGCACGCTTACAGTCCAGGCACCCTGCCACTTCACTCCCAGGAGATTTCATACACATAAATCAACTCCTGCCTCCCCCAGGTCACCCATGTGGAAGTACACATCGTAATGTCTTATCAATGGACTGGTTGGCTGTTCACCTAGCCCCCGGGACGTTACTTATTTCGTTTGCTTGAACGTGCAGTCACCGGTGCTGCTGTTTAAAACACGCCCGCTCTGCGAACGTTTGCGCCGCATTCCGACTTACTGGTTTTGCTTTTCTTCTCTCCAGCGCTTGACCACCTCCCATCCTGGCGAGCAGAGGGAGACCGTTCTGCAGGCCTACGTCAGCAACGACCTCTTGGATTGTCACAGCCACAGCCAGGTCGGGGAGAGACGGACCCCATTTCTAGGGACTGAGCTTAGCAGGTGGGGCGGGAGGGGCTGCCGTTTCTGCTCGTTCTCAGTTTGGTGACCGTTTTTACGTCAGCCGTGAGCCTCTGTCAGCTCCTGAGACCTGCTCTTCACGCTGAACGTTGGCCTGCTTTTCACTCCCAATAGAGTCCTGAGCAAAGGAGACCTGCTTGATTCCGCTCTGAGCTCTTTTCTGCCTTTTTTTTTTTTTTTTTTTTGCTCAAATTCCTAAATCTTCCCCTCATCCCCCAGCTTTCTGTGAGTCCTGAAAAATCAGCATGATTTACGATGGGCAAGATAGATAAACAGATTCTGTTTTTTTTTTCCCATCTGGGCCTGCTGGATTTGTTTACAGCCTTGGACCAGACAGGTCTGGTGGGGAAGGCGTGGGATTTGCAGTGAGATGAGCCGGTTTCAAACCTCTTTCCGAGCACCCGGTAGCCAGCGGCCTTAAGCAAGTCACTCGGTCTCAGGGAAGTCCCCGTCTCGTGGGGAGCCAGCCCCTGCCTCAGGAGGGTGTCATGATTGCGTGTGGGCGCATGTGACGAGCACTTAACCCAGGGCCCAGCGCGGGGCCCAGGACACGCCGTTCTCCCCGCCGCCACCTCCCTTACCTGCTGTGGGCCCCAGGCTTTGCTGGGCAGGAGGCTCGAGACCTGGCACGTATGATGCAGATCCTGCGTTTCATTATTTCAGCTGGGAATTTACCCCAAATCTTCTAAATACGTCCCTCCCTGTTGTTGAGCTTCCCTGTGGGCACTGAGGGGGGTGTTGGTGCCTTCCGGATCACGCATGGATGGGATCGCTCCCTGCCGGAGCGGATTCGGGCTAACCTGCTGTGCCCCGGGCGGGAACAGTCCGCAGTTCTGAGTGGCCTCTGAATGTCGTCTTACTGCTTCTGTAAAAAAGTTGTGTTAATTTTGAAAAATAGTCTCTCAAATTCTTGACTTCTTTTCCTTTTTTTTCTGTTTGCATTTGCGATGGCATTGAAGCCCCCAGCTGGATGATATATTGCACGACTTAGAAACTCTCATTCAAAGAGTAAATTCAAGACTGATTCTTTCTGAAATATTGTATCTCATTGACCCTAAGAGACACCGCCCCATTTTAGCATCTCTGAAATCAGAATGCATCTTGCAGTCAGTGTTTATAATATAATTTAATTGGCAGTGTTTTCTTCTTTCTTGGTTGTATATAAAAAAATAATGTTCCCCTAATGAGAGGTATCTTAGGTTTTGTGATATATATTTGTCAAAACGCTCTAACCTCTATAACCATTGAAGAAGTCATTTCTTCCTCAAGTCATTATTTTTCATCGCCATGGTTTATTTTTTTCAATAAGGAATGAGCTTGAATTATCTGAAGATGTCAGAACCTGCAGAGCAGGCAGACTCCGTGTGTAACATGGATGCCGTGTCACCAGGACACCAAAATAAATCGGCCTTTCCGGTCAGGAAGTTGAGACGGTTGGTCGGTTCACCTAGCTGAGTGGTTCTCAGGGCTGCCGCATTGTCACGAGAGAGCTCCCTAACACCCAGACGCCTGCTCCCTGCATCTTTCAGTCACTGGGTCTAGGGGCCCGAGAAGCAGCATCGCCAGCACGTTTTGAGGGGACGCTGATACCGCTGGTCCTGACCACACTTTGAGAATCACTGTCTTAGATCAAATCTAATCAAATTGCAGTGACTCGAGCATTTTAGTGCCACTGATCGTTTTTATCCCGGGCCGCTGGAGGTGCTGTGATCACAAATTTCCCACAGTTGACAGTCCTGCCTATTTCGCATAATATATGCACTTACACGAAGGCACGGTTCCTTAAATCTAAGGAATTTCGCCTTATTATCCGGAATCACGTTTTCGGTTGTGAGAGAGATCACTCGCACAGAGGAGTGTCGAAAACATCCGTGACCAGTTTAAAGAGTAACAATAAAATAGCAGTGTTCCCACCACCCGGACTAAGAAACAGAAACGGTAACCCGGGGGCTTCTAGGTTGCACCCCCTTTCCTTCCGTCATCCCGACTATTTTTTATTTGTGGTAAAGTACACGTAAAATCAGGTATACCGCCTCGCTCGCGTTCAGGTGTCCAGTCCAGTTGTGCTGGGCACGGTCGCATCGTATTGCCACAGGTCCCCAGACTCCTGTTCTCCTTGCAGAACGGAAACTGCAGCCACCACACAGCTGCTCCCCGCTCCCCGCCCTGCCCCCCTCCTTCTTTCTTTCCGCCTCTCTGACTTCCACTACCCTAGGTACCTCCCATAAGTGCAGTCATGCCATGTTTCGGTGACTGGGTTTATTTCTCTTTAGCATAATGTCCTCCGAGTTCATCTGTGTCGTAGCATGTGTCAGAAGGGCCTTCCTTTCTAAGGCTGGATAATATTCCATTATACGCATCTCCCACAGTTGGTTATCCACTCCTCCGTCAACGAACACTGCTTGTGTCGCCTCTGCCTTTCGGTTGCCGTGAATAACGCTGCGCTGAGCAGGGCTGTACGCGTCCTGACTCTTCTCTGAGTCAGTTCCTTGCTCTTCTGTATAGTTGCCCCAGTTGTGCATGCGCCCTGAGTGATGCAGTGTTTACTGAGCAGCAAGCACCAACCTCGTTCTGCGTGAAAAGGACACTGTCCCCATCCACGTCGATGAAGGCCTCTAGAAGATGACATGAACAAAATCACTGGCTCCTCATTGGACATAGCTTCCCTGGGCTAGTGATCCCCTCTGGGACATTGGTAGTCAAGGCCCAGAGGGTCCTGGGACACACAGGGCATCTGGCAGGGCTGAAATATCGGTCGGGTACCAGTTACTGGGCAGCAATATGTATGTAGGGTTGAGGGGAGTGGTGAGCTGCTCTGTGATTTTGGTTTTTAGGCTCGTCTGTTATGAGAACTTATAGTTCTCAGGAATTGAGCACACGAGAACACTTGTGTGGGGTCAGCCCAGAGCTGACCCACACAGCAGGGTGTGGGATGGGGAGCTGGACCCTCATCAGCACATGGTCAGGGCTATCCAAGTACAGATAAAAGTCTGGGCTCCCCTCAGCCAGGAATTCTGTACTCTATTTAAATATGTTACACGGTTGACCGCTTTGGAACACTGGCAGTACTCACTGAAAGTGCCTACTCTGTGTCCTGGCAAAGCCACTCCAAAGTGTAACCCAACAGCCCTGTGCCCCTGTACTCTCTAAAGATGCACAGAAATGTCCACAGCAGCCCTGTGCACAGAACCAAGGCACTGGCCGTCAATGGCAGAATGGATAAACTACTTGTGATGTGTTTGTAAAATGGGATGCATTGAACAATGAGAAAAAACACACAATACACAACATGGGCGAATCTCACAAACGTAGTGCTAAAAGAAAAAGTCAGACTTGAAAACATACTGCATGATTTCACTTATAAATGAACTCAGAGAGACAAAACTAACCTGTGATGTTAGAAGCCAGGACAGATCTTGCCCAGGGTTAGGAAGGGGACCCCCAAAAGCCTTGTGGGGCCCAGAATGTCATTTCTTCATCTGGTTTCTGGTCACCTGCATGTTCACTCTGTGAAAACTGACTGAGCTGTATACTTACGATCGGTGCAGTTTTCTGTATGGATGCTGTATTCTGATAAACATTTTACCTGAATAAAGACGATGCTGTGACATTGGGCATCTTGGGGACAGCAGCCTTCAGTATATCACTGTCTTGAGTCAGCACAGTTCGGTCCGGGCTGGCGGCCCTCCCCACCTGGGGCACAGCTGCCACACGGACATCTCTCTTCACCAGACTTCTGTGGGTGCCCTTCACCCTGCTCCTGCGTCGGTTCTGTTCGCGGGGTCCATGTGGTTTCCTTTCTTGCCTTATTCTCTCAGTCGATGGAACACATTCCGTAGTTAATAGCTTATAGAGAAAGGACGGGTGGGGAGTGTATTTTTCAAGACTGTGTATGTCTGAAAATTATTTTGTTCTTTGTACAGAATTCTGGGTTGTACAGAATTTTCCTTCAGAATCTTGGGAATATTGCTCCGTTGTCTCTAGGTTTCAGTATTCCTGTTGCAAAGTTCAAAGCCATTCTAATCACTCCGTATGTGACCCGTTTTTCTCTCTAGAAGCATGTTGAATCTTCTCTTTGCCACTCGTGTTAATAAATTCCCCACTGATGTCTTTCGTGAGGCATGTTTTGATTCACTGTTTTGAGTCCTTTCAATCTGACAGCTTTGGTTCTGGGAACTTTTCTTGAGCAATTTTTTGATGACTTCCTCGCTCTGATCTCTCTTCCTGAGTGCTGGACCTCTTGAACTGGTTCTCTAATTTTTCTTACATTTTATCTCATATTTTCCAAATTTTTCTTTTTGCTGTACTTTCCGAGAGGTTTTCTCAGTCTTTACTTTTCAACCATTCCGTTGAATTTCCCTTTCTTTCTTTCTTTCTTTCTTTCTTTCTTTCTTTCTTTCTTTCTTTCTTTCTTTCTTTCTTTCTTTTTTCTTTCTTTTCTTTCTCTCTCTCTCTCTCTTTCTTTTTCTTTTTCTTTTTCTTTCTTTTTTTTTTCGTAGCATTCTGTCGTTTCATGGATACTATAGAGCTTCCTACATCTCTGAGGATATCAGTGACGAATTTTTGTTTATTTTTAGTTTTCATATCCCTGCACAGTCTCATTTTCCTTCAAGTTTGCTCCCCCCGCCCACCACCCCACACACGGTTTGTTTTGGCCCTATTTCCAATGTCAGAAACTTCCCTTGGCTTTCTGGTAGACCTTGGCTATCTCCTGGGACTGCAAAGCTGCCGGACGTTCCGAGTGTGCAGGCAGGGCCTGTAGCCGTTGGCCTCCACTGTGGGCGAGCCAGGTGGGCCACCTGTGAGGATCCGCTGATTGCGGGATCTGTAGCTCTTCCCCGTGGGCTGGTCATTTTCCTCCAAGAAGAGTCATCCAATCTCCTTCCTAAAGGGTGAGGTTCTGGCGGCCAGGGTTCTGGGAGGCAGGTAGGGGGACGGGACTGGGTGGCTCTGCTCAGCGCTCCTGCTGCACGCAGGCACTTCCCCCTGCTTTGGCGAGGAGGCCCCGCCCACCTGTGCCTGCTGTCCCCAGTGCTTGAGCCTTCTGCTCAGGTGTTGCAAAGCCGGTCACTGCTCATTGCCCACATGACATTCTTGGGTCCGCTACACCTATTGCCATCTGCATTCCCAGTTCCAGACCTGTGTTCTTAGAGTTTCTCGTGCTGGTCTCGCTGACCCTGAGAATGTGTGTCATCCTTAAAAATCTATTTCCTGTAGTTTGACCATGGTGCGCAGTGAGCAAAATTAGATGCGTGTGTTGGATCTGTCGTTCTAACCTGCAGAACATGAGCCAGCAGTCATGGCCAACGGTCTCGCTGCTTTCGTGTCAGTCACTGTCCTGATGCTTTGCAGGATCCTTTTAATTTAGAAGTTTGAATAACCGATGCTTCCTGGATGTCTGGGGAAAAAAAAAAATCATTGGGAAATCAAGACTTCCAGATGAACTGGTGGGTTTTGGTCCGTTTATCTCCCCTCGGATAAATTCGCACAGAGGAGGGGAACACCACAGCCCTTGAGGAGATGCGTCTGATCGCTCACTTTTCTTTAACTGCCTCGTTTTTCCTCTCTGGACGTCTCTCGCCACAGAGGAGCGTGCTCCAGCTGCTGCACTCGCGGAGCGAGGTGGTACGGCAGTACATGGCCAGGCTCGTCAACGCGTTCGCGTCCCTGGCGGGAGGTAAGGCTCCGTCCGGCTTGTCCTCGGAGGGAAGAGCTAGGTCCTCCTGATGCGTTTTTTTTTTTTTTCCCCCCCTTTGAAAATGGGTGTTCTTCCTCGAGTGTCTTAGAGATGCTGTATTTCCTCAATTTATTCCTGTTTAAAATGTATCTGAGGGTCTGTTTTTGTGTGTGTGAAAATTAGATGTTGTCTTATTGATATAGTTTATGCTAGAGCAAATTTTTGTGCTTTTGGAGTCTCTTTTGTCAGCCTTCTGATTTTATTTTGTAAGGTTTCTGGTTTTGTAACATAGTGCTTTTTAAATTGCTTTTAAGTTTTTAACAGGTAATGCATTTTCTGTCATTTTTTACTTAAGGCAAAATGAGGTTGGTGAAATAATTAAAGCTGATCCCAATAAACACTGCACCATTTTATTCAAAAGACTGTCACCTCTTAAATCAAGAGGATTTGAAAATTCCAAAGTTAATGTACCATTACTGAGTTCAAAACGATTTTGTCTTCTGTAAGTTCTCATTTGTTTGAGCTCTTTTTACCAGGAATAAAAGGAGCTTTCAAATTGTGACTACGTGACACTCTACAAGTTTGTCCTTTCATTCACGTGTCATTTTCCCGACCATTTAGCAAACATTTATCACAAGCCAGGGCACACGCCAGGGACCATTCACATAACACTGCTGACATTTACGTCCGAAATTAAGATCATCTGTATCAAGACACCAGTCCAGAACAGGCCAGTGACAATTCAAGGCTTACTACAGGGTTCTGAGTAGGGGTCCCAGCTTCTTCTCCAGGCCTTGGGCACATCTAGAAGGAGCGAGTGTGGCCGGAAAGCACTCGGTGGCCACTGTCGTGAACACTAGCAGGCTTGTCACCCACAGGTTCCCACCCTCTTGCTCCTCGTAGACCTGGTTTTGGGGGTTTAAGATTTCAGGTAAACAAAGGACAGTGCTCTCCACAAGGACACAGTGATGAATTGTGTTTAGATACAAGAAGAGTGGTTTCTATCCATTAGACGGTTGATAGAAAACGACCAACTTTGCAGAAGAAATATGTTTCACTAAGCTTTTTAGAACTTAAGATTAGAGAAAATCTACATGCGTTACATGGAGAGCTTTCATAGGAAGTGGTTTGGGAGCCTGAACTTAACTCGAGATCCGTTCTGTCCCCCTCTCACTTGCTCGTGTCTGGTCGTGTCGCTAGGTCGCCTCTACGTCGCCCAGAGCACGAAGATGCTACGGATGCTGGAGGAACGGCTGAGGGAGGAGGACAAGGACACCGCCACCCGGGAGAATGTCCTCGGGGCCTTGCAGAAGCTCAGTCTCAGGTGCTGACGGTGCAGTAGGTCACGGTGGTTCCTTGACATTCAACTGGGGTTTTTATACGCCTCTGTTTAGTGCTTATTTCGTCCCAGTGACAACGCAAGAGGCAGATGATATTTTTCAGCCAACACCGAGGACGGGTTGGGTGATGTTCCAAGACAGGGCTAGAAAACGCGTCTCTAATCCCCCGAACTGTGCTGCTCAAGCTGCTTTGGA
>CM053503.1:163949488-163971426 GCA_028627145.1 Eidolon dupreanum | reverse complement strand
AGGGAGGTCGAGGTGCTCCCAATAACTCAGCTAGGAAGTGACGAAGTCGGAACTTATATCCAGATATTAACCACTACGCAGTATTTATTTCACGAAGTTTGGACCACCGGAATCAGAACCACCTGGATGCTTGCGCAAAAGGAAACTTGGAGCACCACCCCGATCTTACTGAAAACCACAGCAGACACGGCGCCCAACAATTGTTTTCAGCAAGCTGTCCGGATGATTTTTACGCACATTCAAGTTCGAGAACCACCGCTCCACTTTTTGTAGAAACTAGAGAAAACTTCTTCTGCCACTTTTGAGGGCTGCAGCGGCAGCTTCTGACTTCCTATATAAGAGTTTTTGACTAAGGGTTAGACTATGGGATTGGTCTGGAAGACGGGTCTGCATAGCAAGCATCCCGTTTTTGCCTGGACTGGGTGAAATCTGGACTTAACTGGGGTCCTTGGAAAGAGGGGTTAGCTGATGGAGATAACGGAAGGGATGGATCTAAAAGTCCCAGGCCTCCCGTTCTCGCCGCCCATTACCCAAATGGAGGACCCGGGGCCCCCTCTAAGTGTGGCCAACTGCGGCAAATATCGGGAGCTACTTGCGGGAAGCAGCTGGGCCTGTCCTCGGCGTGTCCAGGCGGCTGCCTCGGGGCCACGCCGCGGTAAGAGCCCTGGACCGCAGGCGAGAGGCTGGGACGTCTTGCAGCGGCTGCCAAGTTGGCGCATCGGGCTTTTCCTCTGGGGCAAGGGCTCGGGAGAGCCTCGGTCCTCGGGCCCCACAGCTGCCGCTCCCGCGCGGGGAAGGCAAGCGCTGGGGTGGCCAGGCCGCTTCCGGGGACGTGCCTACCTGCTGCTCCGCCGCTGGAATCCGCGCCGACGCGGCCCGGCCGCCCTGTCTCCGGCCGTCGCCCCGGCAACCGCCGCCGCCAGCTCAGCGTCACGTGGGGGAGGCGCAGCCAATTACGGGACGCGGTTGGCGCGGAGCATCGTGGGAGGAAAAGCGGGAGCCTTGGGAGGTCGGGCGGAGGACGTTCCCCGCGGCGGAAGTGAAGCGGGGGTGGGTTGCGGTCCAGTGTCCGCTGGGGGTCGCATCCTTCGCGGCTGCGTCTCCCGCCCTCCCCTCCACGACTTCCCCTTCTGTCTCTTCCACAAAGTTGCCCCTGTCGCTGTTCCTGGCTCTGGAGATGAGCCCGAGGCAGGCTCAACCCGCAACCTGAAGGAGCTCATATCACAGGGAAAACGGACCCCGCACGAGAAGACTACAGTCAGTGTAGTGTTTGCGGGAAAAATTAGTCGTCGTTATTCCCATTTTCTAGGAGTGACCCAGGGCCACCTTAGAACCGAAAATGCCGCCCAAGATCTGCCTTAAAGCTCCAGGCGCCAGGATTCCACCCCACTGCAGCAGTTTTCCGGGATTTTAGAGAAATTTTTATTTTATCTACTTGAGGTGTTTTTTTTTTTTTTTTAATAGCACAAATCCTTCTTCTTGCACGTGGTACTTTGGAACTGAAGTTCACCAGCAAACGAACAAGCACCTTCCCAACTCTGGGCTGGGGATGTGGCTAGAGATGGGGGAAAAATGCTTTCTTTTCAGACATTGCGGCTCCGTGGCGGGAGCTTCCGTCCTTCCATCTCCATGCTTCTAACAAGGTGGAGATGGCCAAGGCCAGAGACAGGGGACAGCGCATGGAGAAGGAAGGTGAGCCTGCCTTTGAAGATTCCTAAGATGGTCTGTGGCCACCATCTCCTCAGCCCCCAGCCCTGCCAGTACTCTTGAGATCTGAGATTGTCTTCAGAGAAAAGCTGTATTTAGCTGGAAGAGACACCCTGTCCAAGTAATATGTATCGAAAATAATCTCCCTGCTCATAGTAATAAAAGTTAACGTTTATTGTCAACTCACTGTGTGCGAGGGATTACCAGACAAAATACAGGGCACACAGTTAAATTTTAATTTCAGGTAAGTTTTTAGTATAAGTATATCCCAAGTATTGCTTTATTTTATTGTGCATACAGTACATTATATTATCTTGGATTTATATTTGCTGAGTATGGCGACTCTGCGTTCCCATCATCGTGCAAAGTGAATTATGTAGATTATTTTATTGAATTCTCACACGGCATCTGTGAGGTGGAGAACACTTTCAGGATTTTACAAATTAACTGTTTACCCGAGCCCTATGCTCCCGGAAAACAGTGACAGTTAAATCCCCGTACCTTTTTGTGTTCTGCGAAGTGGCTTACCAAAAAGAACTGCCCTTCGTTGCATGACTTAGATAAGACTCACTGCCCACTCAAGATCGTCAACCTGTTTCACCTGGTGTTAGTACAAAGAATACTTTTGTCACAAAGGCAAAACTGATAAGGGCTGAAGCTTCGTTTGGGCGGTACCCTAACTGATCCTGCTGCGTATGTTCCACGAGTTAGAACAGAGCACTGAACCAGCTGCCTAACCTTCCTGTTTCCTAAGTCTTGCCAAAGCATCCTATTGGCCCTAAATGGGATGTCCTTGTTTGACCACTTCATTTTTCCCAAACCGAGATGACTTTCTTAAAATATTTAATAATGAAAAAATTGAACATATGCAAAAGTAGAGAATCATTTAATGAAGCCACATAAATCCATCATTCAAATTCTAGGATTATCAAGATATTGCCCCTGGGAAAAACTCGACACCAAATTCAATTCTTAGAGCATGCAGAACACTTCAGGGGAGCAAACCAGCCCTGTGCTGGACGTCAGAGGAACTAACTGAGCTCTCCATTCAGGGAGGGACAAATCTGAGTCTTCTGTACCTAACAGCGCTCCATGGGCTCCAGCTCTTGAACACCTTCGGGGTGGGAGGCCATGCATCTCTGTGGCGTGCTACATAGCTCTTGAATGAATTCATCTTTCCAGCTGTAACAGGCAACTGCCTGGCCCCTGTCTCTACTGCGAAGAGCTAAGACCGTAAGCAGGGGAAGAGGGTGTAACACCATCCCCAAAGAGAGGGGCGATTTAGGTGAGGTGAAGCCACCTAAATTAAGCCCTGTAAAGCTGACCCGCTCGGACAAACCTGGCAGCCAGCTGGACTGAGCTGTCCCGGAGCTGTTGCAGGAGGAGTTCAGACCAACAGCGTAAGCACAGGGCCTGGATTTAATCAGTGAGTTGGAAAAGGAACATACTGAAGTGCCAGGCACGGATCAAAAGATGAACTGCTGCTAGACGCTGCTTCTGCAAAAAAAAAAAAAGAAAAAAAAAAAAGAAATTCCTTCCAGGAAAGTTACAATTTGGTTATTGCCCAAAGCTCATGATGTGTGGAGGATTCAGATCCATCTGTCTTCCTGGCCCACAGTCTACAACTGAGGTGGAGGAACTGGGTTTTGGTGTCTCCCACGGGTTGCTTGATTTCTTGGAAGGAAGGAGCTGTCAGCAGAACAGGAAAGCAAGGAGGCCTGAAAGCGGGGGAGACCAGAGTTCCATCTTGGCCTTGAGTGCTGTCCTTTCTTTGCTCTGTCCCGGGGATGTGAGTCATGGCACAGCCTCCGGTAGGTCTATGGCCTGGGTGAGGTTGACGAAAAAGACGCAGGCCTTGAAATGGACTTCCAGACTAGCAAATCTGGATCCAAGATCGTTTCAAAATAAGTACACTTTCATGAGAGATTAGTGGGGCTCATCAGTAGTGTTCTTAGCTACAGACACTTAAGTTTTTTTTTTTTTAGTGAGGAATATCGCTAATTTCTAAGCAAGTTTTAAAAAGCACAGTGCAGGCTATGTGATGTGAGCACAGAAGGTAGGTGGCATGTTGGCCTCAAGTGGATGAGTAGGTGCTAAAGTGATTGAATTTGGATGGTTCCCTGGCAGGTCCACATACCTTGAGGACCAGCCAACATGGCACACACAGAACATCTTGAGTTATGTGGCTGTCCCTGTGTTTTGGATGAAACAATCCAGATGGGATTCCTGTGAGTCACTAAGCATGTCTTGGCCTCTCTGTTGTCCGAGACTAAACACCAGGCCTATGAGTCCCAAACCAACTTCACAATATCATTTATTGCATTCATGGTAAGATCTACATGTGGACTAGAGAGGGGCGTGTATGTGACAAAGTGATAACTGGGCTACTAAATAAATAGTTGGATTAATCTTAATAAAAAAGAATAGCTCATGATGATAGAAGGTCCACATAGCAACATTAAATCTCCCCTTTTACCCTTCTCCCCGCCAATAATGAATGACCCATGAGCTCAGCTGAACCTGCGGTCGACGGTAAGATGTAGACTTTCTGCCCGTCAGGATGAAGCTTTGTTCTGCTGACACACAGGAAGCCAGAAGTGAAACTGTGGGCGGTGAGGAGAGAATGTGGAAGGACCGGCCGCTGGCTTTCCAAGCGTGGTCCCTAGAGCGGCTGCAGCAGCATCACCTGGCACCCGGGGAAAGACACATCCTCAGGCCCCTCCGAGACCCGCTGAATCGGAAAGTCTGGGAGTGGGCGCAGCGATCTGGGCGATGGGGCGGGGAGGGAGGGCGACACTCCAAGTGTGGGACCCGCTGGACTGAGGGTCTGCGGGAGAGCCCAGGAGCCTCTCGGGCCTCGCGGCCAGCCCCGCCGGACAGAGCGGGCTGTGGGCGGGCGCGGGGGCGAGCCCCCCCTCTGCCCGCCCCCGGGCCTGGCGCCCCGCGGGGGATAAATCTCTCAGCGGGAGCAGCGGGCCGCGCCGCCCGAGGAAGCCGCCCAGACGCCGCGGCCCGGCTGGCGCGGGGGCAGGTGGCGCGCGTGGCCATCTCCGCGGCCGCCGCCGCCCCAAGAAGGAAGGAGCGCGGGGGCGGAGTTTCCACCCAGCGACCCCAAATCGGGATGAACCGGGGGGCTCGGGGAGGGGCATGAGGCAGCAGCCAGCCCAGGCCGGGCCGGCCCCGCTCGGGCGGAAGGTCGGCTCCTGCCTGGCCCCGGGCGCGCCCCGCCTGTCCCGGGCGTCACTTCCAGGAACCCGGACCCCGGCGGTGCCAGCCCAGCGGTCAGAGCGCGGGCCGGTTCCCAGAAATCACGCGCGCTCTGGAGCGGAGAGATGGTCCCCACCCGGCGGCCGGGGCACCGCTGTTTCCCTCCATCACTGACCCCCAGGCCACCCCAGCCCCCGGGCACCGCCCCCGTGCCCCCTGCCCCGACCCTGGAGAGGAAGTCGGGGCAAAGACTTTGGAATTGCCTCGGGCACAGCTGCGCAGGCCCCCCCCCCCGCCCCCGGCCTTCCTTGCAAGCTCTCACCGCAAGCTCCCTCCCTTTTGTGGGGGGCCCTGCCGGTTCGCTCCCGGCCTCAACTTCTCACAAAGTCAGACCAGAGCTCCTCCGGGGCCGGTGACAGAAACCCTCTCAAAACAGCTTAAGCCAAAGGCCTCTGTTGGCTCACATCGCAGGAAGTTAGAGGTGGAACCCGCCTCCCGAGACAGAGCCGGGAAGCAGGGCCCAGCACCCGACCTCTGCTGGGCACGTCTGTCTCTTCTCTAGGCTCTGTGTGGGACCCGGCCTGAAAGTCAGTTCTCCCTGGTGCTCGGCCTGGACCATGTGAGCCGCGAGGAGTGGGTGGGAGGGTCCTCCCTGGAGCCTGGGGACCCCCTGTCTGATTGCAGTCCTTCCTGAGGAGGCTGCACCCTGACCTTGGCTTTCTAAAACACCTCCGCGTGGGGAGGGCTGCGGAATCTCCTTTGTTGAGCATGTACAAACTGATCCACTTCACTTGCAAAGAAGAGTCTTCAATTGGCAACGGCTTCCTGGGGGGCAGAGCTGGCTCCATCCTATCGAGGAGGAAAGGAAGATGGCAGATAACATGGCCCAGCTTCCAGCTCTGCGACCCCTTCTTCCCTCCCACTGTAAGGCAGGGGAGTGGCCTGGTCCTCCTTTGACTCCAAGCCTGGACCAGGTCCCAGGAGAGCCGGCCAGGATCTGTGGGGAGGTGCTGATGCAGGCAGACATGTTGGAGTAGCCTGCAGTATAAGCAGCATCTTGTCCAGGCTCAGATGGTTCTGGTAAATACAGTTAAGTGACCCCCTCCCATGAGTATTCACAGACCATGCTTTGAGAAGGTCCGAGAAAAAAGCAATACGATAGAGTCAGCATGGGCCCCTGACACTGAAGGTACCAGGCCCGTCCTGCATCAACTACCTGCTGATTTGATGAACAGAAGGAAATAAATGTCCGTCTTATTTAAACTGCTATTACTTTGGCTGTTCAGAGACCTGTGGTCAAATCTCATTCACACTAATATAGCCTCTCAGAGCCCCTCGCACCATTCCCTGTGGGGGTTCTTGGGTGGGGCACCGAGTTCTCTTTATAGATGGACACCAGGTAAAAATCCGCAAGAATGCCTGGCTGCTGGAGCCTGAGGCAGAGGGGCAGCTGACATCTGCCTGGATGAGCCGCATGCACCTGCTGAGCAGCACTTCCGGTGCTGAAAGTGGTTTGGGAGAACTGGGTGAAGGCGTCGAGCATCCAGTGTTGGGCCCAAGAGGCGGAGCCTGGGAGGGGGCCTGGGGGTATCAGGAGGCTGGCGCTGGTCCTCAGGGAAGGCGGGGATGCTGGCTGACCCTCCACATCTAGGGGCCCCCTGGATGGTGGTGCACATGGCGGCCCTACTCCTGCAGTGTCTGGGCCTTGGTTTGGACCTCGAGCTTTTCGTGTCTAGGCTGTCTGGGTCTTTGCAAAGGCCAGGTCTCAGACCAGGCCAGCTGTGGCCACCCAACCACCCAGCCAGGCCGTTTGCCATCTCCCCCAACCAGTGCCAAACCCAGAACAC
Source organism: Eidolon dupreanum (assembly GCA_028627145.1). NCBI lineage: Eukaryota > Metazoa > Chordata > Mammalia > Chiroptera > Pteropodidae > Eidolon > Eidolon dupreanum. Next base: position 163,964,665 of record CM053503.1, on the reverse strand, counting down.
AGGTCTGAGGGAAAAGCAAAGACGAGGGACAATTTTCCCTCTCTGCCCCTCCTCCTGTCCTCAGGAGCCCTGGGCTCTGGTCTGTTCTGACTCACATGTTCCACAACCCTCTGTGCTATGGAAATGTGTGTGTACCTGTCTGGAAGGAGGAAACAGAGGCTGTGGCCAGGCAACGTTCCTCACTTGCACTTGAAAGTCTAACTCTAACTTGCTCCCAAGCCTCTAATCAGGCACTCCGGGGGGCAGAGGGCACAGTGGAGCCCAAGCCATGGGGGGGGGCCCTCTCCCGGGAAGCCCTCGGAAGCCTCCACTTACTCCCTTCCAGGAACCCTGAGGGCTGCAGGCGCCAGCTAGGGGAGCCCATTCATTTTCTCTGCCTGCTGGGCTCTCACATGGCCTTATAGGGTAGGAGCTGTGAGGCCGCAGCGAGGCCAGGCTTGCTGGGAGGAACAGACAGGGAGGCCCCCGAGGGGCTCATGCTGAGGCTGCCTGGCCACCCTGGGTGCTGAGTCTCTACCTTTTTAGATACCCCTTTGATTAACATGTTTTATAATATTCTCTTTCCTATTCTAAAATAAATTTCCCAGATAATATAACCTACTTACCCACTCAACTTAAAAATAACCATTAGAATGCCCTAACTGTAATAGAAATAAAAGGAAAGCAATTTATTAAAAATAATACATATTTCCACATAAGTGCTTCGGCTGACTACCCAGAAGACATAAAAACAAGTCTAGTGCAAGTGGCCTTAGACAGCGCTGCCCTGCAGACTGGTGCAGGTGTGCGGTGGTGGCTGCTGAGTAGTTCAGTGATGACAGCTCTTGGTCATGTCCTGAACCAGACCAAGGCCGGTCCTACCCCAGCCACACAGGACGTCCAGCATGGCAGCACCCGCCAGCAATGGCAGTTGGGTTCACCAGTCATTGCAGAAACAAACAAACAAAAAACATGTCACCAGTGTGTGAAATGCTTCCTCCCAGGGAATGTCGCCCCCACCCTCAGAGCCACAGCTGTGGCAGCGGAGGGGACATGAACATGAATTGCCCAAGTCCAGCCCCAGGAGCTAAGAACCCGGGGCAGCGGGTGGAGTCCACAGTTGCCACTCTGGGCCTCTGACTCCACTCCTTCCCGCAGTGGACACGGCACCACGGGCCTCCGGCAAGAAGCTTGGTGACCCTCCAGGACATCTAGACATCCTCGGTAACCAAGTTGGGTCAGTTTAGCCTAAAATTCCTCCCAAATCCATGTTCTTCTCTTTATTGCTTCTGCCTCTGACTTAGCTCACGCCCCATTTCCCTGGTGGATGGCAGCGACCGTCTCACCTGACGCCCCTCTTCATGCTCCCTCTTCAATCGCCTCATCTTTCCCCCCGTAAATCCCCTATATTTGTCAGGAGGGCTGCCGTAACAAAAGACCACAGACTCTGGAACCCACACAACAGAAATGCACTTTATCGCAGTTCTAGAGGCTGGAAGTCCAAGTTCAAGGTGTGGGCAGGGTCGGTTTGCAGACAGCCGCCTTCTCCCTGTGTTCCCACATGGCTGTCCCGTGCTCTGTGTGTTGTCTGTGTCTCAATCTCCTCTTGCTGTAAGGACACCAGTCATACTGGATGAGGGCCCACTCATATGACTGCATTTTACCTTAGCTACCTCTTGAAAGGCCCTTTCTCCATACACCGTCATATTCTGACGTACTGGAGGTTAGGACTTCAACCTATGAATTTGGAGGGGACACAATTCAACCCCTAACACCCCTCCTCGGTGGCTCCTCTGGAAGTATTCTTTCAGTATCGAATGCCAAATATGGCTCTAAGCAGTTTGCGTTGCGCTTAAGCAAAGAAAATAACTTACTGCTCATGCAACTTCACGGTCTGGAGGCAGAGGCACAGCTGGATTCAGGGCTCCCGAGATGCCGTTTGGATCTGCCTCTCAGCTCGGGTTCTCGGGGTTGGTGCCACATTCAGGCTGCACGTGGTGGAAGGCTCAGCGTGAGGCCACGTCAGCATGGAAGAGGGAGTGGTTTTCACAAGCTGGAACAGATGTCCCAGAATTAGGTCCTGCTGGCTCATGTTGGCCTGACTTGGACCACGTGCTCTTTCATGAACCTATGGCCTTGGCCTGTGGACGGAGTGTCCTAATTCGCATCTGGGGAGGTCACCTGTGTCCTCAAGGAGAAATAAAGGCGCAGATATCAGTTACCAAAAGGAATGCAAATGGTGGCTGGGCTGCAGATGTTTCAGAAGTTCACTAGAGAATGGGTGAAGAAACATGCTTCTTAGGTCTTCTCGGATATGGCATAAAAGTATGAGCTAAATCTGGTCGTCTCCAAATCTGATGTCCCAGTTTGGATGGTCGTGTTGGCTTCCCCCCAAGACGCAGTGCTCATCCATATTCCCTATTCGTGTTAGCTGCGTGGCCGGAGCTGACTTTGTCTTGAACCAGCGGTTTGAGAATGTTGAGAGGCTGAGCACAGTTCTTGCTCGGGCCTGGATTGAGACCTATCAAGACTCCTTGCCCACATTAAAAATACATTTTTAAGTCACAAAATAAATGTAAGGAAGTCTAACAACTTGTTCATTTTCCTCCGTAAAGACTATTTAAATTACAAATATATGTTGATCCAATTATTTTAAGAAAAATGGAATTATTTTTTCCGGGCCTCTGCTTTGATAGTTCCAGCAGGCATTTTGCCTGCCGATGTGAAATCTGACCCCGCTCCTTGCTTGACCTGGGATGGTGGCCCTCTCGCTCTCCCCTTGCTGCTGGCTGAGGTGTCACTAAACTGAGTGAACACAGCTCCCCTTAGAGCACAGACAGGAGAGGCTGAAGCAGCCCCATTCAGGCCACCATGGGGACAGCCTGAGGCCTGGAGATGCAGGACCGACCAGATGGCATCTACTCACACGCACTGTCTGCTTGGCTAATGCGATCTGCACCAGTTTCCCTGGGTCACTGTAGGTCGCAGAGCTCAGGCTGGGGGATCAGGTGGGGTGCCTCCCAGGATAAGTGGCACATCACGACTGGCCCTGCTGGCTCTCCTAACCTCTTGGCTCCTCAGTATGCCAATCACAGGGCTCTGGGAAAGATGGCAAGAAGCATCTCATAAAAAATGGGCTGCGGCCAGAGTTTGACACATCCAAAGTCCTTTTCGATGGTGAATAGCAATTGCCATGCTGCATGCAGGAGAGCCCGGAGACAGGGAAGTGGCAGGTCTGGTGCCATACATCATGTCTACTGCAGGCAGACCTGTCCAAGGGGCCACAGCAGAATGGCACTCCCACTTCCTGACATCGATTTCATTTCTGGGCACCTCTCCTTTGGGAAATACATTGTCTCCAAGTATGTTCACACTCTATTGGTACTGAGACATCCTTCTTCTAAGGAGGGCTTTTGTTGATGGCTGTGCCATTGGAGGGGTTCTGGGCTCCTCGCTATCCCTGTATCCACGCCCCATCTAAAGAGCCTGGGGACTCAGGGCTTCTGGAGGCCACTTTGCATAGGACAGTGTTTCCCAGTGTGGTTTCAGGACCATCTGTGTCAGAATCATCCAAGTGCCAGCTGATACACATGCTGGATTTCTGATTTGGACTCCAGAGCTGCTGAATTACTGCCATAATGGCTAAAATATAAGCAAAAGCAAAAACAAAGACAAAAGAAACAGGTTTTGTAGTTAGACAGATCTGGGTTACCATGTGCTCTTATCCTTTCTAAGCCACATTTTCTGTAAAATGGGGATAGAAATATTTACTTCACAATAGATTGTGAGGATTAAAAATGGTAATGTGAATAAAGTGGTAACCAGTACCTAGCACACAGGAGCTAATATATGTTTGGCACTACTTATTATCTGTCCATCCATCTATTCATCCACCTGTCTGTCCATCCTTCTATCCGTCCATCTAATACTTACTGAGCGCCTACAATGAGCCAGGAACTGCTCTAGGCACTAGGAATACAAGTCATCAAAAACAAACCCCTTGTCCCCATGAAGTTTACATGCTAATAGCAGGAGACAGACAATAAACAAACATGATAAACGCCATGGAGAAAAATAAGTCAGGATCAAGGGTGTCACCAGCCTCCTCAAACTAAAGCAATGATTTAATCTGAAACCAACAGGTTATTTATCAAACACTTTGACAGAAACTTTGGGGGATAATTTGGGGCTTGCCGTGAAGGAGCTTACTTATAGACTGGCTGGGAAACAAAAATCAGATCCACTCAGAAAACTGAGGGTCACACGTTGCCTGAGGACTGCTTGGAGGAGACTGACTGCTGGGGGTGGCATTGAGGTGTAAGTCCACATCCCCACCAAGCTTCTCATCCAGAAACAAAGAAAGGAACTTGCTTAGGGACCCGCCACCCCCTCTTATTTTGGAGAGGCTAGTCGTCCCCAGAAGCAGCAGAAAGCATTGGACACTTGTAAACTTCTTAAATCTTTAGAGCATGAATCAGGGCTTCTGAGAGAAGATCGTGGCACAAGAGTCAGAAGCTGCTCACACCAGGTCATGGGGATACGACTTGATAGGAAACTCGTTATCCAACTCTTTGCTGACTCCCAGCTCTGGGGAATGCTCGAGATCTTTGAAGGTAATTATCTCCCAGATGCGATTTTATTGTAAATAAATAACTCAGTGATTTGGAAAACAGAGCACACACCAAAGAAACTGTACAGATTCCAGCAAACAGACAGAAAATGCCCGACAGTGGGCTATGTTGTAGGGACTGTGGGTATTTGAAAATACTGCTTCTGTCAACAGTCCCTCTCTGGAAAGGCTTACTTGTTTAGGCATTTGGAGGAAGACCAACTTGCAGCAGAGTGTGGATACAGGATAGGCAAAGAAATGGCTATTTGCCATTTGTCTGTTGCCTGTTTGGATCAAATAAGCCCAGAAAATCAGCCAGAGACCAGCTTAATGAAAAGATGAACTGAAAACACAACTATAAAAATGACTCTTATTGTTGAATATCAAGTGTAAATGAGAGATTAGGGCCATACCATTAGGGTTCAACTAAAATGTAGTGAATGCCTACTTAAGTGCTCGGTTCTTTAACATAGATTATCTCAAGATACTAACAGCATCTACCTCATGGGGTAGTTGTGAGGAATGAGTACAGTCAATCTCTGCAATTCTTAGCAGTGTCCACAGGGCGTAAGCCTGGAATTATTAGCCATTGTCATTTGATCCCCACGGCCACCTGGAGATGAACATTATTTCCTGTGTGCCAATAAGGACACCACTAAGGAATGAGACCAGGATCTGACCAAAGTCCACTATCCTCCCATTATGCGGTTGTAAAAAACATAAGGTAGAAAAGGAACTTAAGCTCTAGAGACAATCAAGCTATAAACACCTTCCAAGGGACTTTCTGTGGAAGGTATGTGTGGTCTCATTTATGATGAAGATAAGGTTGGGGAGGGGTCTGGGACAGAGCCACAAAAGTTTCTTTGCCTAAGCTCATCTCTTCTGACATCATGCAAGTCATAGATTTCAGACACGTTCTTGCCTACACACACACACACACACACACACACACACACACACACACACACACACACAGAAAAGCCAGAGTTCCCCAAGAGTAAAACCAGTTGAAGAACAGTCCTTAGCAGAAGCATTTAGTCCCTGCGCTGCAGGAGAGGAATAAGACATTAGGTCTCTGGAGAAGGCAGCTCCAAGGCAGATAAATTAATCACCTCTTACGTGCTCATGGACTCTGCCCCAATTCTTCTCTTAGAGCCCACTTGTGGCTCTCACCATTTTTGACAACATAGGTAGTCAATGAATATGTGATCATATATCATGTGCTAGAGTTATAATGCTGAATAAGACTAATGAGAAGGACGATAGGCAAGTCAACTAGGCAATGGAATATGTTGATGGAAACAGGAGGGGGACATATTGGGTGCTGGGAAAGCAGGAAGACCTAGTCCAGCTCTGGTAGGGGACACTGGGGAGAGTTTCTTGGAGGAAGTCTCCATAAATTGAGAACTAAAGACATGGAGAGAGAGGGCGGGGTGAAGAGGAAGGTACTTCAGGCAGAGGGAAGATGTGTGAAGGTCAGGAGGCGATAGCAAGCCTGCATTTTGGAGGAAATGCAAGTAGATCTGAGTGTGACTTGGGAGAAGTGGTGAGATGGGAGGCTGTAGAGGTGGCAGCAACTAAAGCCTTGTAATAGCTTTGTGAGAAGTAGTCGGGCATTATTCCACAAAGAACCACTGAGATTTTAAGCAGGAGACTAATGATTTCCATTTAAAATGATTGGTTTTGGAGAATGGATTAAAGTGGGCCAATTCTAGAGGCAGATGGACAAGTGCTTGAACTAGGGGCAGTAAACAGTGGGGAAAGGGGGTGGGTGGACTGCAGAGGTAGAGGATAAACACTGAGTCAAGGGCAAAGCCTGGGTTTCTCGTGCCACCCGATGGAGGTGTTGTCATTAGTCCCAAGGAGAAGTAGAGGAGGCTAGATGCGCTTTGGATATATTGTTGTGACTGCAAAGCAGCCCAAATGGAGATGCCTAGTGAATGGCTGGACGTACATGCCAGGAGCTCAGATGAGGGGGCTGGGAGGAGTGTGGGTTGGGAGTCACCAGCACAAAGACAGTGAATGATGGTACGGGATGAATGAAATTGCTTGGAGAGTGAGCAGACTGAGAAGACCAAAGACCAAATTCTGAGAAGGCTAAGAGTTAAAAAGCAGTCAGAGGGAGTGGGACCTGTCAAAGAGGCCAAGAATCCCTGCACAAAGAAAGGCTCAAATACAAATATTTATTCAGTCTGTTAAACGGAGGGGAGGTCAGAGATAGGAGGAAAAGACTTACCAATAGAGGACAATTGGGTGACCGCCAGAGGAAGGGCAGTGGAAGGGTTGGGAGAAAGTGGCGAAGGGCAAAAGAAGTACAAGTTAGTGGTCGACAGAGGGTCTCGGGGACGGGAAGCATGGCGTAGGGAACTCAGACAGCAGTAAGATAAGCTGTGTGTAGGGTCAGGGGAAAGGTAAACAGCAGGACCGTCTCATAAACTATATAAACGTCTAACCAATGTACTGTATACTTAAAATTAATTTTAAAAAAGCTAGCTAAAAGTTTTTTTTTTTTTTTAAAAGTCAGAGCCAGAACCACTTATCTGTAGATGGGGAGAAGAAACGCTGGATTCCAGGATTAGGTCCAGTCCAAGAAATCAATTTCCTTCCATCTGTGCATCCCACAGTGACATTATTTGTTAGTAATTGTTTCTTCTATTGAATGTGTAAATTCTAGCTGCTACCCCGTCTTCATACATGACTTTATTTCATCCAGTTCTATTGATTTCTTTGCTCCTTAAGTTCTATGCTATGCATATCTTAGGAAATCTCCTAGGGATAAAAACCATCAGAAAAAGATACAGTTTCATCATAATCTGATTGCAAGTGTCCATTTTACTTTATTTTGTAGCTTGCATTTTTTAAAGTTAAAACCTCAAGATTTAAGAAGATACAAATTCTAAACTGCACTGCCCACCGGGAACTAGCACTGACTGCTCCCTGAAATTCAGTCTATTATTTTGGAAGGAATTTAATAATGTTGACCCGAGGCCAGTGAATGTACCACCTCTCCCAGACTACTCAATTTTGGACAGTGACATCACTGAGGGACTTCTGTTTTTTAAATATTTCATATATTAAAGGGAAATGTTAGAGACAACTCTGTCTGAAATGCAAATAATGCTAAAATTGAACAGGAAGGACATAGCTAATGAGAGTTTAGGAAATGAGATAATCTCTTTTATAGAATCATCTGATATTGAGGAAATAAGGAATTTATAAAGGAGGGGATACAATAAAATTAACCAATGAGTCAAGCCGTCCTCTGAGATCAGTAACCTTTAGACCCAGACCTAACAACAAAGCTGTGGTAGATGAATGTATTAGCATTGATCTATCCAGGAGTTTGTTTCCTCTAATGGTTTTTGTTTTTTCAGACTCTGAAGGCTATATCCTAAATTAAGGAATGAAAGAGTAGAGGGTGGAACAAGAAACCATTCATGTATAAACGTTAGAAACTGCCTACTTTAATTTTACACGATCGAAGACCAAGACACAGAAACCCCACAAAACCCCCAAATCTTGCTTATTGCCACATCCCAATAAATCAGATTGATTGATTTCATGAGCTGGGAACACAAGAAGGGGTAGCTGTCAGACTAACAACCCAGCCTGCTTATTTCAAAAGCCCAGCATCCAAGAAAGGCTTGTTAATATAGAAATTAAACTCACACTTGTCAAAACTCATCAAATTGTACATACTTCAAATTTTTGCATTTTATTACATTTAAATTATATCTCAATTAAAAAATTATGAAAAAAGGAGAAAGAAAAAAAGGTATTGTCAGATTCTGTGCCTAAATGAAACTAATTTATATGTATTGTCCTTAATAAGGTCAAAAGCAGGAAACGATAAGCAAAGCTTATTGAAAAAAAAAAATGCTTCTGAACTGCCTAAACAGACTCCATTTCCCTAGGTTCATTAAAGAGACTTCACTGAGTGATGGGACCCCACACTCTCCATACCATTAAGAAAAATGAAAAGAATTCTTGGAGTGATGAACCAGGGTTGATTTTTTTCTTTCTCGTTTTTTCTTTTTTTTTCCCCATTACTTTTCAAATAATTTATAAAATAGTCGAACTTTATCATCAATATGAAAGTCATGCATATTCATCCTAGCAATCAAGGATTTAGCTCTTTGGGTTTAGGCATTTTATGGTGGGGGGTGGGGGGTGGAGGGAAAGGGTATTAGACCCATTTCTTTAAACTCCAGGCTGAAAAACAAATAAATAAAAAGTTCTTGTCCATCTGGAGATTTTAATATATTTATTTGAAAACCAAGTTCTGTGAAAGAGCACACTAGTCATACATCTTCTCTTCAACCAAAGAATCGAAGACAAGGTTCTTCAGGTCGGCACAGATGCGATGATACATGCAGTAAATAGCAGGTGTCAACATGAACTTCCTCACAGGCATTTGCAATATGAGCCTGGACCCTCTTCCTCGGATGAGCAATGATATCCTGGGGGAGGGAGGGAAGGGAAGACAGGATCATTCTTTATTTAAAAAAAAAACATTTTTTGTTTTTCTTTTAAACTATTAGCTGTTTAAATCTAAAACTAGCCCCTAACTTTGCTTATGGAATCCCAATATGCAAGTTTGTGCTCGGATAGGTTAGTTTTCACACTTCTATTGGACTGAATTATTTTATCCCTTTGAAAACCAAATCTCCAGCTAAAAGCTTCTAAGCCATCTTGTAGTTAACTGCCTTGAGGATGTAGTCAGGAGTTTTCAGTTAGACAGTGTGAAAGGCTGAAGGGGGCTAAGGTGAGTCAGTTCTGTGGAGGGATGAGTGTGCTTGTGGTATTAACACTGCCAGGTGCAAGCTGGGTAAACTTAGGAAACCATTAAGGGCTGAAAGAGAATTTTCAAGAGCAAGGTCAGATGGCAGTGAGTTAATATAAATCTCTCTGAGGTCCAAACTGTCTCTGAGGCTTTAATATATTTCCCTATTGATGGCAAGGTTTCTGCCTTAATATATATCTGACATTGCTGCAAAAGCTTTCACTCATTGCTAGTCAGCGTACAACATTCATGGTGCTAGATTTGCAACATGACATTTAAATGTATTTTTTTTTGGTCATAATGTAATAAATGATCCTGTTCTTATTTTCTTTAAAGAGTTGAATAAATTCATCTGTCTGACAATGTACTTGTACTAGGGTGGAATTAAGAGAATCTTGATTATATATTTTATGTGCATTTTCAAATACGTAATGACCATTCAAAAAAATGTGGGAACTTTGACAATTTTGTTAAGTTAGATTATTCCTATCTTTTGTATCTAAAGACCCCCTTTCAAGAATGTCAGAACGCTGGCACAATGACAATCTTTTTCAACTGGACAAAGCTTTGTGTTATAGTGTAACTGACCCCCTATAAGCACTGCTTCTTATACACATTAGATGTTTGACAGCTTCACTGAATAAGTGAATGTAAGGCTTTTAGTGCCAAAATTATTGCCAAAGGAAAGGGATAGAGAAGTATCAGTGAAAAGTCTAGACCTGTGCTACTCAAAGTATAATCTACGGACCAGAGCTGGTCCATGAACTATCCACAACAAGGAGCTTGTATCAAAATGTAAATCAACTCCATCGTTGAGCCGACTATTGATCTCTAGGGTGAGGGGGAAGCAAGACTTTTTTGATAAAAGCAGCACTGAGCAGATTCAAGTTCTGGAGTAAGCTCTCTCCCTCCTCATGGACTTAGGCAAACCGTGTGCAGACTAGATACTCTGAATAGTACTGGTGGAACACTATAGGGGAGAGAGCTGATGAAGAAAGGAAAAGTAGTTGGTGGTTATGATTGCAGGAAAAGGTAAAAAAAGGGGGAAGTTTTAATACCCTTTAGGTAGGTAGAGATTAAGCACAGAAGCAAGGGAAAAGTGAGACAATGTTCCTACATGAAACAACTGTGAAGAACTGACAAAGAGATTTCCCTTTACCTATGACTTTGTTCCACACACACCTCTGGTCCTTAATCATCAATATACTCAAATGGTTCTGGGGGTTCTGGCTCTTGTTCCTCCTCTTCGATTTTTGGGCCATGGGCTGCCACAGGTTCTACCAGCTCTTCGATGTCTTCGCTGGTATCCTTCAGAATGATGATGCCTCCAATGGAGAGCTGTCAACACAGAGCAGGGGGTGAAGTGGCACAAGCTTCACTCGCATTCCGGGTTACTCTAGAATCTAGAGTGCATTATTTGTTAACTGATACCTTAAGACCACCTGAATGATTTGGAAGCAAAGAACGGATAGAACTACACTCTACTATTTGAGAGTCAGGAAACCTGGGCATCTGTACCTGTGTGACGCTACACTGATGACTTAACCAGACTGTTCAACTGTAAGGAGGGGCTAAGATCTTCCCATCTATTTTTTCAGGCTAGACTGAGGCCTGAATGAGGAAAGCAATGTCAATGTGCCTTATGAAGGAAAAAGGGTAACCGTAATCTCTAAGGAGTATCTGCAAACTTAACCAAGTGGCTCTGGGTGTTAGGTACTGTTCTATGTGGATGATGCATCCCAGTTTAAGAACAGTGTTTCCCAGTACTACCCTCAATCTGACTGCAGGAGAGTGTTCGCTGTCCAAATACACTGTTCTCATATCATATTGAGTACTACGCTTTGCTGTTCGATGCGTGGTCATGGACCATAGCATCATGACCACCTGGGAGCTTGTTAGAAATGCAGAAAACCTGGCCCTATCCTAGATCTACAGAATCTGCATTTTAACAAGATGTCCAGGTGACTTGTATGCACATTAAAGTTTGCGAAGCACACTATTCTAATAGATAATTTATTATTTGTAAGAAAGCCATAATTTTGGATGCAAAAGACAATCTATAAATGAAAAGTCAATTTTTTCTCCAGCAATTTCAGAATGACAGCCAGAACATAAATATCTGAGTTTTTTACTTTAATCTACAAAGCCCTGTGCATTAAGACAATGAAGACACAGCAATTCTATTAAGCCCTCTCCCAAACATATTAGCAGAAGGTAAATTCAAACACCAAACGATTCACCCATCTCTGGTGTGCTAATCTTATTCTATTTGCTTGCCTGTGTTAAAGGAAATGGAAAGTTGCTTCTGTAATTAAATCAGTCAACAGTGGCAGGGCACATCTGGAAAAAACATATTCCTACCAAAGCACATTACTGGGAAGGAAAAGAAGCCCAAGAACATTAGTTAAATGGTTCACATGTGTATAAGCATCTCTGCAGTTCAACCTAATCTGATTTTGTACTCATCAGAACTCTGCCCTGCCACGCTGTAAACCTGGTGCGCCTTCATGAATTTCTAAACTACTTTCCTTCTGTCAACACACACATATCCATACATATTAATCTAGAACACCTTCCCTTAAAAAGTTTTGATTTTCGTGAAAGGGAGCCATTTTATGAATGGACCCTGCCTTTACTACCAATATTCACCCAAGAACAGTCAGAGTATTTGGCCAGTGTCCTAATCCTCCATGGCCTAAAAGTTTACTTTGGACCTTTTAAAGGACCAAATGGAAATGAATCTTCTACAAAACCAACGAAAACACCCATGTTCACAAAAGGACTTTCTACACTTTGGAAACATATGGCTCCAGGTTATAACTGTCCTATTTCATGCTTAGGTGGAATGAAATAATCCAACTCAAATCCTATAATATAATCAACATATGGAAAAAGCTTTTTATAGCTGCATGGTTTAGGCTTATTAATATCTTTCTTGTATGTTAGCAAGTCCATACTCTCTAAACAGAGAATAAGACATATGATATTGTTTTCTGAGAAGTCCAGGGGCAACTGAAGACACAGGCTATGGAACATTTCCTGTTGCCAAGCACTCCACATGCTCTTTAAGACATCTTTTAAGATGTACAGAAGGCAGAGTGGGAATGCTATCCATTTCCAAAACTATGGTTGCCTTTTTCAAAAGTAGTAACTGAGCAAGGGTCCAGTGACGCTGCCATTGAGAATATGGGAGTTGAGTGAGGGGGTACCCCTTTCTTCACTGCATATACACATAGGCAGTCTTGTCTTTTTTCTTTGAGATACAATTCATATAACAAATTCTTTTAAAGTATACGATTCAGTAGTTTTTAGTATAGTCAAAGTTGTGTGACCACCTCCACTGTCTAATTCAAGAACACATTCATCAATCTAAAAGAAACCCTGCATCCATTAACAGTCATTCTCCATTGCCTCCTACTCCCAGCCCCTGGCAACCACTAATGTAACTTCAGCCTCTAAGGATTTGCCTATTCTGGACATTCATATAAGTCATACATGTGGCCTTTTGTGTGTGGCGTTTTCACTGAGCATAATGTTGTCAATGTTCGCACATGTAGCATGTATTGGTGCGTCATTTCTTTTTTTGGCTGAATAACATTCCATTGCATGCATCGCATTTTGTTTATCCATTCACCAGTTTATAAATATCTGTTTTTAACTTTTTAACTATTACGTATAAAGCTGATATAAATACGAGTGTACAAGTTTTATGTGGACATAGTTTCCACATATATACCTAGGAGTGGAGCTGCTGGGTCATACGATAGGTCTACACTTAACTCTTTGATGAACTGCCATCTGGCTTCTACAGAATCTGAAACAGTTTCCATTCTCACCGTACTACATGAAGGTTCCAATTTCTAACATCCGTGCTAACTTTAATCTACAAATCTGTCTTGTCTTTTTGATTATAGCCATCCTATGATGTAGTATCTCCTTGTGGTTTTGATTTACATTTCCCTAATGACTAATGAGGTGGAGCATCTTTTCATGTGTTTATTGGCTATTTGTATATCTTCTTTGGAGAAATGTCTAATAAAAATCTTTTGCCCATTCTAAAAATAGGTTGTCTTTTTATTGTTGAGTTATAGGAGTTTTTAAAATGTATTTTGGATATGTCTCATCAGATATATGATTTGAAAACATTTTCTCCTGTTCTGTAGATTACCTTTTTCACTTTCTTGGTAGTGTGTGACTTTTGCAAACATAGACATTTTTAATTTGATGAAGTTTAATTCATCTTTTTTTTTTTTAACTGCTTGTGCCTTACATGTCATATATTAGAAAACTTGATATTTTCTTTTACATGCAGCTTTTTGTTGGCAGTCTTAGAGTCTTCTGCTGTCTCATCATTGGGTCTTTCCCACTTTCAAAGAAGCTTTCCAGGGACGTCTGTTTTTTACTCATTTTGTCTAGGGTTAGCTTGTGGGCTTACCAAAACTGTAACTGAGATGAGTGTGTGGGCCCGCAGACTAAAATAAGTGTCAGATTCTGATTTAAAGCCTGCCACCAGATGCAACGGTACAACTGAAGTGCATCAACTCACTTGCCACATAAAGCCTGCCACCAGATACGGACTGTCATTTGGCATTCACACTGATAGTGTTTTGATATGAGTCTGCAAGCAACTGATTTATTACAGTCTCTGTTCAGTCAAACCTGTCTGCTAATGTTAATCTGTATTTGCATCTGCTCCCCAGCGCCAGCATCACCGCCTGGATCCCGCGCACATGCAGTTCACATTAAGGTTGGTGCTCCTATGAGAATCTAATGCCTGGGGATCTGAGGTGGAGCTGAGACGATGATGCTAGCACTGGGGAGTGGCTGCAAATAGGATGAAGCTTCTTTGCTCACCTGCCGTTTGCCTCCCGCTGTGCGATCTGGTTCCTAACAGTACTGGTTTGAGGCCGGGGGTTGGGGAGCCCTGCCTTATAAGAAGAGACACGAAAAGAGCTTGCTTCTCCTCTCTCTGCTATCAGTTATTTGAAGATACAAGAAGAGGGCTATATATAAACTAGGGTGAGGGCTTTTACTGAAAACCTGATTATATTGGCACCTTGATCTTGTATTTCTATATTCTAGAACTATGAGAAATAAATGTTTATTGTTTAAGGCACCCAGTCTTAAATGGTAGGTGGCAATTTGCTATAGCAGCCAGAACCAAGACATACTGTAATGCAAATTACATTTTTATGCAGTGTGTACACATCAACACCAATTTATAATTGCTTTATACAGTTGTCTTTTAAATCTGATAGGAGAAAAAAGAACTACAAACAAAAACACATTTATACTATCTTTTATATTTATCTATACAGCTGTATTTACCAGTGCTCTTTATTTTTTCATGTGGATTCAAGTTACTGTATAGTGCCCTTTCATTTCAGCCTGAAGGGTTCACTTTTGTATTTCTTGTACAGCAGGTTGGCTAGTAACAAATTCTCTTAGTTTTTATCTGGGAATGAATTAATTTCACCTTTATTTTTAAAAGATAATTTTGTTGGCTATAGAATTCTTGGTTGGAGAGTCTTCTCCTTTAGCACTTTGAATGTCATTCTACTACCTTCTGGCTTCCATGGTTTCTGATGACAAATCAGCTGTTGATCTTATTGAGGGTCCTGGTAATATGATGAATTGTTTCTTGCTGCTCTCAAGATTCCCTTCTTATCTTTCAACACTTTGATTATGATGTGTCTAGGTATTAATCTCTTTGAGTTTAATAATACTTGGATTCATTAAGCATCTTGGATATGTAGATTTTTATTCATAAAATTTGGGAAGTTTTCAGCCATTATTTCTTCAAATA
>CM053503.1:163872703-163948988 GCA_028627145.1 Eidolon dupreanum | reverse complement strand
AAAGGAATAAACCAAAATGAAACATGTGCTGACTCATTTAGGATGGGATTACTGGTAATTTTTGTTTGCTTCTTTATTCTTTTCTGCATTTTCTAAAATTAATATACATTGCTTTTACAATCAGAAAATACTATTTATAAAATATACGTTCTTAATACATTTGTGATTCCTTTAAAAGTGTTTGGATGACAATAAGGAAACTGTTTTTATGTTTCTTCTACATCTTACACTTCTCTGTTTTCCCACCAGTGCTTTTCAAATGGTAGGCACCCAGGAAGAAGTCTGCTTGTTCAAGAAGCACATGGAGCTCCCCAAATCTGCCAAAAGCAGAAAATATTGAATTTGAGTTTCCTAATGTGATGTCTTTATAAGCATTAAATATTCTTTCAGAATCTCTCCCCCCCTTCATTCATCTTGGTCTAGCAGGCCATATTATGATATAATGCAGAACC
The DNA here is from genome assembly GCA_028627145.1 of Eidolon dupreanum. Lineage (NCBI taxonomy): Eukaryota > Metazoa > Chordata > Mammalia > Chiroptera > Pteropodidae > Eidolon > Eidolon dupreanum. The sequence goes on along the minus strand of CM053503.1, from coordinate 163,948,536 downwards.
AGACAACCCTGGCTTATAAATACCTCTGCTCTAATAAGATGTTTGGGTTAAGTTATTTAGCCTTTCTGGGTCTCAATTTTTCATCTCTACAGATCACAGAACCTACCTTACATGGCTGTTGTATGGCTTATGTGAGGTAACATGTATGTAAAGTGTAAAAAGCATTTTATATATAGTTCAATAAGCATATATTTTATATATAGTTCAATATACAGTTCAATGGCTGTCTTACCATACCAAGGCAGAATCCTACTAGTCCTCTTATTATTTCGGCAATCTAAATGCTGCTAACAAAATTATATTCCTTAAACATGGTTCTCGTTTTTATTCATAGACAGCAACAGAATGTGATGGAAAAAACTAAGAACTATGCCATTACTCAGCATATAAGCATTAGTATGATACTTACTTCTATAGCTCTTATTTTTTCTAACTATAAAACCCAGCATGATTAGATCATCACAAAATTCTCTTCTACTTTTAAAAATCCTAAGGTTTGATGCTTTTATTCTGGTTCAACAGGTCAAATTCCTTTGATTCTGAACTTATTTTAGATGAACACTAAATTACCTTTTATAGGCTAGAAATTTTATGTGCTAAAAGATTTATGAAATATTTCAAGATCTGATAAAAAGACATAATGGACAATATATACAATATAAGGAAGAATTTAAATATAAAATCGCATCCAAAACAACAGGCAAACACTCAATGAAATTGAAAGATAGATTTAAAAAAATCGATGCAAATATCTAATGGGCTCATCTAATTAATATTAAGCTTACTACTTTAAAAAGCTAGTTTTTTAATCATTAGAAATTTTTTCTTCACATTTTATTACTTATATAGCAGTAACTTATATCTCATTATTATGAATCTTCATAAAAAATTATTATTTTAGGTTAGGATAGTATCTTAAATTTGGAAGTCAACTTTGAGGTCATCTGGTATACTCCATTTCACAAATGTGAAGACAGAAGACAGGTGAAATGACTGGCTTGCTTGCGATCACAAATGACTAACTGCAATCATGACCAGGATCATGACTTTCTGACTCACTTTCATTGTTATGAATAGTATGCTCCTCACATAAAACAGAGTAGAATTTGTAGGAGAAAATCATATTAATTTCCCATTTTATATCATGATAATCTCAAAGAAGAGACAATTAAATTTTAAGCAACTCTGTGATCCAAGTATTCTGTTCTGCATGCTTATTTAAAACCTGCCTTCTCCAAATTCATGCATTTTTAACCTGCCATGTTTTTAACTCTATACCTTATACTGTTGGGGGAAAAACATACTCTTAAATGTCAGAGAGAAAAACAAAGAACGGGAGAAGAAAATAAAATTCCTTGGAGTCCTTTCTGATGGTACTCATAGGCTGCCTACATCTTGTTCTTTCTGTTTTCCTGAACACAGAACTGTGGCTGAACATGAGGGATCAGTTTTGGAGGTTCAGGCTTTTTTTTTTCTTTTCTTTTTCTGTGACATTACATTGGCTCTTATGAGTTGAATAATAGGTCTCTATTTCTATGAAATTCTTGGGGCCAGATGAATTTTGGAATTCAGAATTCAAAAAGTTAACATGGTGCATACACCATATCTTATGCAATACTCTCAGTGGAGTGTGGGGGCAATATCCCATAACCGAACAAGTTAATATTTCTGAAGCAGCAAAATGACTGAATAGTAACACTAAATAGGATAAAGTTACAAATGAGTTCATATTGGGTCAGGTTCTGCAGCTGAATGAGTCCTTAAAAACAAACTTCCTTTAGTTTTCAGAGCTTTTTTGGATTTTGGAATTGTAGGTAAAGGGCTATACACGTATAAAATTTCTTTGTGGCTAGTTCTCAAATCTCTTTCTTTTCCTATGTTTTCATCTTATGTCCAAACTCAACATGTCTAAAATGAAAATTTTAGATATCCCCATCAACACTATCAGGATTTCCCCATTAGCAATATCCCAAATAATATTTTTAGCTTCCTTCTCAATTTTATTAGTATTATTTTGTTTATGGTAGTTGCTTGCTGCCCTTTATATTACCAAGTCCCTATCTTAAGGTAATGGTATAGAAATATAAATTACTATTTACAAATGCGTTATACTGTAAAATATCACCATGTAATATAAAATGTCATGCTTATAATTTTATCTTATAAAAGTTCACATATTTCACTACAGAAATACTTCTAGGTTACCATGATGGCTCACAAAAGCCTAATCTACTCAAACTGTGATTTTATAACTGCAAAACTATAGTAATCTTGGCCAAATATGATCCCACTTTCAAAAAGTGCATCTTGTTAGTGGTGGGAGAAGCTTCTCTGCAGCAGACCGTGGGCCAGTATTAGGCAAGGAGGAGCACCAGATACTGTTCTTACACCGCAATATTTTTATCTGATTCTATATATGATACTTACTATGTACATGTCCCAAATACCTACTAAAGGTAGATTTCATTTAATTAAAAAAAAAAAAAAAGACAAATCCTTCATAAAGAGTAGAGTTGGATTCTCTAGAGAAAATAGTTCCAAGGACCTATTCTAGTTCATGTCCAAAGGACGTTAGTCTAGATAAATGGTTTGGAACCTCTGGTCTAAGGGCGTTCTAAATTGCGTTTGTAACCACCCAGGGGTGTATGCGTGTTCCTGGGTTTATGTTTGTGAGAGTGAGTGAGCACAAAACTGCCAAGAAAAGCAAAAATGTACTGGAGTTAAACTAAGACAATAATATGTAGAGCTAGGTGTTAAGACAACATTCTGTAAAAGAATGTGATGTGTATTATGATTATATAAAAACATTTCCTTTGGAAATTTCCATTGTAAATCTCACAAAATATCTGAAAAAAAAAAAATGTCCCTTTTGGATTCTTTCAGGAGGGACTATAATCTTGATGAAATTAACACCTAACCTTTGATTTCGAAGCATTTCCACTTTATTTCATGGGCTAATTTACAACTTTGTGACGAGGGCCTCTGTAGCCTTGAGAACTTCTCTGCAAGCTTAACAGCTTTTTCTTCTCAGCAAAATGTCACATACTACTCCAAAAGAATGTCAGTGTTTTCATATTAGCCATTATCAGATAAGAGGTGACAGAAACTGTGGTCCACAAAGCTCTTTATCATATGCTTAATAGCAGAAAACAATGAAATAGAACTTAAACTTTAAGAATTCATGTGCCGAATAACAACGTCACTCTAAGGAATAGTGTTTCCTAAAAGAACATTCGATTTTTATATTGCCACACACAGTTTTGCTTTTGTAGTTGGTGGGGGTACACACTTGACTTTTTCTACCAAGTCTATATTAATAGCAAAGGCTACCAGCTATAACAACATTTCAGTATTCTTAATCAATACCCAACATTCTGACACAACCTAAAGATGGAAGTGTGCCCCATGTATCCGCATGAGCTAAGACTTGGTTCAACAATATTTTATGAAATGATTTAATAATACTTATTATTTAAACTGCTGTATTTTTTTTAGAATAAACTGCTATATATTTTTAGAATAAATATTTAATAATACTAATTATTTAAACTGTTGTATATTTTTTAGAACAAATTACACAGCCTACCCCACACCACCCCCGTTCCTAAGGATGCTGCCATTGTTGGTGTAGAGCTTATGACTGTAAAATTCACTGAAATCCTAGAGCAGAGGATGGGAAGCTGGTAAAACATTTGTCTTGTTCACAATACAAATAACATGAAACTGACATGTGAGGTCAAAGTGAATAAGTATCTATATATTACCATTAGGGGAAGTGCATTCCATGGCCTAAATTTCCTTTTTTAATGACATTGCTCAGTTGGATAACCTCCAATTGAAAATGATCAGCAGAAGATCAAAAACAAAAATAAAAGATGCAAAAGCTACTCAAGTATAACTGCTATATTTAAAAACAAAAACTAAAAAGAAATGTGGTCTGTTTGAAAAAACATTTATGTTCTAGAAGACAGAATAACATTAATATCATTAAAATAGGAAGAGAAGTCTGATTCTATCTTTGCAATAATTCAATTTTTCGAAGTCTTAAAAATGATTCTGACACAGAGAGAGGAGCGCTGAATAAAAGAAACAAAACTGATAGCAACTGCTTAGAAACTAAAATTTATTAAGTTTTATAAAATGAGAATAAGTAATCAATGAGTTCTAGAAATTTTTCTCCATCAATCTACTTTGCTGAAAATGAGGATGTTCTACACCTGCTCGATGAGGCAGAAGATAGTGTGCTAATGTTTTTTTCTGTTATCAATTTCTTGACTGCTTCTCATATAGGAGCAGAATACAAGGTTGCTAATTACCCTAATTTTAAGTTAAGAATTAAAAGATCTCCCAAAGCAATCTATAGATTCAATGCAATCCCTATCAAAATACCAATGGCATTTTTTAGAGAGCTAGAACAAATAATCCTAAAATTTATATGTAACCTTTATTAAAAGACCCAGAATAGCCACAGCAATCTCAAGAAAGAACAACAAAGTTGGAGGTATCACACTACCTGATATCAAACTATACTATAAGCCTACAGTAATCAAAACAGCATGGTACTGGCAAAGAAACAGATATACTGATCAATGGAATAGAATAGAGAGCCCAGAAATAAATCCATGGCTATACATTCACTTAATTTATGACAAAGGAGACAAGAATCTACAGTAGGGTAAAGACAGTCTCTTCAATAAATGATATTGAGAAAAGTGGACAGACACATGCAAAAAGAAAAAAAAAAAGAAACTGGACCACCTTCTTATACCATATGCAAGAACACACTCCAAAAGGATTAAAGACTTAAACAGAAGACCTGAAACCATAAAACTCATGGAAGAAAATACAGGCAATAATCTCTCTGATATTGCTACTAGTAATGTCTTTTTGGACAACTACTCGGGCAAGTGAAACAAAAGGAAAAATAAACAAATGGGACTACATTAAACTAAAAAGTTTTTGCACAGCAAAGGAAACCATTATCAAAATGAAAAAAAAACCAACCAACCAACTGAATGGGAGAAGATATTCGCTTATGATACATCTGATAAGAGGTTAATTTCCAAAATATAAAACTCATACAACTCAATGACAAAAAAAACAATTCTATTAAAAAAATGAGCAGAAGACCTGAACAGATATTTCTCCAAAGAGAAAATACGGATGACCAATAGATATCTGAAAAGATGCTAAAGGTCACTATCATCAGAGAAATGCAAATTAAAACCACAATGAGATACGACCTCACACCGGTCAGAATGGCTATCATCAATAAATCAAAGAATAACAAGTGCTGGCGAGGATGTGGAGAAAAAGGAATCCCTATACACTGTTGGTGGGATTGCAAATTGGTACAGCCACTATGGAAAACAGTCTGGAGGTATCTCAAAAAATTAAAAATGGATATACCTTTTGACCCAGTAATTATCCACAGAAAACCAAAACAATAATTTGTAAATATCTATGCATCCCTATGTTCATGGCAGCACTATTTACAATAGCCAAGATATGGAAGCAACCTAAATGCCCATCAACAGACAATTGGGTAAAGAAGTTATGGTTCCTATATACAATGGAATACTACTCAGCCATTAAAGAAAATGAAATCCTACCGTTCATAGTGGCATGGATAGACTTAGAGGTTATTATGCTGAATGAAATAAGTCAGATAGAGAAAGATAAATACCATATGATTTCACTGATATGTGGAATCTAAGAAACGAAAGAACAAACTAATCAAAAACAAACTCACGAATACAGAGGACAATCTGGTGATGGCCAGAGTTTGGGGGGGTGGGGCTGGTAGAATGGGGTGAAAAGTTAAAGAAGTACATATTAGTAGTCGATAGATGGACACAGGGATGGGGAGCATGGCATAGGGAATGTGGTTAGCAGTAATGTAATGCCCAGGTTTAGAGACAGGGGAGAGAAAGAGAGCAATGAGGGAGATAGTTTTATAAACTATGTAAATGTCTAACCGATGTACTGTATACATAAAACTAATAATAAAATTGAAAAAAAAAAAACCCAAAAGATCTGAAATTATTGCAAAAGCTATCGAATTTATTTAATGTATCAAACATAGTAATTTTGAGTACATATACATTTTCTATTTCTCAACAAAATGAGAAGTTTTGGCTTAGGTGTCAGGATACATTAGATATTAAACTCTAACATGAGGTCTGAGAGATTGCCATGAGGAGATTTTAAAATAACTGTCTCGAAATCTGTTAACAAAGTCATCTGCTGGGCATACATGAGACATGGACTGTAGCAGAATATGTGAAAAGGATTTTGATGGGGGAAAGCTGGGCTATTAGTCTTTCCCTCTCACTCCAAGTCTAGAGATGGGCTTCAGAGGGACCACCTGGAGAGCTGAATATGACCAGTCGTCACTGTGCACTAACATCTGGCACATAAAATAAAAGGTCTTAGCTATCGACTGAGGCACAAGCAGAGAGAGAGAAAGAGAGAGAGTGGGGAGTGAGGACGAAAGCGGAGGGAAAGAGACAGAGGGAGAGTAGCATCCAGGAAGAGAGGATGAGAAAGACAGAGGGAGGGGCAGGCAAAGCTGCACTGAGAGCCTATTATACCCCCTCCTACAAGATGGGCAAAATATGCAGGAGTATTTCTTTGGACAGATGTTGGTCAAGAGGAAAAGAAAGCTGTCCTGGAGCCATCTGAAACTCTGCCCAAGAGATCACCCAAGGGGGCAATGACACTCTAACAGAGAATCTACATGTACTCATTTCTAAATGGTGAATGTGTGTACTATACAATGTGACTACAGACCTTTTCATTACCATGAAAGGATGGATCAAAGAAGTTATGGACCGCCTGAGTTTGTATCCTACCTCAAAAGAACAAGTTATCCCACTGAATAAACTTTAAAAGGACAGTAGGAGGAAAAATTAAAGCCGATTTTTATAACTTCATCAATACATGAATTCTAATTTTTCAAATATGGCTATATAGTTGAATTAATAAAGTGACCATAAATCTGTAAAAAAATGCATTTAAAGCTTTCCCATTCTCCTACCTTTTTACTTCCTATGAGTTCAGTGTTTACCATATTTGAGGTAAAAATGTCCTCAAAAGAAGATAAGTTACTAAAAAAGCCCGGACCGGCTCTGTTATAGAGGATTAGTTTGCTCACCTTTGGACACGTAATTTCAGTTTGCTGGATCATGATGAGAGCTGAAGCTATGAGCGCGCCCTGCCTCACATAGTTCACAGGATCATTTGTCATTGGTTCTAGCAAATTAATTGCTTCCTGAAATCATTAAGAAAACAAAACAAAACAGCCTTAAATAAAGTTGATATAGCTGGACTTTCAAGTTAGTTACTATCATTCTAAGTCAATATTTTCATTGCACTTTAATAACAAGTTAATTTAAAACTAACTAGATGCAATAGTTCAGAACTGAGTATACTTTCTGTTTCAATATAGTTGATGGTAAGTGAAAAGGAACCTTGCAGAATACGAGTGCTCCTGTCTTGAGGTAAAGAGGTCAAAAAGAAAGAGAAAATGAGGTTAATGTTAGGTTATCAAACATATTCCTTATATTTCTCAAATATCTTTTGTTCCAAGACCAAGGAAACGAAGAATAAACTGAATTCTTTCTTTTTTGGGGAAAATGACTTTAGACTTCTTTATGTGGATTTACACTCATGTGCAGCTTACAGTGAGGACCCATTGTGAGAAATGAGTATAGTGCGCTTACACAAACGTAGACGGTATAGCCTACTACTGTAACTGTATGTGCTATACTTTCATACGACTGACAGTGCAGTAGGTCTGTGTACAATAGCATCACCACAAACACATGAATGAGTAATGTGTTGCACTAACCTAATGTTACCATGGTTACAGCATTGCTAAATTATAGGAATTTTTCAGCTCCATTATAATCCTATAATGGACTGAAAAACTGTTATTCGGTGCATGACTGCATTTGTTTTTAAAAATCAGAGCTAATAACATGTAATAAAAATACCAGATAAGTGTTCTCTTTCTCCCCACTTCACTAAAAAATGTAATGACAATGTAGAGAGGTGTGTTTTTCAAACATTACTCACATACTGTCAATACTGTTTATAAAGTAGTTATGATAAAAATATAACCAAATTTCCAACCTGTAAGTTAAAAGACACTAACTTGGCCTTTGAGGTATGTGCTATAACATCAAAGATATATTTTTAGAAGAGATGTTTTAGGTTTTAAGAAACAAAAATAATCAAATCACCAAACTTCAGTCAGATAGGTATTGATATGTAGATGACACAAACTAACTAGAAATAAAGCAGACTTGTTTAGTATGAGTGATACAAATTTTTCATTGAATTAACTTGACAGATGCTGTGTAAAGAATATTTGCTCCTAGATATCATATTAACTTTAGAGTAATCTGTAAAGAAAAAATATCTAATTTACATGTAACTTATGAGGCCTGACATAAATGTCTACTAAAGACCTGAGAGGGGAAATACTTAGTAAAACATCCAACTATATTTTTCCTTTGGAACAGATGTGCCTCAGAAAACAATGAAGGCCAATTTTTATAAACTGCATTTTATATACCTAAATGACATTTCTAATAAAACTGAAGATACATTCTCATGTAAGAATTTCTCACCCAAGAGAAATGAAGACATTTTAAAAACAAAAGTCTGTGAGGGCGGAGACCATGTCCAATTTATTCACCATCATATCCTTACATGATCTTCACTCCGTCATTCACTTGACAAATTATTTACTCAAAGTTTACTACGTGCCAGGTCTGACTTTAGGTTCCAGCACTGAGCACGCTGTTCTCAGGCTCTTCACATTTCAGTAAAGAGGAGACAGACAATAAATAAAATAGGTGTAAAAATATGTTAGGTGGTGATAAGTGCTATGAAGAAAAATAAAGCAGGGTAAGGAGAAAACACTAAGCAAGTTAAACTTAATTCCTGGGATCAACCAATAAACTAATAACTATGCTTTGTTTTATTTTAGTTTGAACAAAAGGTGATAAAGTGACTCCTTCCCTCTGATGTGACACACTGGGAGCACAATCATGTGTTCTCTCTCTCTCTCTCTCACACACACACACACACAAACACACACACACACGCACACACAATGCCTGCCCCTTTAAAAGAAAAGTTCGCCAAGATGTATGCATGTGTGCTGTAAAAAGTAAATGTGATGATTATGTCATTGTTGTGAACCAAAAATACTTGTTTCTTAAGCAACAGTGCAGCATTTCCTTATGTATCTCAAGATGAACTGGTTTTGAAATCATCAGCTTGCTGAACCCAGCTCTGTCACTTTTCAGGACTTAACAAATATCATTACTTATTGCTTGTAAGGAGAAAACAGGCAAATGGCAGTTCAGTGATTTGCTTAAAACAAAACAAAGCAAATCAAACTGAATTGATTTTGCTGGCCTCAGATGAGAACCTTAATTTCTACAATACAAATTATGCAAATTAAACATGTAAAATAACTGTGTAAAATGACCAGACTAGTTCTTTAAAGAAAGCAATACTTAATCACCTTCTTTTTTTCTTTTTTTAAAGAAATCAATGCTTTCAAAAAGAAAGTTAACAGCACTGTTTCCATGACGGCCACCCATGCAATGTGCTGGTTTGTTCTTAAAGGGCTTTGAGCCATCCAGCACAGTGAAGCAAGGAAGTTCTGGGGAGCTTTGTGAGGCAAGTCAAGTCTTACCGATCACACCACACTTGTGTTTTTACAGCTGTTCCATAAACTTTTCTGTGAGGGGAAACAACCTGGCGCCAGGAAAGAACTGAGCCCCTGGCTCTGGGCTGTACCTTGTTTCCTGTACCCGCGCAGCAGATGCCTAGGGCCATGGCTGCTCCGTACCGCACGTGAGGGTTGTAACTCTCCGACAGCAACGAGACGACGCTGGGGCACTGTTCAGGGGTCCTGACAGGAAACAGGAAAAGCGAAGACGATGTCACACGTTAACATATTTTAAATTAAGACAGATTTTTAACCAATTGTTTTAAAGTTTTGTGAAACAACAGTTGTATTTAACACAGAAATTGCAGAATTAAAAATCTAGAGAATTCTATTATTTATATTAGAAATCTATCTTCAATGTTCAGAGATATGCAAAGAAAGGGGAATGTCTCAGTGACTCCTTGACCACAGCGCTGCATTACAGCGCTGCAGCCATTCCCTGTGCTTCCTCTGCAGTGGGGAACAGTCATGGGGGTTTGGGGAATACACAGTTCTATATCCATTCTTATATTTCCTGCTTACTCTGTGTTTTCTTTCAGAAAACAAAGTCATTCTAGGAGGTTTCTAAAGCTGCGCAGTTTAAATCTCCCAGAAATTTTAATACTGTGGTTGAATATTAAACTGGTAAATAAGCCTTGGTAATGAGGAAATTCTGATTTTTGTCTTAAGCCATTATTTTTGTGTGAACAAGAAAGAACAGAGAAGTTGTTCTTTTCTCACTAACAACAACAACAAAAAATAGGACTACCCTGACGAACAAAGTATATGACCTCTAAAACAGGGATCCCCTGGGCCATGGACCAGTATTGGTCCGTGGCCTGTTAGGAACCGGCCGCATAGCAGGTGAGTGGTGAGCCAGCAGGTGAAGCTTCATCTGTATTTGCAGCCACTCCCCGGCGTGAGCATCACCGCCTCAGCTCCCTCTCAGATCATCAGCATTACATTCTCACTGGTCCCTGGTGCTAAAATGGTTGGGGACCGCTGCTCTAGAAGACTACCCTGATATAGTGGTTACCCTCGACGGGTAGCAGGATGGGAGCAGAAGAGGGTGTAGAGAGAGTTTATGGGAGGCTAGTTATGATCTTGAACTGGGTACCAGTTACATAGCTGTGTTCAGCTGTGAAAATTTATCAAGTTGTAGGCTTATGACTATGAGTATGTTTTTGCATATATAATTACAATTCAATAAAATATATTTTTTAAAAGACTATCTATATATTACATTTCAATACGGTTTTCTTTAACACTATTGTTATGAATGAAAGCAGTTATTACCTACAGAACTATTCAAATCTATAATTTAATGTAGGAATTGTCCCCTAGCCTCAAACTCCAGTCAGTGGTAAATTCAAATTTCAAATGCAGTAGAGCCAGCCAAGTTAATGCAAGTGGAATTCTGCTACAAGGGAAGCTTGGGTTATCTCCCCTTACAAAAGAGTCTATCACTCTTTCTTAAAAATGTTCTCAGTCTGACTAAGTTTCCTAGTATGAAATATCTGGAAATAATACTACTGGCAACAACATAGAAAGAACAGTTTGGTGTTATGAAAAAAGCAATACACTACCAAACAGAAGATCTGGGTTCTAGTCCTAGCTTTGCTAATTTCTTAGTACATGATAAACAAATTACCTCCATTTTCTTTTCTGTAATTAGAGAACTTTTCTTGACTATTTTGCAGGAACAATATAAAAAACAAATGAGCAAATAACTGAAAATATGGTAATAACATAAATGCTTCAGTTACTATGTACTGAGATAAATAATAAGTTATAGAAGAAGAAGCCACGGAGTCAAAAACCCATGTTCAAGTGCCTACTCTTTCTGTAAATAGCTGGGGTAATTTAGGCAACGTTCAATTAACCAAACACTCTGGAGTCCCTTTCCATATCTGAAAAAACAAGGAATGGGAATAGAAGTCCCCTAAGGTCTGCTCCACTTTATAATTCCATGACTTTTAAAAACGAACCAATCACCAAAGGTTTTAAATCAATTTTCATTACTACTGGATATTTCTTCAATGAGAACTATTCCTATGAAATTTAAAGTGATACTATACCAAAGAGACTGTTGGAGAGTTAAGTCTGCAAATTGTCCTTGACTTTCATTTAACTTTCATTTTTCACTCCTGTTAGCCCCAGAACTTAATGCTCTGTCCATAATCTGACACTCAAATCCTCTAACAAAGTCAAGCATTCTGTCACCTAATTAATTACAAACACCACTCAAGATTGTACATGTCTCAAGGGCCAAGGGCTGAGACTGCCTTCTATGTTTTTATTTCCCATAAATTATTAACACAGTGCTAGGTATTAAAGATAAAATAACTTTTATTACTTAGTAAAATACAAAGGGAGCCAAACTAAATTTATATTTAGAGACTTAACCAATAGGTATTTTCTACTAGGTTCAAGGTCTAATGGTTAACCACTGGGAAAAATATCAAGCCTTTCATGGTTCCCCTTCTCCCTTAAGTTTATAATTTAGCCAGATAATCAACTAGTTAACTAGTACCTGTGAGTGTTACTTCATAAGGGCTAATTGAATGTCTTTAAATTTTACATGTTTTCAAGACCCAGTAGGGAGACCACATATAGGTCTAGGGAAGACTTACTTAAAAAAATGAAACACACACTGAAATAGGTAACTAATATCTGATATGTAGTTTCAATAAAATTTCTTGGCTTATAGCTAAGAGTCATCTTGCTAATGTTATTATTTGTACGAACCTTCCACAGAGCAGGAATTGTGCAAGAGAATATGCAGCAGTCACGGCGACATCATCCGACCGTAAACTGCACATATGAATTACTTTCTTTCAACATACTGGCTGTTAACTACTGTTTATTGAATACTTTCTGCAACCTCAACATTAAATCATATTAATAAATCATGATGCTTTTAAGAATATAGTGTCTTTGTTCTAATCTACATTAATTAGAGGAGAAAAATATAGCAATATAAATGTGGGCAGAAACATGGGGTCTATCACAGTGGGGATTTGGTGAGGCTATAAAACTCAGAGAAGTCCCTTGGTAGAATTATGAAATTTGTAATTCTCATTAGGTAAGTGCCACAGGATTAACAGGATTAACAACACAGGAATTAAGAATATATCACCCCTTGCGCCTTTTAACTCCCTTTATTCCCTACCAATAGACTCCAAATAATCTGAGCAGCATCCTTAATTTTGAAGTTCCTACTGGATGTCATTAACTAAATATACCACAAACACCTCAATCGACATACAGATTCCATGCAGAAAGAGGAATAAAGGGCACGCCTCCCCTAAACTGCTTCTCTCACCATGACCATTCATCTAGGACCCAAGAAACTCACTTTGCACATCTAATCTGCTACTATGTCAAGAGAAACCCTTAAATCTTGCTTCTGTTTCCATTGCCTGTTTCAGGCCCTGACCATCTCTCACTGGAAATAATACAGCGATTCCTTAGATTACGTCTCTGCCACCTCTTTCTCTCCCATCTTCAGTTTGCTATGGCGGAAAAAACACAGGCTTGGAATCAGAAAGACCTGGATTCCAATTCGAGTGCAGCCATTTATTATAGAGTGGCATCACTAAATCTCTCTGAGCCTTAATTACTTTATCTATAAAAATGATATCTGTTCTACCTTGTTCATGCTGGGGAGAGTTGATGGTGTGGTATAGTAGAATATTACACTATAATCACTGAAATCTAGACCATAACCAGAAATTGCCTTTGGATCAGAACCAGAAATTTGACTACTAGAATGCTTTAGTTTGGGCTCTTATTTTAAAAAAGGTAAGGTACCTCATGCCCCAAAGTTCATTAAAGTTGGATATTAAACCTAGAGAGGGGGTTATATTAAGGGTTCTGATGTCCAGATTCCCTCACCAACTTTAACGGCACACAGACACTTACCCACTTGCCACTCAGCCACAGCCAAGGCAGGACGTACCAGGGAAAACTGACTTAGAGCAAACAGCTTATCCTAAATGTATCTTAAAACTTCATTTATTTTTTGATCCCCCGCTGTTAAAAAAGTAATATACTTAGAATAGAGCACTAACAATTTCATGAGGTTTAGGAAAAAATAAATTTGCCTGGGAACATAAACACTGGCAGACTGATGTAGGGCTTTCTTTACCTAAAGATTACCACAGGCTGTGAGGGCTATAAATTTGAAAGCTCACAAAAAAATTCTTGTGAGTTTCTCAGTCAAATAACAGTTTCAACTCTGACACATTCTTCAGGAAAGTGTTAAGACAAGGAATGACAAATTCTTTAATAAATTAGCTTAGACATTCGACTTCTTCAAGGGTACAATAAAACCATAATATTCTGTTTCTTCAATTTTTCAGTAGTCAGCTTTAAAAGCACAGAAGAATCTAAACAATGACTAGAATGAAAACATTCACTGAAAGCAAAACTTCTGCACATTAATCTTCATCTAGACACACACACACACATATAGTGTATGTTATCTCTAAAAATTTTTAAAGTAACAGTTAATAAATTAATAAATGATAAAAATCACCTCATCACCATTTTGCAGCTTGGAATGAATGGACCGCAGCATAATTATTAATGAATGTTAACATCATGAAAAGAGAAACAACTAGATCTTATGTGCTCTGCCAGCAGTGCCCCTCCAAAAAGGAGAGAGAGAAGAGAGAAAATAAACCTGAATGTGACCAAGCCTCTAGATCCAACTATCAATTTACAGAAAATACAGAAAACCAAAAAAACCATTATATTACATACAGGGATGCGATCAGCAAAATCCATACTGTGGGAAACTTGACAGTATTGACTTGGTTTCTTCAACAAATAAATTGCAAGGAAGGAAAAAGAGAAAGGGAGGAAGAAGGGAGAGTGAGGGGCCAAGCAAGGCAAGAGATAGAGAGAAACGTGTAAACTGAAAGAAAATACACCAAGTCTTTAATTCTATCAGGCTTACCTTCAGCCATTTTAGATAATTCTGACACTCCTTAAATCTTAGCTTTTTAAACATTTCTCTCTTAGATAATATCACAAAATAACTCCTATAGTTTGTTATATACCCTTGGATTAGCATTTATAACTAACTTTTTTTTGGTAGTTTTTATACCATTGTTTTATTTTGTTTTTTAAAAAAAATCTAGTGGTTCGATCCAAATTCCATTAGTTGTGTAAAGGAATAAAATTTTGTACTTATATTATTAAAAATCACATTGTTAATATTTGTAGTCAAGTCTCAGCTATCTTTTTTTCCCAGCTGCCAACCAAAGTTGCTCTGAAATTTTAAAATCTGCCTGTTTTTCACATTATATCCTACCATAATTTTTTATAATTAAATTCATTGGGGTGACATTGGTTAATAAAATTACATGGGTTTCATATCTACAATTATGTAATTAAACATTTAAATGACTAATTTCTGATCAGTAATAAAAGCTCATCTCTACGTCTCCATAAACATAGTTAGAAAAATAAATGTCTAGAAATGATTAACAGGAAAAATAGTGGATTTTACTTTATTGGGTTGAGGGGAGGTAGAAAGCAAGGAATTCAATACTTGGGAAACCATTTTATTAGCACAGAATGTGTTACCTATGACTTAGTCATTTCCCATATTTGTTTTGATATGTTGAATTTAAAAGTATATTTGTTCATACAGACAACTACAAATTTGCTAGCTGTGTCTGTTTTCAACAATGAAGTTGCATGTTTTGAGAATTCTAGCAAATTTTCCTGTTCCCCTTTATTTTTTGGCTAGTTTATATTTAAAAAAAAGTGCATACCATTAGAGGTTAAAAAGGGAAAGGAGATATATATTTTTTAATTTTGTTTTTTCATCACACCATAAAAGAGATGCAGAAAAATATCAGGAAAATAAGAAGAAAATAGTTTTGTTTCCCAAACATATTTTTGCCCCATGAAACACTGTATCCTAAGCTACTATCTGTTGTTTTTTACTTTATCGGTTTAGTATTTACTATCTACTACATGTAAAGTACCACAGGAAAAAACAAAATCACACAGATCCTGCCCTAAACTTTACAAATTTATTCCTACCTTTAACATTTCCTTTGTATCATCTCACTAGACTTTAGAAAACTAAACACTAGTATAGTTTTAGATAAGCTTTTGGTATATTTGCAAATAGATGAATTTTTTCAGGTGCTGCCAAATGGAGTAGAAATATCTCAAAGAGGCGAGAAGAAAGTAGATTCATAAGATTTACACAAAGAAATTGCTACTTCACCGTAATAAGAAATATGGCTCTTAAAAATCTCAAGCTGCATTCGTGGGCCTGGAGGGAGCTGTAATGTGCAGAGCATCATTAGCACGCGCATTCCCTTCAAACCAGCAAACCAAGAAGCCTTGCAGCGTGAGTGGGCTGCCATTGGCTCATAGGCCATTAAAGGACTTTATTGGCATTTCCTTAATTTTATAAAAATGAACAAATATACTACAATTCTTGGAAAGCTGAATTCATTTCTGATATTTAAGTAAGTGTTCTGATGATGAAAGTCCACCTCTAATACCTGATTACAGTGGTTACTGAAGATCTGCAGCATTGAGCAAATTCACACCACAGATATTTGGGTCCTTTATGAGCAACATATTTCCAAGTATAAGAATGCTTTTGATTAAAGAACATCTTCATTCATGACATTAAATATTATTACAGTTTCACTGATATTTTTAAAAATTTTTTTTTGTTCTTGACAAAAGCAGATACAGTATAAGCAGTTCTCTGGCAATAACCAAGCAATAATGACCAGGCATAAACTGTCAGAATCAACTTTTATAGAACGCTAGAATCCAGCGAAAAACTTACAACCAGGGGAAAACTTAATGAAGAAAGCTGCCTGCTGTACTGTTTACGAGAAGGCCATGACAGTTTGAACTGTCCACCTACCTCCTCCATTCCCCGGACTGGCAGTGGTAATGAAGATGGCAGTGTGTTCCTGGTGCCAGGTGCTAGTGAGAAGATGCAACACAGACCTATTCTCACAGGACTGTGGTCCAGTGTTTTAACCTGTCTGGCAGCTCCTCGAGGGACCAGTGCAATAGCCTGCCTTTGTTTCAACTAACTTAAAGTGCTCCCAGGGCTGAAGCAACTTCCCAGGTGACATTTGCCAAAAACATTTAAAGTCAAAAGTGCTGGCCACAGCAGCCTGGGGCAAGGGATAACAACCAGGACAGGCTATAAACAGACTGAAAAGCCCAGAAAGGGAGAGGCTGGGAAAGGGTAATAAGGACGTTTAGAAACTCCCATGTATACCAAGGGAGCTGAGAAGACCACAGGCATACTTGCTTCAGGACACATGCTCAGGACAGGCCTGAGAAGACCCTGAACTTTCACGTTATGCTCTGCATGAGCAGGGAGGGAGGATAAGACAATGGTACACAACCGGCCAAGCACTGAAGGAGTGTCCCGACACAGCTGATTTGTGAAGACTGGGAGGGTATTTTTTTCTCTTTCCTTTCTTTCTTTCCCTTTCTTGGCTCTAGGTATTTAAGGAAACTCTGTCAAAACATTAGCTGACCACTAAGCTAATGGAATACAGACTTCAGTGGCCATACATGAGAAAATACAGACTTTATGAAACTACTTAAGAAAAGTCACTGAAGAACTTACAGTCCATGACAAGCAGCAATAACAAACTCTTGGACAGGGAGAGAATCTGATTTCATGAGTTGCCAAATTATAATATTCAAAATGTTCAGTTTTCAACAAAAAATTATGAGGCATGCCAAGAAATAAAATACAGTCCACTCACAGGAAAAAAAGGAATTAACAGAATTGGTCCCTGAGGAAGCCCAGGTATTGGACTTAAATAAACTACCATAAATATACTCGAAGAGCTAAAGGAAACCATGGGCAAATAACTAAAGGAAATAGGAGAACAATGTTTCATCAAATTGAGAACATCAATAAAGAAGTAAAAATTATAAAAACAAATAGAAATTATAGAACTGAAAAGTATAATAAGTAAAATAAAAAATTCATCAGAGTTGGAGTCCAACAGCAGAAGTGAGCAGACAGAAGAATAAAATTAGGTTAACTGAGAATGGAAGTCAGGTTAATTGAGATTATCCAGACTGAGAAGCAGGAAGAGGAAAGAATGAAGAAAAATGAACAGGGCCTATAGGACCTGTGGGACACCATTAAACATACCCACATATGCATAAGGGGGTCTCAGAGGAGGGGGAGAGAGGGACAAAAAGAACATTTAAAGAATGGCCTGAAACATTCCAAATTTTGATGAAGGAGTAGAAACTTAACAAATTCCAAGTGGGATAAACTGAAAGAGATCAGTGAACAAAAACAACAAAGACTAACTATATTCTAGTACAAGACAGACAGTAAGCAATAAAGTCAGTTAAACGGTGAAGTACTAAGAACAAAAAAAGTAAACCAAATAAGGGGTACTGGAAGAGCCAGGAGGGCATACTGCAGTATTCATTAGGGTAGTCAGGGTACACCTCAATAATAAGGTGCTATTTAAGCAAAGAAAGAAAGGTCGTGATGGAGTGAGCCAAGTGGCTATCTGGAGGAGGAATGTATTAGGTAGAGGAAACAGTTCATGCAAAGGCCTTATGGTGGAACAATGGATGCCATGTTTGAGGAGCAGTAAGGAAGCCAACAGTCTGAATGTAGTGAAGAAAGCAGAGTACTTGAAAACAGGGTCAGGTCATGCAGGGCTTTATAGGAACTTTGGCTTTTACTACAAGTCAAATCAAGGGCTATCAGGGGAAATAAAATACAGCCCAGTCACAGGAAAATGATAATGAGCAAAGAAATGATATAATCTGACTTGTTTAAAAAAAGGCCATTTTGAAAAAAAAAAAAGGTGGGTCATTTTGGCTCTTCTATTGAGAATAGAGGACAAAGGCAGAAGAAGGAAGACCAGTTAAGAGGCTACCTCAGAAATGCAGCCAAAATACAATGGTGACATGGCTATGGTGGCAGTAGTGGATGTTGACGGAACAAAGTTTGAGTCTGGTGTATATATCGAAGGCAGAACCAGCAAGATTTCCTGATGGATAAAACACAGGTTGAGAGAGGAGGAGGCTGGAAGGCTGTAACCACCTTTAACCGACGTAAAGAAATCAACAGAACAGATTTGGAGGGAAAGAGCAGAAGTTCAGTTTTGGACATTTTGAGTTTGAGATTTTTTTTTTTGGCATCTAAGGGAAATATTGAGTAGGAAATTGAACATTAGAGTCTGGAGTTTGAAGAAAAGGTCTAGGCTACAGACACAAATTTGGGAGTTACTATATATAGATAGTATTTAGAGCCATATATATGTATGGGATCACCAAATGCAAGTGCAAGAGAAGTCCACAAATGAGTGTCAGAGCAGGTTACATCAACCTATTTACAAATGCAGAGAACTTAAAACTCAGAAACTGGTTTGTGTGTAGTCTCCTAATCTTTAGGTGTGTTGCTTTTCTCATTTCATGACCACAGAAGAATAGTCATTAGGCTGGAGAAATGTTTTAGGAGCTTTCGTCAGCAAGTCAATGGAAACCATACTACAGGGTGAATGAAAGAAGAACACGAAGAGAAAGAAGAATTTAACAGAGGACAGGAAATAAATGGTGTGTGTATGGGGGGGGGAGTCTGAATATTAAGATGGCAAAATAAGAAAATAGATTCTATAAGAAAGACAAAGAACCAGGATGGTCTCTGAAGCCAAGAAAAGATACAAGTTTTAAGAAGAAAAGCTTAGTAAATGGTGCCAAATACTGCACAAACAAAATCAATAACTGGTGTTAATTAGAGGCTTTCTAAGAGTTGTTTTAGTAGAATTTTGGGGATAAAAACCTGATAAGGGTTACAGAATGCGTGGGGAGTAAGAAAAGGAAAGGCAATTCTTTAAAGAAGTTTGATGATGATGGAAAGAGACTTAAGGGGTAAGGAAAGGTTTTATTTTTCATTAATTGGAAACCTGAGCATGACTGCAAGAAAGAAGTTAAAGCTGAGGAATTGAATATTTAAGGCATGAATTCTTTGTGTGAAAAAGAAGATAATTTATTTAGCAAGACTGCAAAGAATATAATAGAGCTGGAACCAAAAATTTATGTGGAAGTTAGCTTTGGAAAAGGAGAATGACGACATGATTCCAAAGAACAGAATGAATGAAAAGAAAGACATTTTGAGAAGAGAAGGTGAAATGCAATAGAGCTTTCAGATTGGTCTTTCATTAAAATGAGAAATAAATTTAGTCATCAGTGGAAAATGAGTGAAGGAGTCTAAGAAAATCAGATTAAGTTTGGAAAAGCCATTCTTATAGTTTTAGCTCTTTCACTGATCTCATCAAAGAGAATGAAAAAGAAATAAATTTTAAAAAAAAGCCAAAAAATATTTAAGCTGTACTATGGGCCCTGCTGAAGTGAGCTAGTCTTAGCTCTACCATATCTCTATTATAATTATCAATGTATTTATTTATATCCCCACAAGATTATAAATTACATAAGAACAGAAAATTGTTTCTTGTTCATCACTTTATCTCCACAAGCAAAGAGAACTCAATGAATACCTCACGAATAAATGAATATATAATGGACACAATCCAAATATTGTTAAAAATTCCTTAGTGGCTGGTGTTTGATACATAAGACCAAGAGGTAAAAAATGTCCTTGGATGATATTTGTCTTCCTAGGCCTAGAAAAGATATTACACTTTCCTTTTAAGTCAACGACAGAATTGGTTCAAATAAATTTAAAAGGCATTGGGGATAAAATTCAGTATTTTAGAAAGAATGCACAAATCAGGTTTTTTGGTTATGGTCAGATTAGAGTCTGAATCTGACCTTTAAGCTACTTTAATAAGAATTAATTTATTTGAAGTTCTTGGTAAATGACATATTCTACACAAACGAAATTTTCAGATACTTGAGATGTCATTTTACCATTAAGAATTATACTTTTGTTATTTATATTATTTTGAAAGAAAATCTTTCAAAAAAAATGCACGTCACATAGTCCTGCATCTGAAACAGAGCTGAATAAAGATATTTAACCTATCCTTAAAAATGTGGGAGTAACCAGTATGATATCAATTATACCACATTAGTTGTGGAGTGCTGAGTTATATGAGAGCTATAAGCCTCTATTCTGAGTAGACCTATACTTTTTAATTCCTGTTTCTTCAGTTGATTCTGTTTTCTATTATCAAAGTGCTTGTCCACCTTTCAATTTGTTACTCCGCTCTGGAGTAGGCAGGGAAATGTGTGTAAAACTGTCTCAAGAGTAAATGTATCACCGAATATTTTCTTGTACCATTTAGATTTACCACCGTGTGCAAATGTTATTTACATTAAAGAGGGGAAGACACAGTTTTAAACGGTGTGTGTGTAGAGCAAAAAAAAATCTGGACTGGAGACTTACAGGCTGCCTTCTATCTAATATGCATGAAGTTTTAGAGCACAGGCTTAGTTATTTGCCATCTGAGATATTTGTCTGTCCTTTTATTTATTTATTTATTTATTTATTTATTTATTTATTTATTTATTATTTAGTTTTCATTCTGATTCTCAGCTATGCTTCTAATAACTCAAGGTTGTTAAAATAAGTAGTTGTTCTAATTAGTTATGTTTCTTAGCCATTAAACTAATTTAAAATACAAAAATAAATAGAACAAGTACCACTTTAACTATTTTTAGTTAAGATTTTTAAAAAAAGTGAGTGAATGGGGGTGAGGAGGGTTACCATTGGCAAAAATATTAAAATCCTAATGGTTACTATTTTTTAATATACTCAATGTATATTTTTAAAAAATTTTATCTATAAACACAAATCAATGAAGGTTTATTTTATACAAGTCTTTTCATTGAATATAATGGTGCTGCTATTTTCAATATGATGTTGTTTCTTTTGCAGACTCCTATCTGCCTGCATAAGCTGATACTAAATTGATTTCATAATAAAGGAATATTTTAAAACATTTCCATATTTTTAAAGAGAAATTCTGGCACATTAAAATCCATCTGGTTGTTGAGTATTTTTTTATTTGTTTTTGCCCAAAATTCTAAGCAAATATTTTTTCTAAAATATTGAATTTTGAGTTAAAATGCTGAATAATATCTGAAGTGCTTAGCAGAACTGAAATGAACCAAATATTTTCCAATCATTTTCACACAAGCTAAGAAACATAAATTTGAAACAGAAAAAGGGTACAAATGCTACTGGTGACCTAGAAGTAATTAAATAATAAATAATTTAAACATATGAGTGCTCTATGGTGATCTTTTAAAAAGGAAACTGTGAAAATGCTGAAGTTCTAGTACTAAGCTAGTCTAACAGTTTAGAGAAAACTTAGATAACATAGCTTTTAAGATTTTTATACCAATTTTCTAAAATAAGGCAGAAATATATTTTCATTATATATCATATACTTTCTCCAATAAACCTGTGGAAAAAAACTGCCAATGAACCAACTCCTAAATTCAGGGGCTATCTGTTTAAAAACGAGCAATGAAAAAATTTCTGCTAAAACCTATGTATACATGCAGAATTCGGACTGTTTTGTGTTCTTCTATATATGGCTGCAACCAGAGCGAATTAATTATGTTCCACAGCACAGGCACAAAAGCCGGATAAGAATCTGGTTTCACTGCTAAATATTAGAACTCTGAAAATCCCTATAAGGCTCACAGGGCGGAATCTTCACGGAATGAAAGCTCTAAAATCTCCAGACTGTATCTTATTTTTTCTCAAATGTGTAAAA
This sequence comes from Eidolon dupreanum, assembly GCA_028627145.1. Lineage (NCBI taxonomy): Eukaryota > Metazoa > Chordata > Mammalia > Chiroptera > Pteropodidae > Eidolon > Eidolon dupreanum. Next base: position 163,926,075 of record CM053503.1, on the reverse strand, counting down.
CAGCTCAGGGTGAATTCAAAACAAAACTACTTTAAGCTAAAAGGACAGAGTTCATTACAATCCCCCCGGTATTAAAGAGAGCTCTTAAGACTATAACTTGAATGAGGGTCACGAACTGGTTCAATGTATTTCACTAGTGGTTTTATGAATTATAATGAATGATGCTACACTCTAAAAATGAATGTATCACAGAGGAAATAACCTCCTTGGCATGCTTACAGCCATACAACACATTAGTTTCATTACTTTCAAGTGCCAGTGCTGGAGGCTCAGAATAAGTCAATGGGAAGAGGACCTCAGTCAGAGCAGCAAGCAGGTCTACTAAGCAGATAAGAGAAACAAGCAAATCAGAGGTAAGCATTTAACAAATAGAGTTAATCTAAAGGTATTTTTTCTTTCTTCAAAAACTCTATCATAATCTTTCATTTCTATTCAGTGGTTTAAAAACCAAAATGAAAAATTTACCAATGTTAAAGGGGTAATTTTTAATATGGGATTTATAGATTTTCTGAATAAATGGTTTAATGTTCCTCTTAGTGTCCCCTCCTTCTTCCCAAGGAAACAGGGGAAGTTAAAGAAAAAAAATTACTACACAAACAGAAAAACTGGTTCAAATCCGGCATAAAGTGATAAATTTGGAAATACCTGTTGTAGAAACATGCTTTCTACTAAAAACAATGATTTGGATCCTAACAACACCTATTTTTTTTTCCTTCTTTCAAACTAAAGGTATCCTAAAATGCTTTATTAAAATGGCTTTTATATCTGTATAAAGATAAACCTGGTCAAACAAAATCCAACTACAAATAAGGGTTGCTAGCTGGTAAATCATTTGTTCAGATCTTAGCTGGGCTGGGAGCGTTTCTCGGTGTGTGGCCAGTGGGAACCAAAAAGTCTTATGCAGAACTATTCAGCACTTTGATGTTTCTAGTCCTCTGTACATATTCTAAAGTAAAGGTAAAAAGATATTCAAGGGCCAAGAAACACCTCGCTTTTTATTATAATCACTGTAAAAATTAATGTGTCTGTTTCATGAATTGAGATATATCAGGAATATGTTTGTGGGAACTGGCTGCATGGTCACAAAGGCAGAAGAAATCCATTGAGAAGGGAGAGACTACTAATTTCAATTGTTTTTTAAATTGTTTTTTTGAAAATAAATAAATAAAACAATGCAATCCACGTATTTCATATCAAGGGGAATTCTCTGGCATTCAAATTCAGACACAACTCTACCATTATAAAAAAAAATGAGAAACTAATAAAAGTTAATAATAATTAATAAAACAAATAAGCCTTTTTATTACAGCTATTGGATTCTTTCGCTAAGTCATGAAATCTGAGCCTCTGCAGAATACACAATACTGGTCCTCACCTACAGACATGGACAGATGCATGTATGCTCTCGTTTCAGAGAACCTGAGATTTTTTTTAAAAGGAAAGAGTCAACTTTGGCTTTGCGTATTTGGCATGGGTACAATGCCTTAAAAAAGCAGATGACCAGCTTAGCTACTGATCATGCTGACCAATGTCCGGAATTGGATCAAATCGCAGAAAAACGGCGAATGGCTTTCTCCTATAGAATATCTGAACAAAGCACAATTCCTGAGCACATTTTGCAGAGCTCGTTTGATTACTTAATCTCTTCTAACTGGTCTGGATTACAGACAGGATCGGTACCAGAGGAAATGAAACAGGCTGGCGAGGAACAGGGGAATAAACCGCGCTGGGCAGCTCTTCTGATACTCGTGGTGATAATACCCACAATTGGTGGAAACATCCTTGTTATTCTAGCTGTTTCACTGGAGAAGAAGCTGCAGTATGCTACCAATTATTTTCTAATGTCCCTGGCAGTGGCCGATTTGCTGGTTGGATTGTTTGTAATGCCGATTGCCCTCTTGACAATAATGTTTGGTAAGTATTTCACTTTGTTTCCTGCCATCAAATCACAAAACTATGATACACTACCAGAGAAATGAATACTCATTTAATCTTTAAAGATGGACCTGGACTATTTAAACACAGTGAGTAAAGAGTTCATTTTTCATCATTTTCTATGGTTTATAGTTAGTTTTAAAGAGCAAAATATAATTTCGTAGAAACAATTCTATTTCCTTCTCAGCCATCTAATAAAATAATTTAAAAAGTCATCCAAGTTAGCAATATTCATAGATTCTGTATACATTACCTAAAAATATAGTGAGGAACAGACCTATATTTTAACTTTCCCATTAATATTTTCTTTTGACAAAGCAATAGCTAGGACACTTCTGTAACAGTTATGTGCTAGGTTAATTATTAATGATAAGGTCTTTGAATCACTAAATTGCAATTTAAATCACTAACCCCCTCTTTTAAATTGGAATTGTTCTAAAAATTCTTGTTTTAGCCCTTTATAGTCTGTGCACTTTCGGCTTAAACCCAATTCTTACACGTGTCATTTTAAGAAAAAATTATGTTTAGTTGCTGAAGGAAATGGTCTGGCTCAGGGCATCCCAAGAGATGATCCATCTGTTTAATTTTCATGATTTCTGACCACCCATGTCCTTGATATATGTTAAGAGGAATCAGACATGTAGTTATTAAAGTAAGTGACCAATACCTGAGTTATTACAATAAAAAATATAGTTTGAAATAGAAATTTTAGTTTGTTCTAATAAAAAAGATATTAAAATGATATAAGCAGTTTCTGTTCCATGCATACATCTTAGTTACAGAAAGAGTAAACACAAATAAATCTGCTGATGACTTATGAGGGCTCCTAAGAGGACAGGAGCATGAAGAGGATATTTAACCTATCCGATGCTTGGTATAAATGATATTCCATTCATTAACTGCTTAAGAAAAATGATTATTTATAGCAGGGTTTCTTTGAATTATGTTCACATGGTGAAGATAAAAATACTATGGTTACTAGAAGTAAAATTTATTTAATTAGAATGCATATTAGGAAGTGAAAAAACTACCATTCGAACTACTATATTTAGATTGAAATGTTATATTTTTATAAGTAATTATAGAAAGATATCTAAAATTAAGCACTTGATCCCCCAGATATAACTGAATAGTGATGGGTTGAAACTTCCTGTTCTAAATCAACATGTAAATTCTGTGGCAGAGCAAGCAGTAATAAATAAGGTTCTACTGCCTTAATAGACTCTAATCATTAATACCTTCTATCTATTCTCCTTTTTAAAAATTTATAATCTTTTGAATAATCTAGTGCTTCTCATAACCAAAAATAAGAAATTTTAAAGGAGAACCTAATCTTAATTCTGAGTAAAGTTTAAAGAAATAAAGTGAGGATTATATAGGAACACTTATATGTATTTAGTAAAGATTGTGCAGGCATTTGATTTAAGCTCTTTCACACACAATAGTAGCTTAACATGTAAAATTGTACTTCTTTAAATGTGCTTTGCTAGGCATACAGAAAACATTAAAAAGCTCATTTCATACTAAAACAAAATACAGAAAACATTAAAATGTTCACTCATACTACCATAAAACATGTTAAATAAATAAGACTGAGTTATGTAGAAGCAAATTTTAACTTTAAAATTCGTAAGTCCATAAATATCAAACATCTACTATATGTAAAATATATGTGGTAGATATTAAATTATCAGCTAAATAGTTAAAGGATCTTAAAAGGCAGTATTCAAGCAAGCTGACAAACAAAACACAAAAACAGGTTAAGAGACATAATCCCATGGATTCCACAGGAAAACAGTAGGAATAGGTATCCAGCAACTGAAAATTAAGTTTATATTATTTAAAGTTTTGGGGCCAAGATATTCTTAGCAATAAAAGTTAGCAGGAAACCCAACATATTTTAACATAAAATATGTGGTATGTCTTTCTATTTTTTTATGTCCTAATTATGATATGAATTTTTAATTGCATTTCATTTTTTCAAATGTCTGTTAATTTTTAATTACAAAATAAAATCTTTCATAGCCCCAAACATTTATACTATCAGTAATTAAACTGCAGAGTGGGGTTAGTAGATTTTTAAAAAATAAACTAACCTGGGAACTTAACTAATATTTAAAACACTGTTGCCATTAATTCATTATTGAAAATATTATTGCATTTCTATGAGAAAGGATATGAAAAAATGCATGTTGTCCTCTAAAAAGCTTCAAAAAGATGCAATTACAAGTTGGGAACTGCATATATTATAAACGGGGACCTGGCTTCAAATACTAAGTTTTCTTGACAACCCTTCACATGTTGACATATATGTTCTAAAATAATGCATTTATAAGAATGTCTGATAACTTTAAAAGGCAGGGATAGATTTTATATATTTTTTTCTCAACATAGAGATAATCTTCGGAACTCCTGAAGTCTATACAAACAAGTGTCACTAGTTCTATAAACAAAAAAAGTTAACAACCATTATGAGTGAGGAATAATGATTTATCTCAGGGAAATTTCCTGAAAGTAACACAGAGATTTTGTACTAGTTAATATTCTATTAAAATTAAGTTAAAAAAAGAAAGTGGTGAATTTTAAATAGTAGCTCTTATACTGAGAAATACTTTATTCCACCAATGATTTCTATAATATTTGATTATATATTGTTTGAATTTCTATTTTACCAAGATTATGGCTCCTGGCAGAACATGGTCTTTCAAATGAGTTGTGTTTTTCTGTCACTTCCTTTCTGGGAGCACTATACTTGACCTTTACTTTACAGTTCTAGTTTTTTACTGTTTTGCCTATAATTCCTAAAATCCAGATCACAAATTAGTAGCTTATAACATAAGTCTTGAAAATGCCTACATCAGAAATACCTGAGTAGGACAAAAAGGAAAATAGAACATGATATGCCAATACAAAAAAATACAGGAAGTTCACAGTTTAAGAACTTCTCTAAATCTTTCCTTCTCTCATTTAATGATTAAAAGTATAAAGGGAAAAAATACAGCATTTATTGAACATTGGTCATTACTGGTTTATTTATAACTTAAATTTTAACCCATGTCTCATGATCTATAAGTTGATAGAATATCTGTGGTAGAGTTGAAAGAGGTTTCATAAAATGGCTAAAAGATATGGGTTTAAAGCAAGACGCCAAGGCTTTGAATCCTGGCTTTTCTGTGTTGGCTTAGGCAAGTCACTTAACATATCAGAGTTTGATTACTTTGTGAAATGGGTATGCTAAATTTTACAGTGCAGGTATCTTGTGAAATTGTCAAATAGGGCCCAGAGTATTATAGGCACTGATAACTGGCGGGTATTCGTACAGTACGCAAAGGGTTTATATACTTAAAATATGTGACTTAGTTTAGATGTGAGTCTGACCAGAGATGAAACAGATGTATAACAGTAAAATAAATCAGTTTGTCATCTGTGCAATAAAATGCTCATCTACCCAATTCTTAAATTAAGGAGCGAAGCAATTAAAGGCACTTCTTTTTGGAAAGTGGAAATTTTAAAAACCAAAGAAAAATTTTTATAAGTATTAAATCACTTGAATCATTTAAAACACTATCATATCAGACATCTAACCCCAGAATAGTTCACATTCTCAAATGTAATGGAAAAACAACAAAAAAACCCCAGAAGCTTCATAATAAACATTGAAGCACTGGTCTCTGTCTCTCTTTATTGGAAAGTAAAGAGAGAAAAATTTCTGAGATTAAAAAAAAGTGTACTTGAAAACCATGTTCTTTTTAAACATCAAGTCTACTTAGGATTTGTCCTGTACCCACCCACTCATGAACCACTTACCTCAGTGAACGCTATAGGCAGAGCCTTAAAAATGCAGACTTTTAAATCCTCAAAAGGGAACTTGCTTATGGCCCAGATTTATAGACTGTCAACTTTTTTCTGAACCAATGACATAACTCAGCTTTCCAAGCTAAAAATCTGCCCAAAGGGTAAACAGGTTTCAAAATAAAATGAGTCTATCTCATCAAGAAACAATTCTGGTTTCTTGTTTAAAAACAGTTTCTGGTTAAAAAATTCAAGTTTTTATACCAGTTACAAAGCAAACAAAACAAAACAAAACAAAAAAACGGGCATAGCAATGCCTATGGGTTATTAATGTTTATTTGACATTTATATATATAAATAGATGCTACACTAGAACTCTCATATATGTATATAAAAAGAATAGTTAAAATTCAACTTTAGTAAAAGGCATACTTTCATGACAAATTAAAAGTTAAACACGTTTTCAAGCCCTTCTTGAAGTACAGCTTTAAGGTCAACTGCATGCAGGCACGCTTGCTATAGCAGGCAAAAAGATAAACACACTGATTTTATACTGGTGATATGGCTTATTGTTTCTAAGGAGGAATGTTTTAACAGCTAAGCTAGTTGGCTAGTTTCTGTCAAACAATACCAGTACATTTATGAGTGCTTTCTCCATGCCAGAGATGGTTTAAAAACTTTACGTGTATTATTGCATTTACTCTTCAAAGCAACTCTATAAAAACAGTATCATCATCATCATCATTTTATAGAAGGACATAAAAATAAATGGCAGAGACATAATTTGAACCCAAGAGAACTGACTCTAGAATTCACATTCTTAGTCTCTATTACTCTTTCTCAAATGAAATGAGTAACTATTCCAACCAAAAATGTTGAGTATGACAAAAGCCAACATTTATATCTTAAATAATTCTAACAAGACGGCCATAAAATTTTCTCTATGGACAAAAACAAAACCCAACAATTTTTAAAGTTCTATTTCATAATACGTGATATAGAATAACTAGGTCTTAACCAATATATGTATGAATTCTTTGAAGGATTGCCAGACCTTTTTTCTGAAGAAGATATTAGACTTAGGCCCCTACATGACGTTGCTGAACCTTGTCTGGGAGGCAAACAGAAACTTATGTAACTGAATGGCAATTCTACCACTTGTTATGAATAGGTGTATTTAAAGCATATAAGTCTTCATTTTAAACAGAAAAAAAATGTGCTACTAATACCTTAAGGTAAATAATAAACTGTCTATAATCCAAGACTCATCTAAGCCTTGTTTTGCTTCTATAATGATTAATCTATAATTATTGCAGATACCCAGAGAAATGCCATTATTCAAATCTTATTGAAATTAAATTCTTCTTTGAATTTGGAACTGGGTGGAAGAAAGAGATAGAAAATGGGATTTGTTTTTCAGAGAAATTTTGTGTGCTTTCTTTTTGTAGGACAGCAAATGCTATATAATTTTAATGTTTTCTCGCTTCTGTACTAGCTTTTTAAAAGGTTCAATTTAGAGCCCCAGAGTAGTAGAATTAATTTAGTTCAAGTATATGATAACTTATTTCCCTCAGACTACCTCTTAGATATATTTTTTTAAATGTAAATCTGTAACTTCCATTTTAAATAATAATATTAAGTTCTTTTGGAAATAAATGCTTAAAACAGAGTGAAACTCCTAATAAAAACAACATATAAAGTTTTGGAATAGTTCACCTATCTCACCATATCAATTTAACCTTTTACAGTTATTCTCAATAGTAAGAAACTTTTCTGACCTTGAGTCTATCAAATTAATATTAACTGAAAAGATAATTTTAGAGTAATAGTACTTGGACTAGGAAAAGTCCCTTTGTAAACTGAGAATGTTTAGAACTGTTTTTAAATTGTATAAACTCTTAGATTACCTGAAACTAAATAAGTTAAGTACTATGTCTAATCCAGAGGTTTTCTTTTCGAACCAAAGGTCTGTATCATTTATTATACTTCCAGGAACTGGAGTGAATAATGGGATATGGAAGGATAATAATCCACTTTTCCTCAGGAAAACCTGAAGACATTCCTTTTGCTTGCAAACTATATTCAAGAACTATTTCTGTCAAAAAAATACAAACAAAAACACAAAACATCCTCAAATCATTCCACCAAATGAGAGTTTGCTATAAATAAGAGCATAGGCCAAAATAATGCTAAACTGCTGCTGACTTGGAAAAAGGGTTGTTATCATTAAAACAGAAAATGTATTTAAAAGATATCACTTATGGAAATATATTTAATATTATTGATTCCATTATTTGAAGTTAAGCATTACCTTGTGGAGAGTAAGTCTTAAGATTTCAGATGAATAACAAAAAGGCTAAAAAATATGTATCACTTTAAAGAGAAACTGCAGATTGAAGTTTGCCATTTTGCAGATGTTTGTTTTGTTTTTCTTTCTTTCAGAGGCTATGTGGCCCCTCCCACTTGTTCTATGCCCTGCCTGGTTATTTCTTGATGTTCTTTTTTCTACTGCATCCATTATGCATCTCTGCGCCATTTCAGTGGATCGTTATATAGCCATCAAAAAGCCAATCCAGGCCAATCAATGTAACTCACGAGCTACAGCATTCATCAAGATTACAGTGGTGTGGTTAATTTCAGTAGGTATGTGGGGAACGTCAGGGTGTTGGGTGGTGTATACAGCCTTTGGTTCCACTTGGCCAGGAGAATTCCAGGCCTGGTAGGCCATGAAACTCAGCACAAGAGGTCAAGGCAGTTTATTGATAAACCAACACAAGCTCCTTATGCCATTACTTTCATCATATAGCTTCTAAAGCATACTACCAGCAAAAAGTGTGAAAAAGCAGAAAGAACCATCTTCATAGTGTGTACTGAGATATCTTTCTACTTTGATGTTAACATGCATGAAGGCTAAGTCTGAAAATGGTTTTCGTACTGGTCGACAGACCATTAAGGTCTAGGTAGCACACAGAATCCCAAACTAATATCAAAATAATAAAAAAAGAAATGCATCTTAAATCACATCTAAGAAGATAAATAGGAAAAGAAAACAAAAAAACCCAAACATTTTGTATGCAGGTATCAAAGATCACATATTCATCTTGGAAGCAAATATGTTTTCATACTAAAGGTAATAAGTGCTTAAGTGTTTCCAAAATGTTTAATTAGAAGTTTTAAGAGAGATGTAAATGAAGTTCAGAAATGGTTTAGAGAAAAAAATCATATTTCTTCTAAAGTGTTTTAGGACCCTGGGCCTATCTTTAATATGCAGACAGCTGCTAGAATACAGTATCTTAGCATGAAGTAGAGCATAAATAACTCAAATCTCTTATAAGTTAATATCAGAAAAACAAACAGATTCACAACAACTACTATGATCACTCATAGTCTGACCAGCATATTCACTTCTTCATAGTAAAAAAAAGATTCAAAGAGGGGAAAAAAAATCAAGAGAGCCCTAGAAGGCTAAAAGGAAAGCAAGAAAAAGATGTGACTTCCCTCTAATCAGTATAAGAATACAAGGGCAAAAAACACAAGACACTGAAATGGACTTTTATATTCCTAAAATGATACCAGGGCCAAACCTCCTGAAAAGTCTGGAGGTAAAAGTAAGGAGTGTTACTACTGTGGCTTGGGAAGAAAGTGGGGTCAAGGAAAAGTCTATTCAGAATGGAGAGATTTTCAAACAGCGAGAGAAGGCTAGTTTGGGGAGCAGAGGCTGATTGATAGAGCAGAAGAGACCACCCAAAAGAAGCTAGAGAAAGGGCATGGAAGATAATGGGTAACAATTACCAAAATTTAAAGTGGAGGGGAAGAAACCTAAAGTAGTTCATGTCAAATGACCCACGCCTTTTTGGTAAGTTCACTGCAATGAGGAAGAGGAAAAGGGAGACAGGGAGGCATGTGTGATGGGGTAGGGTGGGGAGAACAGGCAATGGCAGGGAGAAAATAGGAGAAATGGATCTTTAGGAATTAAAAACATTAGAAAGTGTGAAACGTGATTAAGCCAACAAATAAATAGCCTGTTGGTAGATATGGTACCTCAATTAAGGCTAGATAACATAAATTTATAAATTGATCAATTTTTTGTTGAATACCTATTATGTGCTAGGTACTAAGAATACAAGGATGAATAAAAAAATACTTTACACTCAAGAAAGGCACATATATAAATTAGATTAATACAAAGTTTAAGAATGCAGGGATAAAAGAATAAAAAGATGACCCCAGATTTATAGCTTTGGAAAGGATCTTACATATCTGTTTCCTTTTAGCGATGAGACAAAAAAAACCTAGAGGTTTTAAAATAGTTGGCTTAAAGACTCTTACAGTTTTTCAGTTCCAAAGTCAAGTTCAGTGCTTTTCATCACCCTTTGTCTTGCAGACCAATGACAATTTAGTAACTTTATAAAAAAAAAAAAAAGGCAGAGGATGAGGTTTGTTCAGTTTTTAAATTCATCGAAGTGCTGAAAAGAGCTTACTTTCTTCTTCTGGATTTACAGTTATCCTAGATAACACCTGGCAACAGTAAGGTATGAAAGGAATATTAAGGTAAGGATATACAAAAATAGCAATGAAAACTGAAATGTTATTGACCAATAGCTGGTTGAGAAGGTAATATAGGCCTTGATGGAGTTAATGGAACGTGAAAATAGAAAAATGGACTAGAGGTCAAAATAACAGTAAAGAGAAGTTCTATAGAAATGAAGAGTAGCAGCAGGACAAGAAAGGGAAATATCAGAGTTCATGATTTTAGACAGAGGACAGTTTTAAGTGGATTTATTATGGATGACTTCAGGAGTACATATAATAATAGAGTTGAGTTCAAGAAATATAAAGTTAAGGTGTCAGAAGAGTCGTCGGTAGGATGAAATCATGGAAGATGACAGCAATGGAACAGTGGAGAGGAAGACTATAGCAAGGTGCTACTAAGCAACATGGGCAAATAGCCTGGAGGGTGACAAATGGTACAAGTAGATTAAATAGACTTTAACAGGGGAAGTGTTTTGGGGGAAAGAATAATGGAATGATTATCTGGAAGTAAGAGGGTAGAGCAGGAGTCAGCCAACTTTTTCTGTAAAGGGCAAGACAGTAAATATTTTGGGACTGCAGGCTCTATATGGTTTCTGTCACAACTACTCAACTCTGCAGTAGAACAAAGGCAACCACTGAGAATACACTAACACGAGTATGGCTGTGTTCCAGCAAAATTTTATTTACAAAAACAGAAGGCAAGCCAGATTTAGCCCTCAAGTTGTTGTTTGCTGACCCCTAGTGTAGAACAGGAAGTCTACATAATCCTCTTTCTGGTGGTGTTCCTGGGAAAAAGCAGAAAAAGCAGAGTGGCCTCCACTATGAAGAGTCTGAAGAAAACATTCTTGCCAAGGATTCTTGAGCTACCATACAAAGGCTGTACAGATAACGAAGTACTTTTAGATTCATAAAACAACACAAGGATTCTAGAAGTTTCTAAAGATTAATTCAGACTTTCTTTTAAATATCTGCTATTTCAAAGGGAAAGGATTTAGGCTAACTCTTCTCTTGTGTTACTTATCTTCCTAGTAAGCTACTTTACTAAGCAAGATCATATTTAAATATTTACTTCATGGTATTTAGAATATTAGTTAGTATGAGGAACTCAATCTTGAAAATATATTTCATGATTCACATGCTCTCAAAATTGTAAGTAGCATTAAAATGAACCTCTTGGTTTTCCCTAAGAAGGAAAAGATTAAAAGACATTCATAAACATCAAAAGATAAAACTGTCAAATGGAACTGTGTAACCTCTAAGATAATATCTATCTACTCAGAATTAAGATACTGCACAAATGTACTCTGAAGTCTCTTAGATCAACTGCATTAGATATAAAGATAAAGCAGATTCTCTTATGAATTCCTTTTCCTTAACCTGGGATAGATCAACACACAAAAAGAGATTATGAGAAATGGAGAATAAATGAAGACACGCTCTGCCATTTCATGAATATGCTACAGCTTCAGGGAAGCCTTAATTACGAACCTGAAATCACTAACCAATCTCTGTTTAAAAACAGCAGGTATGCCTAATTATGCTCTATTTGCCATATATTCTTTCCACTGATTAAGTGCTGTGACAGATTCTACATTGTGGGTACCAGGAATTACAATATACTAACCACATAAAATCACTAAAATAAACTCTTAAAGGACCTAATCTAAGTGTCGAAGGTCATAAAATTAACTCAGTTTATCCTGTTTCCTCTTCCTTAGGCATTGCTGTTCCAGTCCCTATTAAAGGTATAGGAACTGATGTGGGAAACTCAAATAACGTCACTTGTGGGCTGACCAAGGAACGTTTTGGCAATTTCATGCTCTTTGGCTCACTGGCTTCCTTCTTTATACCTCTGGCAATCATGATTGTCACCTATTTTCTCACCATCCATACTTTACAAAAGAAAGCTTACTTGTTCAAAAACAAGCCACCTCAACGCCTAACATGGCTGACTGTGTCCACAGTTTTCCAAAGGGATGAAACACCTTGCTTGTCACCTGAAAAGGTGGCAATGCTGGACGGTTCTCACAAGGACAAAACTCTGCCCAACTCATGCGATGACATACTTATGCGAAGAATGTCTACAGTAGGAAAAAAGTCACTGCAGACCATTTCCAATGAACAGAGAGCCTCCAAGGTTCTAGGGATTGTGTTTTTCCTCTTTTTGCTGATGTGGTGCCCCTTTTTTATTACAAATATAACTTTAGTTTTATGTGATTCCTGCAACCAGACTACTCTCACGATGCTCCTGGAGATATTCATGTGGATAGGCTACGTTTCCTCAGGAGTGAATCCTCTGGTCTACACTCTCTTCAACAAGACATTCAGGGACGCATTTGGCCGATACATCACCTGTAATTACCGGGTCACAAGATCAGTAAAAACTCTTCAGAAGTGCTCCGGTAATATCTACTTCCGGAATCAAATGGCAGAGAACTCTAAGTTTTTCATAAAACATGGAATGAGAAATGGGATTAATCCTGCCATGTACCAGAGCCCAATGAGGCTCCGAAGTTCAACCATACAATCTTCTTCAATCATTCTACTAGATACGCTCCTTCTTACTGAAAATGAAGGTGACAAAACTGAAGAGCAAGTCAGTTATGTATAGAAGGAATGGCACAGATTTCATTAACTAATATAAGGATAGATAAGATGATGAAGATATAAATGTACCAAGAATTATATAAAAAACTTACGTATCAAATCATCTCTTTAAACTAAGAGTTATGTATTAAGATTGCCCAATTTTGCTTATTTGCACAAAATTACTCAATGAAAAAAGTCATTTTGTACAGCTACAAATTAAAACAATCTAGCAGTGTGGTTAAATGTTAAGGTAGTCAAATGAAATAAAATTAAATACATCAATAAACTTTAGGCTTAAAAAAAAACAAACAAACAAACAAAAAAAAAGCCAACGTCATCATATGAATCTATTTAGTTCTAAATAGTGTGCAAAGCTATGTTGTGAATAAAACAAACAAATATTAATCTTTTCTTTGACACCTTAAAAGCATAAGGCATAACACAGAACAACAGTGTTAGGAACACAAGACTAAAAATAAGTACATAAAATAAGGATCACACTGGAGATACAGTCTGGCTTAAATGTAGACTGCTTTGATCAAGAAATTGTCTTGATGGAAGGGGTAAGGAGAACAGTAGTTGTATATCACACAAAATAGGATCTTGAAACTAGAGGTGTTTGTTAAATGGTCGGTACCAGGCATCTACTCAGCAGAGATGGGTGTACTGGAGGAGGAGAAAGCAAATGAAATCACTTTGGGGTACCTAAATCTCATGTTCCTTAAAGAACACATGCTAACTGGAGAAATGGGACCTCAGTCCAGGAACCTAAATGTAAATGATCTCATAAACTGAGATCATGGCTGCCCAAGCTTGCCCAAAGACTTGTTTGAACTTCGGCCACAAAATTTTCAATTCACTCTTTGGTTATTTCATTTCACAGTGCTAGATCTGGGAATAAATTCAATCTGTGTCACTTAATAACTACTTGAATTTACAAAAGACACTAAATTTCTCTGAGCTTCAGTTTCCTCATCTACACTTCATAGGGTTCTAATGAGGGTGAGTACATGTGGGTACTTTGTAAATGGTGGACAATTCTACTTACTTTTGATATTTTATTTTTATTCTACTTCCATAAATAGTGAACAAATTTAGGCTGAGGGGATCTGTAGTAAAGACAGGCCATATCTTAGCTTTTCCTTTTTAGGCTGACTCATTCTTATGTTTCAACCTACTGCTCTATTGCTATCCTTCTCCATACAACTCAGCTTAAGAAAATTACTTTAAGAAACATGTTGACTATGGAGAAGCTCAGCCTAAGTGAACCAGGTACATATTGGCCAAACGCAGAATCTTCTTCTAGAACATGGTTCTAACATAGATCTTACAGGCTCTATGCCATCTGCCAGAAAGAGCTTACTGTACAACTTTAATTTCTACATCACCCAAGCTTTAGGCAATTTCCTCCACTAGTCTAAGATTTTCCAGCAGCACTGAGGTGGGCTATCTCAAATAGGAGGCAAAATAATTTAGGTTCCTAAAAAAGAAAGAAAAAAAATTCTCTATTTTGGTTCCTGTCTCTAATATGATAGGTTTGGCATATGTTAACATTTATATTGTTGCCAAGTCACATGAGATTAAGTCCAGGTGTCACTCTAACAGCATCCCAAACTTCATGTATCTGAAGACACATATAATTGTTTAGGAAATCTAAATACTAGAAATGGCAATCACATTGCCAAAGCTCTACCCCTAGACAATCTAGAAGGACTACCTGCCCATATGCTCTGTACTCCGAATTTGTGTATGTGCTTAAACAAATGCACACTTACAAAATTAACTATTAAGACTTTAAACTATTTAGTTTCAATTCCTGAAAGAAAATTTCTTTGCTTAGTTAGCTGAGAGATCTTTCTATAATGAGAGCATTCTAGTATTTCCAAAGATTCTAGAAAATGTAATACAACTCCAATATAAACTATTCCTGAAAACATACAACATGGAACAAAATTTTTACCACTTTGATACGTAACATATTACTATTTCAGAACGCTTTTAAAAAATCTATAATTTTAAAGCACACAGCACAAGGTAACTACCCCATGGCAACACAGAAACTATATTTAATAGTCTTACTTTCAAAGGGAATAGACTGTACCTCTTTAAAATAATTTTTGGGAAAAAAAAACTTTCATTCTATTCCTTATTTATTGTTAATTAATAGAGAAAACAAAGGTGTAGAAAAAGAATGAAAAAGACAAAGTAAGGAAATTACAGCACCCAGAACATAACACAAAGATACTGAGGCAGAAACAGAACAGCATACAGAGACTATGTATTCAAATTGATATACAATTGTAAATGAAGATATTGCAAAGATAATTCATGCATCTGGTGGTAACAAGTTGATTCCTAGGATTTCTTCAAATTCTAAGGATCTACAATGATGCAACATTTTTACATTTGAGGAACTGTTTTTTTTTTTTGGTGGCCTAAAAAATATCTGCATCAAGAATCACTCACCTAGCAAACTCTATCTATAATCTGAAAGCATATTAATGTATGCATTGAAAATTATTCAGTTTCATAGTGTAACAGCTTAATTCATATAGCAGAGATGACTAAGAATCTCCAAGATTGCCTAATTTTAAGGAAGGTCTATATCAGATCAATTTGTTCATCATTATAGCAATGTTATTTCAACAAGTATATAAAGACCAATGCTTCTTTTATTTCCCTTTCCAATATCAAGTTAAAATAATTTAGATTCTCATAAATTCCAATTGAATTTCAATGCCAAGCACAGTATTATACAAAGAAATGTTACAATAAAATCTGCTGACTAGACTGATAACAATGAGCCCAATAATTACCTATTTATTAGATCGAAAATATACTAGGTTCACTTCAACCAGGCAGGAATGCTTTTCTGTTTAATTTTCTATTTTTATCATACACATAATGAACAAATGATCCATAAGTATCAGGAGAAAAACAGTGAAAATACGACAACTTCCTGGACTATCCTGAGAATAGAGAGAATATAATTTCCCACAAAGACAATTTCACATTAGTTGCTGAAGTACAAATAAGTGTTTACTGATATGTTTGCAGTATTCGTGTCCAATAAGTACACTTAAAAAGACGTTAAAAAAGTTATGAAGAAATAAATCATTAAGACATGTTTTAGGAAGGCCAATGGTCTGTAGTTATTTTTAAAGCAACATCTAAAAGGGCTGATAAAATGAAGCACACATTAAGACAGTAAATGACGATATATCAGAAAACATTTACTATTCTTAGGAGACAGGACAGAAACTTTCCAAATGTTAAAGTTAATGAGGAAACTTGAGAAAAAAATGTTCTATTAGAGCCACCCGGGCAGACAGTGTTCTGATGGAAGGGAACAGTGCAGAAAGCACTGATCTGTCACGGGAACTGTTTTGAACTTCAGTTCCATCCTTTAGCTCTGTGACAATGGGAAATTTTATCAACCATTTTGGAATTCAATTTTCTCTTTTAAAAAAATTAGACTATTGGTTAATTTCTCAGTTTCTTTCACCTTTAAAAATTCTCACTCCAGGAAAATGGCACTAATCTAAAATGTAGAGAACTTGGTTTTAACTGCAGCTCCTGAGACAAGCTGATTACATTTAATTTTCTTCATCTGTGATGAAAGTTTGAGATAAAACCATCTCTAAAGTCTTTCGCAGATTCTACTTATAAGAATGGTCCCTTAGAATTAATGAACACATGAACAACTTAGCTGGATCTGACCATCTAGGTAGAGATCTCGACAAAGCCTGAAAGCAACTCCAGGGAGACATCTGCTGCTGAAACTGGGAATTTAGCATATGTGTGAGCTACAGAAAACATAAGGGTAGAAATGAATTTTGATAATTAGAGAGCAAAGGCCTGTCGAGGTAAAAAGGAAAAAAAAAAAGTTTTCAATTAGCCCATTAACTTCCTATGTAGCAAAATATGCACACTAGACCACTGATTTATATGATATGAAATACAAAGTCACTAATAGGAAGAATAGCTAACAATGAAAAAACAAAACAAAGAGACTATGAGTAGGATTCTTTACCTTAGCTAACAAAAACAAAATAAAAAACACAACAGTGTTAAGATCAGAGCTAAGCAGAAAGTTAGAACTACTGAAGAAGTACTACTGCACCTAACACCACTAACACCATTTCCACTACTAACACACACTTAAATAGCACTGCCAGACACTGTCCTAAAGGTTTTAGATATTAATTCACTTAACTGTCAAAAATCACTCTTCTCAAGTAGGTATTATCATACCTATTTTACAGATGAGGAATCTGAGGCTCAAGGAGGCTAAGTAACAATCTGAAAGACTCAGCTAATAAGAAGTCGCGGAGCCAGGATTCAACCCAGGCAGTATGTCCTCTTCGTCAAAACTATGCCATACTGCCAAACGCATCTCCAAATCTCCAAGTCCAAACTAGTTTTTTTAAATCTGCAAATGTTTTGCCTTTTTTCATTTTAACAAACCTTGTACTCTCATGAAAAAGCTTCAAGAACTCTATAAATCTGGGTAACAGACAGCATCCCATTTGAATTACCACTATACATGGAAAGAGGAATACTGAAGGTATTACTTGGATTTTAAAAATTAAGTGAATAAGCAGAAATGGTATGAAAAAACAAAGATAAATAATAATTAAGTTACTTTACTGCTTCTCAAATAGGTTCTCATAATCCCAAGACATGTGTGGTTCTTTTTCAACTGCACCGTATTAACCTAATCGTTAAATGGTCCTCACTCTAGACCTAGATATATCCCTCATATATTTTAGTTTGTTTAGTTTGACTATAAAAAAATAGAATATAAATAGAATCAGAAGTTAGAAATTATTACCTGAATAGAATGAACCCAAGTGATTCTACAGCTGCCCTTCTGACATCATCGTTAACATCACTTACCTAGGAAAAAATTTAAAGGATGATTACATTATACCCATACTCGACTGCTACACTGATGAGGCCCAAATCATTCAAATGCAAATCAGACCTCATTAATGTTATTCCTTTATTAGAATGTCTCCAATTTAGAAGACCTCATTTGAGAATTTCTTCATTTCGGGGCTTAGAAGCCTTGAAAACTTGGTAATGTTTTAAGATTCAAGGATACTTTTAAAGACTATTTCTGTTGCATTATAGCTGTTGTGGGCTACACTGAAAATCTAACCATTCCTTCAATGTTATTTTCAAAAACGTTATGTCCTAAGTTCAAGCAAAGTACAGACATTTAGAAGATATTACATTTTGCACTGATAAAGAATGAACTACTAATAAATACTGTGGGATGTGAACATCTCTGGGAAGGAGGAGTTAATGATGGTTTTAAACCCTTTCTGCAAAAGAAGATGACTTTGGGTTTACCTTTCCCCAGCACCATAACAGTGGAAACCTACTGACTTAAGACATATATGGAATGCCTGCTGTGTTACCAGGCAACGTTATTTACTGTTGGTAGGCTATATCGGGATTAGGACAATAAGTGGAAAAAGCCTGTTGGAAAACATGGGCATTGACTTTCCTGTGCAATGTGTCTCTTGGAATAGAGCATGTCCCTCAGGGAGTACCTGAAAGTTAAGTTCACAGGCTGTAAAAAGAAGTGGTTCCTATTGTTCATTAGATATCCCAACCCCAGGGCGGCTGCACACACTCACGTAGTCCTGTCTCTTACAATGAAGGTGCCCCTTGGAGTAGGGTTTCAGAAGTCACACCTGAATGACTTTAAGGACTTTCATTTGTACTGACATACTGTTGTTCTGTCCTAAATCCTTCTGAAAAACTGAGTGAATCTGGTGCTAGGTTATGGCTGATTGTGTCCTGTGAATGAGAATCCAAACCCGAGACCACTGGTGGTGGTCACGTGGTGTGGGTACTGCACTCACCTAGATACTTAGGGTCCACCTGCAAACTTGCCCTTCCAGCCCATCCCCAAGAAAGGTAGGAGTACTTACAGCAACATGTAGCAGGCGTCGAATAGCTTTGTTGTTACCTGAGCCACAATAAGCCATGGCTACAGTATACATTCCAGACCTTCGAAGAATTGGGTCCTAAGAAAGAATAACTCAGTATCAATCATCAGCTTATCATTGCAAAAAGTAACTTCTACAGTCTAATAAGCATAGGTGCATACATTAGGTGAGTCTGTTTCAGGAAATAATGAACTCAAGAACTCTTTTGTGGTTAGCATTTTCTAAATGAATGGGGAAATAAAAGATTCTAATACTGGAGGAGCTAATTGCTTACAATTCTCAATATTGTGTGCATCATGCCTTTCCTGCCTCACACTTTCTAGGATGTATAAACTCAAATCCAGTGCCAATACTTATTGCCTTGTGACACTCAACTTCCATTTGTCAAATGGACAACAGAGAAGCTCACTTCTAATTCCATATTCTAACTTGTTTTTTTACCTTATCATTTAGTTCTAGGGCACTGGGCGCTGAGTGGAAGAGACATGGAGTCTGATATTTGAGCAAAATAATTAGTAGTTTTATCAACAAACTGTAGCAGTGGTTCTTTTCATCAGAATATAGAGGACAACATTACCACCAACTACCTATCATAACCAATACTATTGTAAAAACAAAACAAAAGGTAATGGAAAAAAACTCACCCAAGTAAAGTATGTATAGAGATTGGCACTATTTTTTAATGAAAAAACATAGAAGTAAACTTTATCTTTTTAAATGAATATGAAATCATTCCAAAAACATTATTTCTAAAAAATCAACTTGCAAATTTCTGAAGAACTTTTCTTGATCTCCTATCTGAAAATCACTGAAGTCTTCATTAAATTTAAAATCCTCAAATTACTCTTGTTCATCTCTTCTAATGTTTTTTTGTTTTTTTTTTTAAGTCCATTAGGCTTTCTATATCTTGTGAATTTTATCAACAAATGTAGCTAGGTGTTCAGGGCACGGAGATAGTTTCCAGTGAAGGTGTTTCTGTAATGGTGGCAATTACAGCAAGATGAGGGAGTGCAGAGAGAAGATAAATCACCTTATCACGGCAGAGAGATTCAATGAGAGCATCAGCCTCTTCCATCCTTCCGTACATTACTAATGCAATGCCAACTGCGAGACCGCGAAGAATCTTCTCATGTTGAGTTTCTTGTGCGTAGCCGACCATGTCCTCAATAGCCTGGGCATTTTTAGAGCCCAACATAACCAGACCTAGGGCCAAGCCAGCTGCTTCCCCTAGTGAGTAAAAAGTAAAATATTAAAGAGTATGTAAAGCCGTAAAAGGGGTCAAGTATGTGGTGACAGAAAGAAATCAAACTATGGGTGGTGAACATACAGTGCAAAATATATATGACTTATTTTTGAATTGTATACTTGAAACTTACTGGATTTCATTAATCAATATCATCACAATGTTAAATAAATAAATAGCTAGCATGTAAAGTCAATAAAACCTGGAAGTGGCACCTATTAACATAGACTATCAAAATAATCATCAGCTTCCTATAGCATTTTTTCAAACTATCTGGCAAAAAGGAGGGTATTTTATGTGGAAGTACATCCCTATATTTATAGGTATTTTCCTTTTAAATCTTGACTGAAGGCACCATCAAATTCTACAGTGATTTCAAAAGAGATATTATGACATGTTTTTCTACATTATCACCCCGCAGTATATATAATCCTAAGATACAAGTAGATCACGCTAATAAATTTCTATTTGCAAACGTCAATTATACAGACACACGAGGATATACAATTTTTAAAAGCCTACTTATCACAAAACATATTTTAATGAGTTTTACAAATGGGAAAAGATCCGCCCCCTCTTCAAGTAGAGAAAGCCATTAGGCTTTTAAGAGGCTGTAATAGGTAGAAAATAAACACTACAGTTACATTAATTAACCCTAAAATTTGTTGCCTGTAGAAAGAGTCACTTACCTGTCACAGCATCATCCTGATAAAGGTTTGTTTTTAGCAAATCATACACATCCTGGCGTGCGGTCCCCATGGCAGCCAAACCAAGGCCTAGACTGCCACCGTGTCGAACAATCTAGGGGAAAAGCATGGGCTCCACTGATTTGGTACACTGCATTTAAAATCCAAGCTTTCATTCTAATTACAAAATATATTCTTATATTAAACATAGAGAGCAGTTGGCCTAGTGAGAATGAGCAAAGAATTTGATATTCAGAAGGCCAGTGGTAACCTTAGCAATTTCAGTTTCAAAAAAATGGTGCTTGCTAATGCAAAATAATAGTGAGCTGAGAAGTGAATAAAAGAAAGTGGAGACTACAGCTCTCTTTCAAAAAGTTTACATAAGAAAGATAACTAAGGGAAGAAGCAAGTGTCAAGGAAAGTTTTTTTGTCAGTTGAGACCTGAAAATGCTTATGGGCTGAGGAGAAGGAGGCAGCATAGAGGGAGGCTGAAGAGAAAAGGTATCTCGTGGATGGAATGTGGTTGTGAATAAAGTGGGAGAAAATGGGGTCAAGAGCAAAAGTTGGTCTTTACTTAAAGAGGGACACTTTAGTGGTCATCTGTCATTTGTGAATGCACAGTATCCTTTTATTGGTGATAGCACCCCAATCTTGCTTGGGGAATACTCCTTGGTGGGTCTGTCATTTAAGAAGCTCCCACCTTCCTCTAGCCAAAGGGTGGGCCTATGACCCAAGACAGGGCAATCACATGCTCCTTCTTTAAGTGGAATGACCTGCAAACCAAATGTGTTTCAAGTCTTATCCTGACCATCGGGATCTGAAGGGATAAGTCCATTAGTTCCTGTTACCTAGATCCCTAGAGCTGTCCTGGTTCTTAACCTTTTGAGAACTGGTTCAACAGCCTCTCCTTTAACTTATAAGCTATTTCCAATAAATTCCTTGCTTAGGTTAATCAGAGGTTTTTGTTGCTGGCAATCAAAAAGCTTTGCCTGATAAGAAAATTTTTATGAGACCAGAAAAAATGAAGTAAACGTATGTGTAGATGTACATGAGACCTATGGACAGGGGCCTTATTAGCTGAGACAGATCGTCCTGCTGGCCTCAACCTTCTAACTGAAGTCGGAGGACAGTTTTCTGGCTCACTCAGCTACTCTAACAGCTTTCTGAAGAGTTTATTATAACATAAAAGTTCAAGTCTAAAATCATATCCCAAGGTTACTTAAAATAAGACAGAGCTACTTAATTTTTTTCAAAACTTCTATATTTAAAAAATTATCAACAATCAAAACAGGCAAGAATTCTGACTCCCAAGAAAGTATATGCAATTTCTTTGGGCCCTAGTTTCCTGTAAAATCGTGGGATAAGACTAAATGATCACTAAGGGCATTTACAGTTATAACACGACAAGATTCTACAGTGTGGGAATACAAAGTGTTTTACAAATACCTGTCACTTTACTTTGCTTGTCACAAGGTTTAAAGAGCTAAGAAGTAAAATTTAATCTTAAAGAAAAGGAGATTACCTTAAAGATTTTCTACGAGATCAGTACTGTTTTGGGAATTCCCAAATCCCACAAAATTTCTATTCACTAAAACAATCTGGCAAATATAATGTTTTCCTGAACTCTCTAGGAATGGATATTTAGTCTTCCATTCTAACACTTACATCGTTGCTGGCATTCTTAAGCTGGTTAAGCAGATAGTCAATTATATCACCACCATGATTGGCATGAATGAGACCTAATGCATAGAGACCTCCACCTTCTTGATAGGCTGATCCTGGAGAGGTGTCCTTGGGAAGATATGTTGCCATTAATTGTAATGCTTCCTTCTCGTGACCCTATAAATTGGAGCCACAACAAAGGTGTCACTAAGAGAAAGTAAGACAAAAAAGACCTAACATTTTCTATGATTACTGCTTTTCTCTAGACTGTTCACCTGCTGAAATAAGAAGCAGCGGGGTTCTCTCTTATACAACTTTATCACTCAAAAGAGAGAGCAGCCTTTAAGATACCTGGTCATATCCTGCTTAGAAACAAATGCTTCAATTTTTTCCCTTATTTTATAACATTTCCACAAATTCACCTTAGACTATAAAAATAACTAATTTTAATTCATCCTTCAAGAAATAATCTTTATAGGAAAAGGATTTCCACCTTTTATTAAAAACAAATACATACATGTATTTTAATACTTACGTTATTCTTCCCTGTAAGAGGATTGATCTAACAAAATGTACTTGTCAATAAATTATAGTAAACTTTTGTTCTTAACTCCAGAAAAATTGCTCTGTTCTGATGCCTGCTCACACTGATCAGTGTATATTACCTTATGAATTACACCCAAACTGGCTGTAGCTGTAAATTTTGCCCAGTTAGTGGCTCTGGCCAACCATTCCAAGTTATCTCTGTAAGAGAAAATGTAGCAATTTTGTTGAAACAAATTCCATGAAGTTTTTTATAACACTAAAGTCAAAGCATTAAAAAT
The DNA here is from genome assembly GCA_028627145.1 of Eidolon dupreanum. NCBI lineage: Eukaryota > Metazoa > Chordata > Mammalia > Chiroptera > Pteropodidae > Eidolon > Eidolon dupreanum. The sequence continues at coordinate 163,902,848 of CM053503.1, read as the reverse complement.
TTACCTTAAACTATTACAAATCATTTCATTTTATGGATCTCAAATTACTGCTGAATTCTATTTTACCTCCTAAGTTCTTCTTAATATTCTGAAGACTTTTTTTTAAATGTATGATACATAATTCCACTATGAACAAAAGCAAAATTATACTAAATTTCTGAGCTTAATATATTTCATTCAAAGCTGATACTTGAGTCAACTAATAAAGGAAATTAATTTTATCTTAAAACAAGCAGGCATATTGATAAAAAATATATAAAACATCAAAAATAGAACTTAAAATTCAGGACTGTCAGGCAGGGGAAGCTTTCCACATCCATGTAACAATGTCCAAAGAGTCTCTGTTAAAGATGATTTAAAACAAAGTGGAAACCTTCGAGCATATTTACCTAAGAAACTGGTCACTGGTAGTCCCACAATGCATAAAAGAGTTTGCTATAACGGTTGCTGTGTGACATACAGAATTCCGTACTGCATCCTACAAAAACAAATACAAATTTTTATCATTGGCAAAGTATTCCATGCGTGTGCAAGTTAGCATGTGAACACACAGAGGCCCTGTTTTGTGGTGAAACATGAATAAATTCAACTGATTTTTAAAATATGGATCTTGGATATTTCTCTATTAAGATTAAATAGCCAGTTTATATAAACAAGCGAGTCAAATTCAGCTTTGTGTTGTTGAGGTTAGTAGTAGATTTAGGTAGGTTAATTTAGGCAGTAGGCTTTCTAGTTTTGGGTTTCTGGAGAGTTTAATTTGCCACTTCTCTTCAGCATCTTGCCCAAGGTCCCCAAGGTGTCGGGGTAACCTGAGCAATGCTGCACCTCCCTGGCACTGCACCTCTGGCAGTTACCAAAGTAATTTTGTTTATTTACTTATTTTTATTTTCAGTTATGTCAAGAGATAATTAAAGGAATTTATATAGGAGGCAGTTCTTGAGCAGCAAGATGTCAGTGATATTCTCCACCAATTTTGTTTATTTTTAATGAGATTATATTATAAAGGTCAGTTTCAAATAACTGTCATAAATGCAAATTATGTAACCGTCTTTTTGCCATTTGTAAAAATTGTATTGAAAGTTTGGAGAAACATTACATATGCTTCAATCAAATGTTTAGTAATAGAATAGTGTATATGGATTTTAAAGAAGAATGACTTTGGGAAAGGGTACTAGGTAAAGGAGACAAGGAAGATTTTTCATGCTATATATTTCATATTAAAACATTTTTGAAGCAGATGAATATATTACCTGTTCAAAAGTTAAAATATGAACAATTGTTGTGATCAATATCTCAAAAGGTTACAATAATAAGGTAAGAACCTCTGCTCTCAAGTTTGTAGTTCAGTAGGAAAACAGACACATAAACTATATTAATATTGGCTGTACTATCTGTCCAAATGCTACATGTATACATTAAAATAAAGTTTGCTAAAGAAAATTTTAAAAAATCCACTGAACTTCCCAATGAGAGATTAGAGCAAAAACAGGAGCTCAATTAACTCCTTTTTCAACAAATATAAGTGTTTCTCCTATTGTTATTTTTGCAAAAACTTACTTATTTCCTTAATCAGGAATAAATGCAACAAAGTGTTCAATAAGAAATAGATATAATTATATTCGACAAAGAAATAAATATAAGAAAAAAGCCTCCTTTATAGATTAATTGCCTACCTTTGTATTTTTTAGAATCATGAGATCTGTGTTATTGTTTCGTATTAAAAACTGCAGATGTAACTCAATAGCCATTTCACCACTTAAAATTTTAATCATTTTCAAAGTCTGGTCCTTGGGCTCTGGACTCTGACAAAACAAACACAGAATGCAAATTCATATATTACTACAATCCACAAAGCCAACTTTAACAGCCCCAAAACCGTGAAACTCAGAGTTCATACACACAACCACACTCATATTTTAATAGGATCTAGAAAACTCATGTATCACTTATTTTAGAGAAAGAATTATTTATTTATTAAATGCCACTGAGATATGATAGTAGCTTGACAGAAGAATGAAATCTATTCTGAACTAGATGCCAGTGTAAAATATTATAATATTAAAAAAAAAAAAGCAAGCTGTAAAATAACTAATTACTGATGGTATGCAAAGAAAACTATTCTATACAGAGCCAATTTATACCTTAGGTGAGGAGCCCTTAATCCTAACTGGGAAAACCGAAAGCACCTTTAGTCAACACATATATGATCTCATGTACGACCAAGCTATCAACACAACTAACTACTCATCTGGGTGAAGAAGAGCTGAAGTTTATATACCTGAGCAACAGAAACCAAGAGTCCTCGTGGAGGAAACTTTTATGTTCAAGAGACTACTGCTCTAACACTTACCCAACTCTTCCACATACCCCGAACATTGAAAAGCAACAAAAACAACCAAAATGCCCCTCCCTGGGATAAGTGGCCATTTATACAGGGGCTATACATCTTTCTCTCCCTGTGACAGGTAATTTAGAGTTATTAGGGACAGAGATCATTCTTTAGTAAAGATCTAAGGATTTGATTTCTTCTAAGTTAAGTGCTTTCTGGGACCAGTCTTTAAACTTTTACTTTTTACAGAAATTTTTATAAAACGACTTTGGTATCAAACCTAAAAATTTCCTTAAAACATCCTTAAAAACAAGTGTGCAACACTTTAAAGCAATTTATAATATACTGTGGGAATGCATGTTAAATGGCAATCTCAACTTCAAAACCTCAACTTACCGCTTCTGGTGTCTTTCCTACTGGCACACTGCCTGTCTTTTCTTCTGTTTCCATTGAGTCACTAAAATGAAGAGAATCAGCGTTACCAATCTGATAAATCTTTTCTGAATAGGACATGTGGGTGACTTGTTATCAAAGTGCAGATCTGAACCATGTTCAAATTAAATATTTTACAAGGAAGAACATGTTCAATGACTTCATAAGTACTGTCGTCAAGAAACAGAAAAGATTCTAATAAGACGGAGGCAGCCCAGTTATTGAATTCCCTCCAAATAAATTCATAAAAACACACAAAGCAACTAACCAGGTTAGCATGGACAATAAATACAATATAACCAGGTGACATCGTATCACCTGAACTACCCAAACACAGTCAGGTGGAGACACCACCAACAGCTACAAGACCAATTGGAAGCGAAGCAGTCAGGGCCCAACAAATCTTAAAACTAACCAGTGGTTGCCTCAGGGGTAGGGGGTTGACCTCCAAAGGCACAAGGGGAATTTCTGGGATAATAACAGAGGTGATGGTTACATGAGTGTTTATGTTGCCAGAACTCACTGACCCATATAATTATGATATATTTGTTATTCAGTTAAAAGAATTAAAGAGCTGAAAAGGGTTCAAAAGGAAGTGACAAATATAAACGATAGCAAAGAAAATACAACTTATATAGAACAAGAGACCCTACAGAAGAAAAAGCAAGGGGAAAAAAAAACAAATACTAAAAGCTAAAATTCAAGAAAACCTTACTGAGGCAGGAACGTTTTTGGTGTTTTTGAAGACCAGTAAGACGGCCAGTGAGATCTGAAGGTGGTAAGGAAGTAGCAAAGGTGAGGTGAGGGGTATGGAGAGGACAGACCATGTAGAGCCTTGTAGGCCATCTTTACGACATAATTTTATATGATGTGTTTAATGTTTCTGAGGATACCTTTCACCACTACATGGACAACTTTAAAAGAAAAAATGTAGGCACGACAAAGACAAACTTAGGTTAAACGTTTTAACAAGTGGCTTAAATGTGTAAGAAGATATAGGAAAATAAAATCTAATGCTATATCACTCTGATATGTATATAGTTCTAATAAAAGCATAAAAAACTGAAAATGTCTCTTATTTCCAAATATCTCACTCAAGTACCTAAAATCTAGCCCACTTACCGCATCTGAGATTTTTAATTTATTTAAGCAGCATACACGCTGTCATGCAAGCCCTCCCCAATGGAATATCAGTTCCATTTCTTTCCAGAAGAGGTCCATTTCTTTTTGTTTTCTTTAATGCGCCCAGCATAGTGCAAAAGGGAACAGCCCTAATGAGACTTTATAGTCTTTGAAAACTAATGGCAAAATTTATTCTTAAATATGCAAACTATGAACATACTACCTATTCTCAAAATGAAAAAGATTGTTCAATTAGTTCTGATGCAGAAAAAGATTATACCTGTCTTTCTCTGATCCTGGAACAGTACCCGTATTGGTGGATCCAGGCACAGAAGCAATAGGGGTGCCAACAGTTCGAAGATTCTGGATTACAGATGACAAAAATTGCTGGCTAGCACTTTCATACAAATCAAAGCAAATCTGATAAGCCATCAGGAGGTTGTCTTCCTTTACCAGTTTTTCTAAGATATCGCTCACAGCCTGGGGATCATCTAAGAAAATTAAGCACTGAAATGCAGATAAAGAATAATTACATAACAATCAAAAACTTTGCCTACAAGATACTTAGAGTGACAGTCAACATATACAAAACCTTAAAATATAAGCATAGATAGGCAAACTGCGGCAGACTAACCAGCTAGTCGAGCACTCCAATTCTGATCCTGGCACTAGAGATAGTTTTCCTGAAAATAACATCTGCCTTCCAAAGAAAATCCATACAAATTATAGTCACAGGTCCTATGTGTCTGGCAATTAACAGTATTCAACAACTGGTTGGCGAATAAATCTTGGCTTCTTTAAATTTTACCCATAATTTACATTTAAGAGCTCCTTAACTTGTAATTTCTGCTTTACCATAAACTGTAGGAGTCATTTATTCATTCATTGTATTGTGCTGGGCCAGGATATGAGGCATTAAAAGACCATTTTGAAGCATTTCTCTAATTATTCTTACAATCTACCACGTTTTAACAAAATTATCCATGTTAGAATTTTCCTTTTAAAAATTAAAATTTTTCTCTTTCAGTAGCAAATAACTGAGTTTTAAAATGAACACATAATCAAAGTTATTACAAAAAAGAACAGGAAGGAAATAATAGAAACAAATGACCAATAATAGAGAAAGTAAATCAAAGTATATTCATTGAATGACTACTACACAGTAAAGAGTTAGAACATGAAAAATATTAAATGGAAAGACATATATAATTGATATAGTTTGTATTTTTTTAAATGTAAAATTTTTAAAGGAACAAGGAATAAAACTAAAAGAAATAAAATTACCTCTAAGAGATAAAACTGAAATACACAAAGAGGGCAGAGGACTACTGTTTTTCATATAAAAATTTAAAAACTATTAAAAACTATTAAGAAGCAAACAAAACTCCAAAACCTTTATAGAGAAAATTGAAAGGGAATACAAAATGTTAAGTTCACTTTGGGTGATATAAATAGGATATTTTTCTTCCAGCTTTTTCTATGTTTCAAACTTGCTTTAAAAAGCATTAAAAAAATAACACTGAAAAAAACTATTAAAAATTAAAGTATTGACCTAAATTTTAAAAACGTATAGAGGATGAACACACATAATGATAACACATTTAACCAACAAAACGTGTGATAAAATACTTTGTTTTAAGCAGAATACGAAAATTTATACAGTGATGATTGTTATAAAAAACCAACCAATGTGTATTTACTGTCAATAAAAATACAATGTAGCCACTGAGAAGAATGCAGTAGCTGGACATGTGTTAATAATAACTGGTGGAAAAACATCTAGGCATTACTTTTGAGAAAAGGCCCAAAGGAAAAGATACGTTTTATTTTATATATTTTCTGTACTGTCTAAATTAAAAAAAAATGTGTAAACAAATTCATGCGAGAAAAGAGATAAAAAAAATATGCCCAAATTGTTTTGGTTCTCTTTGGGTAATGAAACTAAAGATAATGTTTTCACTTGAAATTCTTTTTTGAATGATATAACACAGGTAGTTTTTATCTTTTCTTCTATCTTTTAACTTTCGTTTCCAAAATTTCCTTAAATGCTTGGATTATTTTCAAAAGAAAAAAGAATACATAGAAAAAAATGCATTGTAACAAAAAAGCTTTTATTTCAGTGACATTATGGTAAAAAGACATGTAAACTACATACCTTATCTTCACAGGGCCGTTGTGAAGGTCAACCGAGATATATATATGAAACGATTATAGAAATGTGATGTAATAAAAAGTACTATAACGTAATGTGGTGAGGCACAGCTCAACAGTACAGTGTAAAGTAATGGAATGGAATGTAATTACCTGACAAACATTGATAAAATCAGGTTTCTCCAAGTTCATGTAAATTTTAACTAGAACTCTTAGTACTTTATTCCGAAACTGTTTATTCTGCATTAAAGACATGCACAGCTTGAGGCTATAAGCCAGCATTCCTGGAACATCATTCTGAAAGAAATAATTTAAAGATACATCAATATCTGATTACTGAAGCATCATGTTTATTTAGAAATCCAATTATTTAATCTATATTCTTTAGTCATTCCAGACAAATATTTAAACCCCATAAACAATAAAAACTTTAAAAATTATAACCATTTTAGACATAAATCTTAAAAGGAAATTACATATTTCCCTGTCTTTATGAAAAAATGGACTGAAAACATTTTATATATAGTGATCATCCAAGAACACCACTATATGAACACAGTATGCTATAACAGTGATGCTATTAATTATCCTAAAAAGATATAACTGTCCATATACTAAGTGGCTATGTTTTTCATCTATGTCTGCTTAAGTCTTTCTGCCTCCAGTCTTGCTACTGGCCTCTCTCATGACTTACTGCCTATACCCTCTGGTCAGGAAGATAATGTGACAGCTGTTGTTATTCAGCTCTGAGTGACTCAAGTTTTGAGTGCTGTCACATCTGGCTGGTGGAAATTTCTACTACGGACAATGTACACTTACCTTATGGCTCTCCAAAGCATGCCCAGTGTTTGAGATACCAACCTATAAAAGCCCTTCACTGAAGAGCTACAGGAATGTTTCTCAAATAGTGAGTCGTGACCCATCAGTGTATAATGAAATCGACTTACTGGAACTAGCACTTTTTAAAATGAAGTACAATTTAAAAATGTCAGTTACAAGTAGTAAAAATAGGTATTATTTTACAAAATGTAAGTTATGTCTATATGCATATGTATATTGGGATGCAAAGTAAGATGTATTTCTTACCCTGCTTTATTCTTTTAAAACATTTGTCACCCTTTAATTATTTGCCTGGCTGCCTACTCCTCCAATGGATTGTTCCATTTGGGGAGGGACTGTTAGTATTGTTTGCTAATGTATCTCCAGTGCCTACAAGAGTGTCTGGCACATAATAGGCACTCAAAAAAACATTTGTTGAATGAATGAAAACAAGTATTTTCATCTATTCATAGCATAAAGACGAGGAGAGGCTACAACTACACAAAAATGAAACAAAGTTAAAACAAGGGCCATTCTATCACACTGAGTGATTCATCCACTGACTCACTTAAACAAATCTTACCACAGCTACTAAACATTGCCTAAGGCTTTGGGGACATAGTGGTGAAAAAGGTAAAAGTACCTGTCCTTATGGAGGTTATAATCTGGTGGGAAAGACAGATGTTAACTATCTTATTATACAATTAATTACTATAGTGGTAAACAGTATGTAAAAAATATAGGAGGGTACCAAGGGATTCACAAAAGAATTGGACCTAGTCTTTGCAGTAGGGGTTGAGGAGGGTATGGGTGGTGGGGATGGACGGAAGAATCTGTAAATAAGGGATAGTTGAGCTGAACTCTGAATCTTGAACTGGAATAAAGCAGGTGAAGAAAAAAAAAGGAAATATTTTTGTGAGGCAATATTTTTGGCAAAAGGAACAAGGCAACGTACACCTAGCAGCTGACAGGAAGTCAAAATGGCTGGAATGCAGAGAACCAGCTCATGGAAACGGAGAGGTGGTGAGGCAGCAAAGTAGGCATGCAGATCACTGTCCACTTAACTCAGTCTTGCACTTTTCTGACCACTTTGGCTGGTGACAGAATTGTCATAATCTCGTTTGCAGTTTAAGCCATAATAAACACATTAATATAGCAATTTATCAATACGAATTTCTTAAAAAGGGCAAGGCAATTAATGCAACTTCCCTGTTCAAGATCTCAAAGGAATAAATGCAGTAATATAAAAGCAGACATTCGATGAACACAAAACATAGCCAAGGTTCATGTATAAATATAAAAATAAAACATCAGGCGAAAGAGCACCTTATTATTTCTAAACTAGATTTTCTTTTCACACCCATGAAATTGTTTTAATAATTTGCTTTGCTGATTCCCTAACAATAACAATCTCTAAAATCAAATTATCTACCTACCGACTCCAGTATAGTCTTTTCAAAGACGTCCAGTCTCCGTGTCTCCAGAGCAATGCCAATAGCCTGCTTATACTTGTGATCATCTAGACATCGTTGGAACATTTTATTCACAATGCCTTCCAATCTCTGGTCAATTGGTTTTTTTTCTCCTTCAGGTAAATCTGCATTTTCCACACATTGTTTGGTGTAGTGATCAATGCATTTTGCTATGGAGAAAATAAAATAACATGGATCACCTTGTAAATTGGGCTAAACTACCAGAAAGGACAATGCCTGCTGTTATAAAAAAATTTATGGAATGACTATAGAGTAATAAACAAATTTCAAAATTTTTAAATGCTAGAAGTTATACATTCCAACCAATATTGTTTCCTTCATAACAATTACACTGGAGGGCTATACCCTAATTCTAATATTATTTGAAACGTTTCTATCTGATTACTTTCTCGACCAAAATTATATTACTCAACATAACTAAGTTGCTTATTTAACATAACTGGCTACAAATGGCTGCTGTTTCACTTTCAAAAAGGAAGCACTTGCCTTTAATAAGGATATTAAAAAGGACCTATGGTAGCAATTATCACATGGCAATAAATTATTAGACTTCTTCACAGTAATGAAATTAGTAGCTCCCTGAGAGAATAGACCAGGTGAAAATCATCTCTGTGGAATAATGGTAAAATGACCTGAAATGTGCCATAGGTTCTAAAGACAATTCCAAAGATTTCCAAAAACCTTTCCAGCAATTCTAGCACATCAACTGAAATAGTCACTGTCTCAATGTGAGGTGTGGGTGGAGGCTATGTACACACCCTTGCCCCTGGGAGTCTGAAAATTCATGCAATGGTATATGTGCACAATTTGGCTTTCACATTTCACCATGATTTGGGTGCCAATAGCACACCAGATGAGAAATATTTAAGTTTACAACTTATACTACTTTGCAATCACACCTTAAACTTTTAGGAAAAACCAAAAGTGAGAATTTCTCTAAGCCTTCTTCCACCTTCATATGGAAGATAAATAGCCACCCACCATTAATTATACATTCAACTGACATATGCAATAATTATCCTTTCTATAACTCATTGGCTTGTCACTCTCCCCTTCGAAGGGTACAAGAACGGCTGCAAACTAGAGCCCCAGGGAAGAGAAATGATTTGAATGAGCATAAAGAACTGCTGGCCCACTAGATGGCCTGTGTTAAATGGGTCAACATTTTGGAGGAAGCAAAGGACTTTTATAAACTGGAATATACCACATTCTGGGGCCATTTAGGTAGAATTACGCAGGTTCAGGTACAGTTAATAAGAACAAAGTGGCAGTCACAAAGTAGACCTTAAACAATTCTGGTTCCAGAAAGTCTTCATCAGGCTTTAATATAAGTTTCTGAAACAAATGTAGTTAATTGAGAAAAAGTTATCTCCACTCCATTAAAGAAGAACCTCAAATTTATAGAATTTAGGGAGTTTTCCTTAGATTATAACTGAGAGGGAAAAACGTACTTTCTACTTTTAAATTTGTGCTCTCATTTAGCAGGTTTATGTCATAACTATACCTCAGAATCATTCCCAGCAAAAGTCTTACCATAACTGGGAGATATTTATTAGTCTTGAATTTTCAGAATGTATCGTTTATGATATTAAGACACTGGGAAGCTTTTCCCAAATTATATTTTGTGTATCCTCTCACAAATCTCACTGTTGTTAAAAGAAAATCCGTTCTAACAGTTCCTGTAAATCTAGAAGGGTGAACCCTACTTCCACATACAGAAAAGCAAACAGAACTTGCCTGTTGATCAACAATCACTTTCTACAAGCTACGATGATAAACAGTTTAGAGACAGGGAAGGTATCTACTACTACTTCATAGCTCTTTAGAGACCAATGGTCCTGTTTAAAAGCATGATTTCTAAAATGACAGTATTGCAAGCACTTGCAGATCACTTTTGGAAAAAATTATCAATATGCACAAAAAAGCCCTTCAAATAAGAAAAAAGAGATGTGTATTTCACCACCCATTTCTAACCTAATGTAGCAAAGTGCTCTGGTTTCAAATGATATGATCTATTCTTTAAAACCATCTGTTGTTTCCAAAGGATTCACAGATGAAAACTCCAATTCAGTGAGCCCCAACAGCAATAAAGTTACCTGCAACCATTTCATATCATCAAAGCAAAAACTTGAACATAGAAAATCCTATTTAGCACTTCAGGGACATTTGAAAGTACCCCTTTGGACAACCTTGTGCATTATTTCCCAATTTCTGAAAGAGAATACCAACTTTCTCCTTTTAAGGGTTCAGACGAATGCAGCTCTCCTCTTAATCGGCATTTTCAAAAAGTATCCATACTGTATATTCTTGACAGAGAACACACCCTTGGGCTCTCTGTAACTACATCTAAAGCTTGATATTCAGAATGACATGTCTGAAGGGTATGCTGTCCCTTCTTTAATCTGCTAGATCCAAAGTTTTCAAACACTTCTTAAAAATACTTTCAATCTTTTGAAATCTTTGAACAAAATCTTACATAGTTGGTTCTGCTTACAAGATAGAGAACAAGAAGTCTTGCCTGTGTGCTACTCACTCACCTCAAAAATAAATGAGAACACAATGGTTACTAGTAGAAACAGTGTGGATTCTGAAATAAGTAAGCCTGGGTTTTACATTCTGACACTCCTATTTAACAGCCATGTGTGTTTATCATCTTGAAACCCAAGTTTTCTCATTTGTTAAAAAAAGGTTAGTTCTTTCCTCACAGAGGAGCTGTGGAATAAACCATAGTGTGAAGCATGACTGGGTATAGAGCCTAGCAAAATGGAGAAACTCAATAATGGTTTCCTATATTAGAAATAACTCTATAAAGCACTATCGTTTGTTACTAATCATAATTTAATTTTCCACATGATAGTATGCTCGTCGGGCTAGAGATAACCATAATCACTGAGATGTCTATCATTGGGTTAAGTTAGCTGTTTCTGAATAATAGATTTAATCATAAAATATTTCGTGAGATGTCTTCATTGTTAATTATTAATGTTACAGTTCATGTCAAAAAATAATAAAGCACAGAATTGGAAATTAGATCTAAAAACGCAGCCTGCATAAAATTATTGTGGAAAGCTTATGAACTTCCAATTAAAATGAAATTTGGCAACATCCAAAAGTAACTCAGGGGAAAAAATGCTATATGCACTAGAGCAAGAAAGAAGCTGACAATATAAAGCTTTAGCACATGGAAGATAATTACCTATAATAGTCTCCACATATTCAGAGTTATCATTGACATTGAAGAGGTCACCTGCTCCAAGTGCATAATTCAGAGACTCCTCAAAAGCCCCCAGGTGATAAAATACTTTAGATGCCACTAGGGCCGCAAACTGCCGACTCCGGAAACCTTCATCTTCATACAAAACTTCTCTGAAAGAATAGGAAGTATAGGCCTAGTTCAAACTGTGGTTTTCCTTAAAAATCCCAAATCTAAATATTCAAGCCACAATTTAGCAGCAGCAAATTTCTAAATGATTTTATAATCCATAAGACCCACATCCACATATAATTAAAGCTAATCTACCTTATTCCAATTTATAGAAATAAAGTAATTTCTTACATTTTGTCTACAGACTCAGAAATTTCAGCCCAGAAGTCATTGACAACTGCATTCAATTTGTGTAGTGCAAATTCCTGTAGAAGATAAAAATCAAAATTCAATTTTGAGACAGACTTTCCATTACACTGCTTTAAAATAAAGTTTCCAACAAACCAATGGCCAAATTCTGCCATATTTACTAAAACTTTCAATCTATGACCAATACCAAAATTTACCGATTTATATTTTTTTCTTGGGTTCACACATTTCCTGTTTCCAATCACCAAACAACAGACTAGCCATATAACACCATTCCTTATAATGTTTTTCTTCTTTGAATATACAAGGTTGACCTCAGGTGGCTAGTTTCATTATAAATGAATTCAGGTATCTAGAGCCACTTGACGTACATTTCAAATTTTCGTCAAATGAAAATAATTTTAAAGTACGTGACTCATGAAAAACAAATTTTTTGTGCTGTTGATAAAGAAACTGAGGGATAGGGGGTATTCGGGTCCCATATTGAGGTTTATTCATCTTAGCTTTGTTAAACTATAGGGACAACCAACTGCTGTTGTTGAAATACTGTCCCCTGGGAACTAGATTTCAATGACTGGGTATGGGCTTATCAGGATGGCTATTTTAAATGATGGAAGATACACCGATATCATTAAATCCAAAGAGCTTCACAGTTTTCATACTAAGCTCAGTTAATTTTTCTTTGACTCATACCTTAAGCTGTGGTTCTTCTTCATCCAGCAGAGAAATAATTCCAGCTATAAGACAAAAAGTGTACCATAATTATGAAATATATGCTAAGATAGAAATCTAAAATATATGATGGAAAAAACACAGAGGAATGATTACTTTTTCTTTAAAACTGTAAAGGTTTATATTCTGAAGTTTAAAAATTAACTGTTATCAAACCTTTGTGATGTCATGTAAATCACACAGTTGAAAATGTTTGCCTCTGGGGATTTGGAAGTGTAAAGAAGAGTGGGAGACTACTGTTTTAAAGCTTTTTAGCATAATTTATGTGCCTATACTGTTAAAACAAAACAAAAAAACCACCACCACTAAAATCCAACTCAGTCTCACATCTCCCTCCAGCAATCACCTATCTCTATTCTTCCACTTCCTTTCCTAGTCAAGTCTCTTGAAAAACTTAACAGTATCTGTCGACCTCTTATTCACTGTGTTCTTAGTGCCCAGAAGATACATGAATGAATAAACTGATGAACCCATACCTGAACCATGATGCAAGCCTGTTTAGCACCAGGGACAGATCCCAAACCAACATAAGCCAGAGGACAGGAAACAAGGTGACAAAGGTTTGGAGCAGAAACAGATAAGTAATCCAATAAATGTAACAAATGATAGTAACAAATACACACTTTACTATCACCACAGAGTCTCTGGGTAGGACCTAAAAATCATTACTCTTGCCACATTTGACAGGTTTCAATTCTATCAGATTCCTACCAAATGCTTTTTCAGTCTCTATTTAAAATACTCTAGGGACTGATTTATTGATTTGATTAGTTGACTAATTTTTTCATTCAAGGCATACTTTTGAACTTCTGCCATCTGCTAGGCAATGTTCCAAGAATTATGAAAACACCAAGTTTCCCACCCCAAATTCTACTAGAGAGAGAAAGACAGTAACCAGACAAGTAAACAAAGTAATTATGGGACTGTGATGAAGGGAGGAGACAGCTAAAGTGGAGAAAGGCACATTTTAATAAAATGATCAGAAAAGACTAACATCTGAACTAGGGCCAGAGATTGAAAAGCCAAGGGAAAACTTGAGGAAGAGGAGTTAGAAGGAAGGTACAGAATGTGCAGAGACCCTGAGATGGGGGAGAAATTGACATTCGAGGTGTGGAAAAAAGACCAGTATGATTAGGGTGTAGTGAGAGAGGAAGAGTAGTACCAAACGAGGCAGGAATCAAATTATGAGGTATTTAGTTATGATTCTGGATTTTACTCTTAACACAATGAAAAGCACTGGAGGATTTTAAGCAATGAAATATTACATGATTAAGGTTTTAAAAAGAATACTCTGACTACAATAAAAAGAATAGACTGTATGGAAGTAACAGTGGAGAAACAAAGTCTTAAGGCTGTTCTGGTAACCCAGGCCAGGGACGATGATAAGGTTTGGGCCAAGAAGCAATGGTAATGGATAGATTTGAAATAGAATGAGGCCTTCATTTACAGGTGGCAAAAAACTTAGTGCGCATTTTATCTGTAAAGAGCTCTGACTTGTAAAGCTCTTCCTTAAAGTTGACTTCCCAATCACTTCTAGCTCTTGGAGACAAATGTCTAATTCCAAGCACAAGTAACAGCTTTTCAAATTTTTGAAAATGACTACGTCTCTCAGCATCTCCACCGATTTCTTGAAGCAATTCTCATAAAAATAAGGTTTTGAGCTCCTTACAAGTTACTGTCTTCTGATCACCCGTTGTTTACAAAATACTTGTGGGACAAATGTAGAGAAAACAGGACGAAAAAAGAGTGTGTAAGAAGACAAGGAAAAAAGCACCACTGCTGTAAACAGCTATAAGCAAATGAATCTGTAGTGTATGTGTGTGTGTGGGGGGGGGGTTGTTAAAAGTCACCACTTGAACTTGATTTCTACAGTTGAGCCCACTTCAAACGTCATCACGTTAATCTATTTATACAATGGTTAAATAAGTGTACGAAACTTGCTCTGCACACCCATCAATTCCTTCTCCAATGAAGGATATTTACCGAGCACCTAGACTCAGAATCGTAGGTTGCTTCTCAGTATAATGCCATCTTCACAGAGTGTGATCATCACCGAACACGAAAGTTCTATGGGCGCTTTAACTGAATATCCTTGAAGTGACCCAGAACCGACACGCTTCAAATATAATTTCAGCTTTCACACTAAGGAGAATGGAGCTGATGCACTTGGCCAGTAGTGAGGCTGCCTCGCTGTCCCGCCGCACCGGGAGGCCGTTCCAGCCCAACCACCTGCGAGGAAGGACGGAGATCGGACGGCCCCGCATGGCCCATTTCAGGAGGAACAGAATTAAGAAAAACCCCTCGGCGTCGGAGGAGGGCTCCGGAAGCCCCTGGGGTCCGGGCACGGGGGTGTGGCTGGAGAGGGGCGCCGAGGTGGCTGACCCGGCGCATTACCCGCGAGCCGGAGGGGGTCGCGGGGACCGCAGAGAGGCCCGGCTAGACTGCTCGTCCCCGCGCCAGGACTGGGTTTGGGGCAACGAGCGGCCGCGCAGGCCGGCGCTGCGCCGGGAGGTGCCCAGTCACCGGCCCTGACTCAGCTAAAAGCCGGCGCGGCGGCTCCTCCCTTTCGGCGCCGGCTGCGGCAGCACTCACCGGCTGACGTGATCATGGCTGCGCCCTGCACTCGCTCGCCCGCTCGCTCGCCGTCCCGGCTCCGCAGTGTATCTGTCAGCTCGGGACCCGCTCGCTGCGCCGCGCCTCCCCACTGCCCCCGTGCCCAGCTCAGTCAGTCGCCTGCTCAGGCCGCCGGCTCACTTCGCCCAGGACCCCGCCCGCCCCAGGGCTGCCCACCGCCTCGCCTGCCTACCGGCGCGAGCTCTCCCCGGGCCTGCGTCTTCCGCGCCGCCACTGCCGCCCCGGCCTTCGCGGAACGATGCACAGAGAACTCCATTATTTTCTCTAACCGTCCTCGAGGACAGAGCTCCCACGGGATGGGGACACTCTTCTGAATCTGGAATCAGGCTTCAAAATGGCCACCCCCAGAGCGAGGCCCCCACCGTCACCCGCCATTGCTGAAAGTGTTGAGGGGAGGCGCAAGCGGTGCGCGCAGCGCCACCTGCTGCGTGGGAGGTCTCGCGGCAGCGCCCACTCCGCCAAGCCTTTGAAGGGTGAGGATGGGGCAAAGAGCGTTTTCTGAAAAAGGTGATAATCAAACAAAACAAAACAAAACAAAACAAAACAAAACAAAACAAAACAAAAACACATTTTTAAGCAGCGCCCGTCTTCAAAAGAATTTTTCACAGATATTATTATGATGACTCCATAAGTAATCGTTGTTTTATTATAAAGTTGAGCAATGAAAGTTTTTATTTGGAAGTCAATACCGTACATTTACATGATTTAAAAATCAGAAGTATAAAAAGATATAGAAAAGTGTTCCAAAGGGGATAAAAAGTCTTCCATTCTTGCCGTCCATCTGCCCGTTCTTCTCCTCCCCCCCCCCCAGCAACGGGTTCTTGGTTTTTAATATATCTTTAGAAACTTGAAATGGCAGTTTTGCTGCCATTTGGAGTCTTATACCAGCTTCAGTAGTCAATTTACTTCAACAACAGCACCGTGTCAGGCACATACTAAGTGCTCAATAAATATCTGTTGGATGAATGAACTCAGGGTCAGTCAGTTATTGGCACAAGGCTGGAACTCCTACCTGTCTCTGAAACCCCTGTCCTCTCCAAGACCAAAACGAGCTCTATTTTCTAGGACGCAGTAACGAGATCTATGACGTAGTACAATCAATGAAAGAATTCCTACCGAGTGCCTTGTTCATAAACAAAGCTCTCTCTCCAACTTTAGGAGTGACACAAAACGTCTCAAAGCCCAAATGAGGACAGCCATGGGCTCATAAAGGTGTGGGCTGGGCGGGGGGCGAAGGGAGGAAACCGTGACCCGGCGCCTGCTCCGCCAGCGCGCCCACCTCCCCCTGACCCGCGCGGCGCCCTCTCGTGGTTACAATGCTCGGCAGAAGGCGGGGAACTCTGGAAGGGGCGTGCGCCCTGTGACCACCCACACCAGCCTTCGGACGTTTAAATCCCGGGTCTTAGGAGGGCTCGATCCAACTGTCAAGAATCGGGCTGACTGCTTTTTGAGCTGCAGCGTAATGAGGTGAGAAGGGCAGGCGTCGGAGCCAGGAGACCCCAAATCAAATCGTGCTCTGACAATTCGCAGCGCTGTGGTCATGTGGTCACTCGAGCCCTGCTGTCGAAAGGGGGCGGGGGGAGGTACATCTACTTGGCAGGGCTACTGTAAGGCGACGTGCTCTCTCATCAAGGGCCCGGCAGAGAGCAGGGCTCAGTAAACCTCAGATCTTGTCACCGGGACCGGCCAGGAGGCTGGTGGTTGCTACATTAGGCACGCCACATGCTTTTAGAATAAAAGCGGTTATTCATGAGAGCAGAAACGTGAAATGCAGCTGCTGACACCGGCCTCCTGTGGGTGGGCGCTTGGTTGGAGGGAAACTCTTGGCCGGGGCTGGAACGGCCTGGGTGTACTGAGCCACAGAAGGACCCAGAAAGCCATGGAGACGTTAGGTTTTCCTCACTTAAGAGTGGTGACCAGGAGGGCAACCGGACTAGCTGATCCCGGATGCCACTGTGGTCCCCTCGCCGCGGGTCTGCTTTGACCAGCCAGCTCTGGGCAAGTGGCCAGGGATGGGAGGAGCTACAATGAACCCCCGAGACAGGTCTCCCGTACATGTCCCGTGTTCCAGACCCTTCCTTTCTAGCCACTAGCGAGAGGTGCTAACAAGCACTTGAAATGCGGCTACTGCAACCCAGCAAGTGATTTTAATGTCATTTCATTGAAATTTAAAGACTGATACCCAATTCTGTTATAGGAAAAATTTTAAGTATATTTGAAACAACTCGAGGATGTGAATCTATTTTTTCGACTATAAATTTAACAAAATCTAAAAATAGACCAAGTACTTTAGATAAAAATTTAGTACCTGAATTGGGCTGGAGGTATAAAATTTTCACAGGATTCCAAAGATGTAAAATGTCATTAATTTTTTTTTTTATATTTACAGTTGAAATACTATTTAGGACATACTGGGCTGAATAAAATGTATTATTAAAATGAATTTCACCTGTTTCTTTTTATGTTTTTTCCAATGTGGCTACTAGATAATCTAAAGTAAAGCTACCTATGTGACTGGCATTGTTAGATTTCTCCTTGGCTGGGCTGGGCTGGTCTAGTCCCACCCCAGGTCTTGCTCTCTCTGACCTCCCACTCAGGCCCAGCCCTTTGGCCTGCTTCTCAGGCTTGCCTGCTCTTTGGTGCTGGCATATGCTGGGCCAGACCAGACCCCGGGGGCAGAGGCTGAAGGGGAGGCCCACTCCTGTCAGAGAGCAAGGGGACTGGGAGAGGATACCCTGGCAGCCAGGAGTTCGGGAGCAAGCAGTATACCTGGGATGGTAGGTGGTCAGGGTCAGAGAAGTCTGGGGTCAGTGTAATGGTCTGAGGCAACACCCTGGTCTGCGAAGAGTTGGTAAACAGTGAGAGAGAAGAGGAACTCAGGCGAATAAGACAGAGACCCAGTTTCTACAACCAGGACTCAAAATGACGGCTTGGTCACAAGGACTAAGCTAAGCACCTAATTATTCCATGAGTTCAGAGCAGAACAGCAACAAGCCTGACTTAGATGTAAAACCTGAACTCCTATGTGAGGGCCTCTGAATCTCACGGTCAAGGGACAGGCAGTTGGGTCTGCATTTGCAGTAGGAGCCCTGGATGGAGCTGGAGGGTTCAGGGAAGAAGCCAGACAGTCAAAATCCTGGTCCCACTGCGGCCCCATGCCCAGGCCGGCTTTGGACCTGAGCTGTCCCACACCCTGGTCCCTGTGACCCGCAGCATGCCGGTGGGGTAGGTTCTGTTCCCAATTGGGCCACCAAAATATAATGCAACCAGAGGGCTCTGGCTCAGGGACCAAAGGCATCTGAGGGATTCATACTGGACCTTGGGTATCTACCCCGCCTTGTACCCCATTTCCCCTTAAACTCCAAGATTACACAAGTGGCAGGCTGCCCAGGTCAAATTCCATGTTCCTCTCAATCTTTGCTTGATTCACTAACACACAAAGCCAGGTCAGAAGGGGTCATGCAGCCGTGGGTACAAAACAACCAGCCCCCCCCCGCCCCCCGTGCTGGCTGTGTGCGACCCAGACCTCCGGACCACAGGGCCCCGCCCTGCAGCGTGGCCTGGCTGCACTTGGACGTACAGACCACTTTCAGGTCAACATGGCTATCATCGACCTTCCCCAGCGAGTTGGGTCCTGGTTCTCTGTCCAGGGTAGGAAAGGCTTGTTTAGATCACAGGTTTGGGGGCCTCAGCCCTTAGCTCCTTTGCAGATTTGCCTTGCTTTTGGTTTGACACCCAAGGAACTCCTCTTATGTGGTAAGTCTTGGAGACAAATACTTTGAGAGGAGAGAAACTGTGACACAAATATTCTAAAGGGCTCTCTGATATGCGGTCAAGGCCGTCTTATCTCGTTGAATGTGTATGTGTGCACACAAATACCCCCCCCCCCATTAAATACCCAGCTAAATGCTACCTTTTAAAAAATCTCTTGTTAAATATTTACTTTCCAACTCCAGCCAATAGGAGTAGAGCAGAACTGGGGGACTTTCAAGCCAGACTATTCTAGAAGTTCCTATCATTTGCCCAAATGCCCCGCTCCCACAAGCTCTTACAAGGAACACCTTATGACAATAAATGGGAAGAGTCATTCTGTTTTTGATTAGACGGCAATGAGGTACTGTTAGGTTTTATTAGATGCGAGGAATTATCAATTCAAGTCAGAAGCAGTACAACTACTGCCATATTAGAAAGATAAGTACCCAAGAGCCCAGACTGTGAGCTGACCGGAGGGCCCTCGCCAGTGGCTCCCAGCCCCACCGATCTAATCCAGGGCCTCCCCTCTCAGATGGGCCCACACAACCTTCATGCCTTGTAATAGTCCTTGGGGGAGAGACCCACCACCAAGGTCATCCCTACCAGCATCTAACTCTTTTGTCTGCAGGAAAAGGATGGCACTTATCTTAGCCATGACTCTAGGAAGCCAAGGTGGGCCCGGAAGGATCCTAGTCCTGTCTTTGTCGATTGGAAGACAAAACCAAATCTCAGTAAAGAAAAACCTCCTCTCTTCACCCGTTCATAGGAAATACTGAAAGCAACGAAAACTGTATAAACGCCCCTTTTACATTAGAGGCTTGCAAACTCAAATGCCCACCAGGACCAGGTCCAGGACCAGGAAGGGGGTGGATGGATGAGAGGGGTTCAAGTGGGGGAGTGGAAATCCAGCAAACCAGAGGTGACAGCTTGTCCCACCCTCCACCCAGAAAACAAATAGTATTTTTTTTTTTAATATGCAGTCTCCTGACTTTCAAATATTGGCAACGAACTCATTAATAATGTTTTTAAACACATCAGAGGCTGCTGCCTTATAACTTTTGTCTTAGGAAATCTCCTAACTTAAAAATGACTCCCTCCCCCCACCAAATAATAAAATTGTAACCAAATCATTGCAAAGAAATTAATGGATAGATAGAAAAATATAGCAGCTTCAAAGATATCAGTCTCTCGTTCTAAATCAGAATCAACAGCAATTCATTGAGTTCATTCTTCTGCAGGAGTGAGCTGAGTCCTTCTACCAATGACTTAGCTTTGCATTGCTGCCAGCCCCTCTGAATAAGATGGCATCCTACCTGCCCTCACACTAACGGAGATTACGCGCCCTGTGAGAGAGGATACATTTGAGGCATAGAGCAGAGAAGGCTCCTCTTAACACGACGGAGCCCCTCACCACAGAAGGGTTCCCATTCCACATTTTGGTAGCATCATTGAGAGAGCTGGAATAACTAAAAGAAGTTACGCAGTGCTTGGCAGAACGCTGAGTAAATAGTAGGCACAACTGTATGTCTGCTGTGAATCATGCATGAACGAATGAATTTAGCTACTTCCCTTAGATAGTACTTCCTACTAGGGAAAAATCAGGAGCTGTCCTTGCCATTCCAAAGACTGGATTTCTCCAGGGTAAGGCAAGAAAGACAAAGGAGGTAATGCAGAGTTCTCTCTCTGAGTGAACAGATGGCCTTCCTGGCTTTCAAGGGAACACCATCAACCCTGTCTGACTCATGAACAGAGAAAAAAGGATTCGGGAGCTCGGCACTTCTGGGCGATGTCGGCTTTGATCTTGGTTTAGGATTTGAGATTGAGAGCAATTCCTATGCCCTTGTATTAATCCATACCCTTAATTTTCCGTTTGGTGCCGTGGGCAGTTCCCGGCATCCTTGTTCTCAAAGGACTTGGCACAGAAAGTGAGTGTCAACATGAGGAAGAAAGAGGCCCTTTCTTCTCATGGGTTTGCAAAGCTATTTCTGTCCTGGGCCTGCAGCACATAGGGCATCTTGGCTCTGGCCCCACAGGCCCCCAGGCGGTGGCGGTGCAGTCTTTATTCTGGCTTGCTTGGGAGCCAAGGTCCTAGGAAGCCCAACCTCCTCTGCTCTGGGGACTCTTCCTAGACTATTACAGGGAGAAGAGACTGGCTCAGTTAGAGTTTCTCAGACGTGCCATGACTGGCATTTTGAGTGGAATAATTCTATGCTGTTGGAGTTTGTCCTATACAATGTGAGATGCTCACTAAATGCCAGGGGCACTCACCGTCACAGAGACCCTCCTAACACACACACACACACACACACACACACACACACACACACTCTCTCTCACGTTTCCAGTGCTGCCTGGAGGGGTAGCCAGGCCCCTGGTTGAGTGACAGGTCTAAGACTACCACCATCCCCTCCATCTGATGACTTCTGGTCCAGAGTTCTTTCCAGCTCCACTTGAAATGATGGATGCTCACGCAAACAACCACAGGATGCCCCAGCACCGCAGAGCCTCAGAGGAGACAGCCATCTGTCTCAATGGCATAGAGGAACTGAGGCCCAGAGAGAAGAAACAACCTCGCCACGACCCGAGAGTGACCAAATGCAAAGTGGGATGATATGTTTTCCTAGGTCCAGCTTAGCTTAGTAGGTCCTGCTACCTTGCTGGTAACTGTCAGTGTGGCAGCCTCCAGCAGGTGGGGCCTCTGTAGTTACTGCCACCCCAATGTCAATATGCAGGCATGGGGGCTCGGTGAGAAGAAGCCAGCCCCCAGTCTGCAGGTTAGAGCTGGGGCAGCCCAGGGGTCCAGACTTCACCTCAAGGCTCCAGGGGGCTCAGCGGGAGGGTGGACAACTCCATCACAGGCTCTCGACCCCTTTTCAGGATCCTCACAGTCTCCGTTGGGAAATATGGTTGTCAGTGCCAGCTCCTCCTCGGGGTCCTGGAAGGTTTCTGGAACACACGGGGGGGGGGGGGAATCACCAAATCAGAAGATGAAGTTTATGAGTGGGTAAGCTAAGAAGGAAAGGGAGGGGATTGGCCCCAGTGACTATTTACTTCAAAAACACAACAAAATACATATCAAAAACCTTAAAAATGTACATACCCTTTGACCCAGCAATTCCACTTCTAGGATTTTTATCCTAAGGAAATAATTAGGAATAATTAGTGGAACTGCTGCAGACATCTCGCTACCAGCCTAAGGAGGAAACAGCACTGAAGATGGCCCAGTGGAAAGAAAGAAAGAACATGGGTCCTTGATGGGGTCACTGGGCCCCTGAATCACCCAGCCCTGAAACTGACTGACCTCTAGACTATCTTTTAGGTGAGATAATGAATGCCCTTGCTGCTTATGCTGGTTTGAGTCATGGCTTCTTTACCTGTAACTGAAACTTGTCATATCCTGATTTGATGTCCAACAAGGGGATTGGCTGAATAAACTGTAGCTCACTCATATGATGGGATTGCGGCATTGAAAATGATGTCTAGAATTCCATGGAACTAGACACATACACACCTAAGTACAGGTAAAGTTGGGGGACTCTGAATAAGATTTGTGGATGGTTTCAATGTCAGTATCCCAGTTGTGATACCATCCTATAGTTTTGCAAATGTTACCATGGGGGAAACGGGGTGAAGTGTACCCAGGAGCTCATGTGACTCTACAATTACCTAAAAAAAAAACCATAAACGATGTTGTTGACATATAATTATTGCCATGGAATATCGCATAGTCACAAGATATTATTGATGAAGAAAGCAGATTCCAAAACAGTATGTATAACTGTATGTATGTACAATTCCATATTATCATATATTATAAATGCGTCTGTACAGTCTATTAATGCGATTTGCATTTTAATATTTATTTCACCAGGAGATTAAACAATTTGTAATATGTTACAGAGGATAGTTATCTAGATTTACATTAAATTGTCTGATTCCTTTGCTTTTGTTTTCCTTTACTTTTCAGATACATCCAAAATGGTGATGGGGAGGCTGAAATTAACATTTTTGCAATTAAATATTTTAAACAGCTGATGCAGATGATTTACATATTATATAGAAGTAGATTTATTAAAATTTAAATAGCACAAAGAGATATAGACAGACAGAATGGTCTACCCCAAAACATAGATCTGTAGTTGTCTTTGAGTGATGGAATTAAGTGAATGATTTTTTTTAATATTTGTGTTCCGTTCTTTCTTTTGTATTATTTGAGCTTTCAACTGTGATAGCCAGAATTCTAAGATGTCCCCAAGCATCCCACTCCTTGGCGTACCACCCCTCCTCCATAAGCCCCTCCCTTGAGTGAGGGTGGGATCTTTAAGGATGATGGGACAGTCACTCCCTTGATCTGGGTACTGTGCAGGACAAAGATTATGGAGAGTCAGTCCTGCGATCATGTCGCATTATAGGAGCCTGGAGAGTCCCCTGCTCATCCGAGGAGCAGCTGCCATGTGGTAAGAGGGCCTGTGAGGGACCTGCAGGGCCGCTTGGAGCTGACAGCCTGCAAGAAGGCAGGGAGCGTGGTCCCACAGTGGCAAAGAAGGGGATTCTGCCAAGGACCCTGCACTCTGGGAGCTTGAAGGAGGCCCCAGGCAGCAGAAAGGAACGCAGCTGTGTGAGGCCCTGAACAGAAGGCCCAGCTAAGCCACCCCTGGCTCCTGACTCTCAGAAAGTGCGAGAGAATAAACGGGTGTTGTTTTAAGCTGATGAATTTGTGGTCATTCGTTACCCCGCAATAGAGGACCGATAACGTCAACTAATAATTTCGTTTTTAAAAAGGGCACAATAAAATGTCATTTTAAAGCACTGCTCGTTGTTTCTGCCACAGAACTATACTGTTCAGCACACTTTGGGGGTGGGAGGGGTCATGAACATCCAGCTGGTTACAACCTGCTACCCCCAGTACAGTCATGCACTGCATAATGACGTTTTGGTCAACTATGGGCCGCATATATACGAAGGTGGTCCCATGAGATTATAATGGAGCTGAAAAATTCCCGTCACCTTGTGGTGGTGCTGCTGTAAATCAACCTACTGTGCTGTTGGTCATGTAAAAGCATACCACATGTCATTGTGTATAGTACATGATACTTGATAATAATAATAAAGAACTATGTTACTGGTTTATGTATTTACTATACTATACTTTTCATCATCATCTTAGAATATATTCTTTCCACTTGTAAAGAAATGATTGCTGTAAAATAGTATGCCATGTTACGCTGGCAGCAACCTCATACATCTTGTGTTTACTGCGTCTCCCGATGGCATCATTTTCTCTTGTGCTTGATTTATCTAACCTCGTGTTGTTTTGTACAGTGACGTGCGGTACAGGTTTGCAGCTTAGGAGCAGCAGGCTGTACTGTACAGCCCAGGTGTGTAGTAGGCTAGACCAGCTAGGTTTGCGTGAGAGCGCTCTGATGTTCCCACAACGATGAAGTCACCTAAGATGCGTTTCTTAGACCGTATCCTCAAGGGTAAGCAGCGAATGACTGTACTTCGTACCTGAGTCACAACATGTTCAGCCTACTGAGCGCCCTGTGGACCTCATGGAGCTGTCGTTCCTTTTCCCTTCTCTCTCACCTCCATCTGGCAGCCAGATGATTCTACCCTAGAAATGGGTCCTGGGTGGATGAGCTCCTTTCTCTCCAACACTGCCCCTTTGGGTCCAGGCTGCCCATCGTCCCTCCTGGGACTATGCAGTCCCCTCTAGCTGGGCTCTGCCTCTGGTCGCTCCTTGCTCCTATGGTCCAGTCATGTCTCTGATACACCTCTAATCTCCACATCCCTGCTCAGAAATCGCCCGGGGTGCACTATTCCTGATAGACGCGGGTCCAGGGCCCCGATTTGGTCCCACTGTCTTCCGTAGCCGCAGCCCTCACCATTGTCCTTCTGTACCTCGCCCGTGGCACTCCTGACACGGGGCCTTTTTCTGAGTGTGACATCATGCTGTCACGTTCATGGTGATCCCTCTTCAAATCTTCCCATTTCTGCCTAAGAAGATCCTCTGGCCCCCACTCACATGTCACTTGCTCCGTGAGACCATGCATCTGGCTTCATGTGCCCTAGCCCGTGTGTGGCTGATACCTTCGTTACAGCCCTGCCCACACTGCTTCGCTAAGCTGAGGCTCCTGGGGCTAGAGCCCTGCTGACCAAGCCTGCGTGCCGGCTGTCTGGTGGCGGGGACATTGCCCATTGCTCACCCCCACACCTCACACTTGGCAAGTGCTCCATGGATGCAGGTCCACTTCCTCCCTAAGGTCCCTGTGTACATGTGACTACTCCCATAATCCCAAGCATCCAGCCCTCAGAGTCCAGGCCAGGAAGGCGACACACTCACCCTGAGCTGGGACACTGGGGGAGGTGGCATCTGGGTCTTTCCCCCGGCTCCAAGGACCCCAGGAAAAGCAGGCCAGCAGCGTGGGGAGGCCTGGTCTCTCCCAGGCTCCTTCCACTAGAAGAACACAAAGTCCCAGAGGCAGCACGTCAGAGGCTGTTTGACTCCACTAGGAGATTTTCTGGTCAGCAAACCAAGAGCTTCGACTGTCAACTGCCCTAGTTTCAACTATCTGATTTAAAAAAAAAAAACAAAAAAAAAACCAAAAAAACAACAACAACAAAAAACGAAGATTCTGATTTGCAAAGGGGAGTAGGGGTTTTGTACTTAAAAAAAAAAAAAAAAAAAAAAGAACCAAAAAAAGATTGCTTTACATATATCATTTCATCCTCACAAAAACCCTATGGTGTAGGTACCATGTTGGGGAAACTACAGTAATAGAGTAACAAGAATGACATGAAATGAGTTACGATTTCATAGCACCAATGAAAATATTGAAGGAGCAGCAATTTCCCTGATTTTTAATTTAAACTATTCCATAATAGGAATAGATTTAATCTTTTTTGATAATCACACACAAAACAGTTGCATGTTGATTCTAGTTACCTTATTATAGTACCACCTAAGTTATCTGAGAGCCCCAACCATCTGGAATAAGGCAACGGAGTTTTGAAAGAAGACTCCAGGCAGCTAAACACACAGGAAATCCTTTTTCATAATTCTTTACTCGGGTCCTATTTATTCTTAATTTGCACCCAGTTCTAACAAGACTGGATTCGTAGTTTTTCACCCCAAAGGCAGCTGGATTAGGCCTAAATTGGATAAAAGGGCACGTCAAGAGGCGGGCAATCTAAAAGTATAAGAATAGTCATGAGGCAGTGACAAATTAGACTGAAAAACTTACAAAGAGCCAGATGCAATTGCTAGCAAAACCTTAGTGACAGGAATGCATGGTACTGCCCGCTGCAAAAGCCTGGCAGAAACTAGGGGACAGTGAGTTATAATTACATGCATGACCTTTAGTCACTAATGAAATGTTTCATGGTCTTCAGTATGTTTTTAGAAACGTAGAAATGGGATCGATTCCTTTGCAAAGTGTAAAAATTTCTTAAGTGTTAGTGTTTTAAAGGAGGCAGCTTCTGCATGCCAAATATGTGTCGGGGCAATGGGAATACGGTGGCTATTAAACTCACAAGGAAATGTGACAAAACCATGTGGTAAGAGATTAGAGAGCAGAAATGGGTTCTGGGATTTCACTTTCGAACATGCGAAAAAAATGGGTGAGGAGGATCAGGGAAGGCTTCCTGGAGGAGGAAATCCAGTTCTGAATGATGAGATGGGATTAGTCAGGGGAAGAGGAGGGATGAAAGAAAAAGGTTTTTCATTCTGAGGCAACTGCAGTGTTCACAAAAGCCTAAGAGGCCAGATCAAATTTGGCTCTGGGGAATTAAAAGTTGTTCCTCCAGGATGGGAGAAAGCTAAGAGACTAAGGGCTCAGAGAATTTTCTAGGCAACAGCTCATTAGGGGGCAGAAAAATTTCCCCCATGGGGCCAGGTCAATGAAGGGGCTGGCATCAACAATGGGAAGGACAATCCACCTCAGGGCATTCTCTGAGTCTTTCAGGATGATGGTTGTGGAGTTTCAAGTTTAGCGGGCTTCCACAGGCTCAATTGAAAGAGGTTGTAGGCGTGCGGGGAAGGTTGCGGCAGGCTTCACGGGTGAGAGGGATGGCCTTCACCCAGGCAAGCCAGGCTGGCAGGCGGGTCTGTGACATTTGTGACCTTAGAGGTCTCCTTCCTAGAAAAGCCTCCTCCACGCCCCCGCAGGTCTAGCACCTCCTGGTGGCTCCATAACACACCAGTGCCCCGCGAGGCAGAGCACAACCTGTCTCCATTATCTCTTTAGCCAGAAGGACTGGGTGAGGCTGGAGGGGAGGCCGCAGGGCTTGGGGAAGAGCAGGTACTGGGGTGGGGTGGGGAGGGGGGGAGCAGGGAGTGCAAGAAACGCTCCTGCATCTTCCAGCTTTGCCAGATCCAGCCGTACTTCTTGTGTGTGTTTTAATCCGGGGACACTGGGGAAGTTCCCGTAAAATCTTGTGTACAGGATGGAAAAGAGTTTGACCCCGCTACTGATGGGAGCAAAAAAAGACCCTCACTCACTCCCTTCCCCACACTTGAGGAGAATGTGAAGGGAAGGGAGGAAGGCACAGCAGCGGCTGCACAACCTGGGCGGGTAGCCAAGAGGGACTAGAACATTTTGTGCCCTCAGGCCCTCACGCCCTTTCCCCACACCTCCGAGTCCCCGCATCTTTCCTCGCTTTCTTCCTTTGACCCTGCTGCGCTTCCACCCTGAGCCTCCACCACTGAATCCCGAGCTACGCAACGTCCTAGGAGCTCCGGGCACCGCCGACCCCCTCCCCGAGTCCCAGGTCTGTCCTCCTCCCGCCTACCAACTTGCGCAACCCAAGGCTTTCGCGTCTCCTCCCCCTCTGGCTCCTCCCCGGAGCTCCCAGATGCTCAGCCCAGTCCAACCCAGTCTCCACCAACCTCCCCAGCCTTCGGTCCCCTTGGCTTTCCTCAGCCCGTTTATCTCCTGTGCATTCAGGATCCTCCCGCGACACTCGATCCCTTTGCCCAGGGCCAGCCCCGCGCTAGCTGGGGGGGGGGGGGGGGGCCCTAGTGTTAGGCACCTCTCTTCTCTGGGCCTCAGTTTACATCGGTGCATCGTGGGGTGGGGGCCGGCTGGCCTAAAGGGTTCCGACTTGGGGGCCTTCCCGCAGCCCGCCCACGCACTCCCGGCTCTTGCGCCCCTCACCTGGTCGCGCAGGCCCCGCTGCTTGCAGGACTCTGCAAGCGGCCGCCTGGACGGCCAGACTGGAGGCGGGGTGTCCGGGGCAGTAGACGGCCGCCTGCACCGGGCCTCCCGCCTGGTGGCCGAACACCGTGCGCAGCAGCGCCTCCAGGAGCCGCAGTCCCGGCGCCACCGCGTCCTCGGGCCCGGCCTCGGCCACTAGCACCCCGACCAGAGCTGCGCCGGCCCGCCGCCGGTCGCGCACGTCCCGCAGCATCTCCCGCAGGCGGCGCCGCGGCTCCCGGGACGCCAGCGACGACGCGCGGCACAGCACGAAGACGAGCGGCGAGTGGATGGCGCGCGCCCTCGCCGTCCTGGGCGCCCACTGCGCCCCCCGCGCCCGGGGCCCCGCGCCCTCGGCTGCAGCATCGCTCGGCTTGCCGGCGGCTGGATCGGGTGGGAACACGGCCCGGGCGAAGTCCCGCAGCAGCGTGCGGCTCTGCTCGCGCTCCCACAGCTCGCCCACCAGCAGCACCTGCCCGCGGCCGCCCGCCGCCTCCACCAGCGCCTGGAAGGGCAGCTCCGCTGGGCGCGCGGGCCCGGCCGCCAGCGCCTCCAGCTCGCGCTCCATGCCTGCGGCGACCAGTTCTCTGCAGCCGCCGCAAGCTCGCCGGCGGCTGCGGGCCTTTAGGGGCGGAGGCGCCGGGGCCCGAGAGGACACGCCCCCGAGGGCTGCGCCTGGCCCGACCCCCGGCCCGCCGGCCGGCCTCTCAGCGCTCCAACCAGGAGCTGGGCTACCGGCAGGGGCTTTCTCCTCGAGCCCTGTAGGGGTGGCTCATCCCGCAGTCCCTGTGGCAGAAACTTGGGGTGGGAGGAATGAGCCCCGCGTTTGATCATTCACCCATGCATCCACTTACCCAGCCAGCCAGCCAGCCAACAAATACTTACTGAGCACCTGCTAGGTGCAGGGCAGCAGAAGGGGGAGGAAGACAGAAAATTATCATGTGAACAAATATACCCTCACGAGTCAGATCGTTTGGAGACCTGGAGCACTTATGTCTGAGGGATCCACATGGTTTTGGGACAGGAACTTTTAGGGTCAGGACCTGCTCCTAACCGCTGTTTTGCAGTGGTGGTGGTGCGCACGGGAGAATGGGGTGCATAGAGGGGGGAAGGAGGTGAGCAAACAGGGGAAGCGGGGGTTTCTTCTGGTACTTCTGTAGCTTACTTTTTGGGCGTCCAGTATTTAAGAAGAACGAATCGAGGGCTCATTATTTCAACAAATACTTATTACCTTTAGGGCACTGGCCTTGGCACTGGGGGTAAAAACCAAGAAGGCAGGGGTACGGCTCCCTATGGAGCAGAAAATCGGGGCGGAGGGCGGCAAACGCGGGGGCACTGATGGTGCTCTGATGTGGAGGGGGGTACAGGAGGATGCCAATAGGCCATGTCAGAAGCAGGAATGCATTTCCTTTCATTCCAAGAGTCTAGGTCAGCTTTGTCCAGCAGAACATTCCGTGACGATGGTGGTGTTTTATACTATCCGTACTGTCTAACACAGTAACCACCAGCCACATGTGGCTATTACTGAGCACTCAGCTAGTGCACTGAGGCACTTGCATTTTCATTTTATGTGATTTTAATTAAATATAAATAGCTGCATGTGTTTAGTGGTTGCCTCACTGGACAGCGCTGGTCAAGGCTCTTTACCTCCCCTTAGTTACATGGCAGAGAACGCCTTTGGGTCAAGAACATGTTAAACTCAGCTCTCTCCTTCACCATCTCACCCCCAATCTGCTCTTCTAGTTACTCTGTTTCCTGACCCCTATAATTATGCTGAAGCATTTCCTCCTGGAGAGTTTGTATAACCATTCGATAAAACAAAACTTTTTCGAGCACCTACTGTGTGCAAGCAGTGGGAATTCAAAGATGTACAAGCAGCCCTGCCCTACGTCTGATCATCCAGCAATTGTTT
>CM053503.1:163844270-163872203 GCA_028627145.1 Eidolon dupreanum | reverse complement strand
TCTTCTTCTCTCTCTCTCTCTTTTTTTCTGCCACATTCCACCCTAAAACAATTGTTCTGAGAGCTACAAGGAACATGGAATTCGGTGAGACCTTACGGCTTTCTGGGAAGAAAGACCTTAAATGTGAGGAAGACCCTGGAGGGGAAGGAGGTCCAGGGAGCCCCCAGGACCCACGGAGGAATGAGGCTGGGGCGGGAGGAGGTTTGGTAGGAAGTCTGAAGACTGGATCTGACAAGGCGCTGCGAGTTCTCAGTTACGTAGCCCCTCAGCTCTGTCCTGGCTGCGGGTGACCAAACAGGGCCCCACTGTGCTAGCACTTCGGTTCCTGTTTTTGAGGCAGTAAAATTTTCCCTTCTTCTTTTCTAGATTCTTTGGCGGTTCTAATAATTGACATAAGACCAATGAACGGGAGGAAAACAAACTTAATTACATATGTACAAGAGCCCAGAGATGAGACTCAATGGCTGTCAGGCAGTTGAGGCTAATAAGCCATCCTGAGCTTAGGAAAGGGACAGGGACCTGGGTGTCCGCAGGGGAGGAGAGCCAGTCACAGGAAGATAAGAAGAGCAGATGTTTGGCAATAGAAGTTTGCCCCATCATGTAGATTTTTTTCAGATAAAAAAAGTTATCTCTGGTAATAGCTCTCTTGCTGATACAGGCCCCCTATCCAAATTCTTTTAGGCATTTAAAGGGGAGATAAAGGTTTTCCTGAGTCTGCTAGGCCTTGATGGCCTTCAGCTCAAAAGAATCCACATGCCAAAATGACATATTTTAGGGCGGCATATTCTCTTCCCTTTCTTCATCTTCCTGGCCAGGGCTGGTTCCTGTCAGGGCACTGGAAATGCAGGTCTCCATGACCGCTGGCATTCACGTGGGGGTCAAGCATCTCAGTTTCATCTGAACTTTAGGAGTCTAATGAAGGTTTGTTAAGAAGGCCAGGAGGAAGCACTGTGAGCCACAAGCCCTGGATTAAGCCTCTACTGTACCCCTGCCGGGCCTAGGATGGGTCAGCTGTGTTAGGAGGGGAGGTGGGCAAGCCCCCAGGAGACACCTGTACCGGCCTCCATCAGCAAAACCCTATGCTCACATCATGTTTGAGCCATCCTACCTCATCCCTCCCCACCATCTACCCTGACAGGCACAGAGTAGAGGACCTGGGAGAAACGACTACAAGAGCCTCGTGGGAAGTGGGGGGCTGGCCAGCTCTGCTTAGCATCCAGGAGCAGGTGACAGGCTCTCCTGAGCAGAAACAACACTTTGGCATTTTTAGCTCAGGGTAATGTTGGCCAAATGCAACCTCAGCATACAGCCTTTGAGAGGGGTTTGCACCTGTCATCCTGCCTATGGCTTCAAGGTGACTTCATGCCCGTCTGGCAGCATCTAAAGCTCAGGCAGGGAGGGGAGCAGCACCTGACCTGTGCTATAAGGACATGAGGCTGTGACCTCGAAGCTGCTCAGTTTGATCCTCTTTTAAACTGAGGTGGATGAAGTTAGAGCCTGAGGATGAGTCTCCCCAGCTACAGCCTCGTGGAAGAACAGTGCTGGTCCAGAGTGGCCAGGAAGTGGCCCTGGTCTCAAAGAGCTGACTGGGGCCTTTGCATCCCCCAGGAAATGAATGTATCAATGTCACCCAACCAGTGGAGGAAATGGTCTGCTGTTCACTCCTTTCTTCTGCACTGGCCAGATGGGAGAGCTACGTGGGGCTGTAAGAGTAATAATCACCATCCCCCCAAACACATCTTCGACTCGTTCACAGCGATGCTTGTACCTGTGCTTCCTCCTGGGACGCAGTTTTCCTTCGGAGTTGCTATTTGTTGGGGGCGGGGAAGAGGAATCCGAGGGAAGCGTCCCTATTCCTCAGCCTTCTTTCCCCTTTGCCCTTTCTGCTGCAAAAGCCTTTACTTTTGGGGTCACAGAGCCAGTGTGGGGATTCTGCCTGATGTTTAGGGTATCTTTTCGAACTATACACCCAGGCATTGGAGAAGTAATGGGTTCAGGACTCCACCAGGCCTACTATGAACAGGACTCCAATCAAAGCTCCATTTACCACCCAATCCGGCAGTATACTGGTCCTCCAGGTGTTAATGTTAGTTCAGCGCTAATGTCTCAAATGTCCTAAAAGTTCTGACTCGTTCCTTTCTCCAGGGGACAATTTCCCTGATACACGTCAGATCCCTGGCAGGAAAAGCAGGAGTAAGACAAACAATATATGTTTGATGTTATCACACGGTCTTTTCTAAAGGGGCTGTGAATTAAATTTCTCCAATTAATTCAGGGGACTATGAACTGAGACATCAGAGAAGTCACTGTTCCCTGGGATCTTCTGCTGAAACCGGGGAGACTATTTTGGTGACAATATCCCCCCTCCCAAGTAACAGTCTGCTTGGGACTCTGGCCCTGGCATCGTTGCTTTCGCTGGTCCCTCAGAATCATGCTATTGGACTCTTGTCTCTGCTGCAGCCACTGTGAATTTTCTCTGGTTGACCACAGGGCCTTTGCATCACTTCTTCACAGTCCAAAGCCCTTGGCAGGAGCACCTAATTGGCAAAGTTTAGGTCGTATGACCATGTGCAATACCTATAAAGAAGCTGAGAGAGAGAATATTTGGTTCCCCTTTGGCTTATAGAGAGGAATAAGAGCGAGCCTTGCCTTTCACCTGCCCTAAAGGCTGGGCAGTCACAATGTTGTGATTTTTTCTTCATTCTTTGTTTATCTATATGGTTGGGTTTTCTTCCTTTCTTTCTTTTCCTTCCTTCCTTTCTGTTCGTTCTTTTTAAAATTAAGGTATAATCAACATATAACATTATATTAGTTTCAGGTGTACAACATAATGATTTGATATTTGTATATATTGCAAAATAAATCTAGTTAACATCTGTCAGCATACATAGTTATATATATATTTTTTATATAACAAGAATTTATTGTAAGTGTAATTTTTAAAAAGGAGTCTGATGTTTTGCATATTTTTCAATGAACTAGTTCTGAAGTTGACAATTATCATTCATGTTTTGGTGACAGGGGGCATTAAAAATGGTTCTTGAACCTGAAAAGGTCAAGAATACTAGCCTGAGAATTTGGGGCCTCAGCCATTTGTGAGTGAGGGTGAATCTGAAGTGGCCTGCCTGGATCCCGCCTGGCCCTGCTGGGGTGGGTGGGGGGGTGGAGGACAAATCTGGTGGCCTTTGTTCAAGCTCCTTGATTTTCAGAAGAGGTTGTTAATCCTGCTCCCAGCTCAGCTGTTTGTTCAAACATTGGAGTCTGCACTTAACCAGCAACAGAGAATATTCTGAGTCCTTGTCACATCAGAGCCATAACCTCGAGCTCATTCTTGTTTGACATTTAGCAAATATTTGCTTGAATTAAGCAACATTTTGGAAGACCGCATGGTAGGCACGCAGTGATTCATGCATGAAAGTTCTAGTCCTTGTTAACATTTATTTTGGGATTGAATACTACTTCTTGGATGATCGCATGCTGTCGCCTCTGGTAGGATTGTTTTATTTGAATCCACATTGCACCATGCCATCGACTTAAAGAAGAGACTATTAACACCCAACCCATGACACTCATTATTTTATTTATTATAAGGATGTTTTTAGGGCCTTGTTCACTATATTACACAGGCTATTTAGATGAAAATGCATGAAAGAAATTTCTTTCTGGTCTTGGAATTAAATACCTGATTTGTTTTTATCTAATGGGCATTGTGAGTAATACAGCTGGTCTTGTTCTTTTCTTTGCATGGGCTATGAGGAAACTCAGAGTCAAATTGTGACCCATATCTAGTAAGTGTAGAGGAGTTTTGTGGCAATCATTTTGTGTATTAATTGTATCCCTGGCTTCACATTTCTCCTAACCTATGTTTTTCTTCTTCCTGAAGTCCTCCGTGACTTTTAAATAAAGTATTATACTGATGTATTTTGTAAGCAAGCTTAAATGTTTTTTCCTTTATTTTTTGGTCAGGACAAGATAAACATATACACACAGAATATTTTAAATGTTATATTTTCACTTGGACTCTAATACTGAGCTCTGTACCCTTCTCTAATCTGGGGAGCTCAGGGATTTTATTGGGTTTGAAGTTTTTATTTCAGCCTTGGAGAATAATCATTTGGTCACCACTCCTGTGATTACTGTGACAGAAAAAATTTTCATCCCTTTGCATTCTTTCAAAGCGGCTCTTCTTCATCTGAAGTTTGCTTGATACCTGACATAGTCATTATGAACTTATCTTTATTCTCTGGATAGTGGAATGGGATTCAGGGACTCATATCCTCTTGTGGTTTTATAATCCTCTAAAAAGAATTCTAAGAATTTCAAGTTTTTAAGCTTTTCTTGTTTCTTTTTCTTTTTCCTATTTGGACATGGATCTGAGACAGCTTAATATCAAAAAGTCACTCGTTTGTCTTAGAGGCAAACTTGAGGTGACCAGTCTGCACACGGTGAAACTCAGTGGAGCCTCCAGCTTCCTTGGACACCAGCAGGTACAATGTGGACCTAAAAACTCCACGTTTGCTCATGGGAAAATTTACACATTCATTATGGTGTAATTCCGAAGGCAGCAATCACAACCCTATTCTCAGCATGTTTCTTGTAGAAAAAAACTGAAGACAAAACCATGCGAAAGAAAAATATATTGTCCAGCTTTTTATTATTAGCAAACTTCCAGGTTTTTAACGAAGTGCTTGTTGTAGTCAACTGATATTTGCTGAGCCTACTATGTGTAAATCACGGTTTTATGTCCTGGAGTATAGCAAGGTTCCAATGTGGCCTGTCCTAACTGGGCAGGTCGTGGAGGGTGGTCACACACCAGGCATGTAACTTCATTGGTAAGAGATTTATCTTTGCCTTAAACAAACCCTGTCTATTGTTTATGTGCATCTAGATTAACACATCTTTGAAACACCTCTTTTCAGACCCCTCAAGTGAAACCATCCTCAAGAGAACACAGAATCTTATTAACTATGCTTTTTTCCCATCTCCATACATTCCCTCCTTAATTCCACATGCATAAAAAAGCGGCAAACTGTCATTCTAAGGAATCGTTTTTCTCAGTCTGTAGAGATCTTGCTTCCAGGTGAATCCTATGTTTGACTCAAATAAAATCTCATAAGAATTCTTTACAAGTGTGGACGTTCTTCAGATGACACGAACTAGACGCAGTCCCTCCTCTCTGCTCCTACTATAGATCTTACAGCCCATGGTACATTTACGCAAACGGCATCACACACAGTACAGATGGTTCTGATACCTGCTTTTATCACTCGACCGTACATTCTGGAAATCCTTTCATATCAACACCTATGGACTGACATTGTCATTTCAAAAAACCAAATAATATTACAATGTATATGATTAACCATACTTTATTTTAATAAATGCCCTAAGGTTGTGGACTTTCATGTAACTATAAAAAGCATTTCTGCGCACAACTTTACACATACAGACCAGACTTCCGGATGCTCTTAAATCATCCTCAGATGCACCAACACTGGCCCCAAGTCGCCCATAATCTCCCTGCGAGTTCAACGAGTTCAGTTGCACCTGGGTCATCTTTAGGTGTTTTAAGTGCTTTTAGACCACAATAATCCTATGCCAAATTGGCATATTTGGGGGTGGCATATCCCGCCACCCCTCACAGCCCTTGGTGCTATTGGCAACCACCTATAACCACAGGGAGAGCCTGTCTCAGTATGAAGCTGACTTGATGGAAGGCAGAGTGGGGAGAAAGAAAGAAATGAAATCTTTAGAGGAAGCCCACCCCAAAGCCTTCTCTACCTGTAGACTTTACAGGTCATGAGCCATTGTTTCCTTTATTGCCTAGGTCAGATGGCACTAGACTCCCTTTTCCCTGGAAATAAGTCTGACTGATCATCACAGTCAATCTTCATTGACTAGTACCATGAGCCAGGGCTATGGTGAGCCCCACAGGGCCTCATTTGATTAACTGTGAAACAGATGATGGGACACCAGGCAGCTGTTAAAAATGAGATATTATATGGAAAGATTTCCATGGGATGTGGAAAGAACGGGAAACAATAACGTTATGAAATCCCATGTAATCAGTAAAAATTTTCCATTTTAACTAGGTAATCTCTTGGTTAGGGGTGGAAAAGGTAGTGAGAGGAGAGGAAAATGTCTGTCTTTTTCAGTTTTCTCAGCTTGAATCTTATCTGATGCTTGAGCTAGGAGGGTACCCCCTCCTCCTGGGAGAGCTTCTGTAGGAGGAAAGGCCACCCCAGGAAATCTGGCTGAAGGTTGAGCAAGAGGCATGAGGGACCTAATGTCTGAGATTACGTGGTAGGAGCTGGGGGAGGGGTGGGTAGGCGTGAGTGGGGACACAGACAGAAACACAGGCTTAAAATTCCCAGTGCTTATGGACACAACAGTCACCCCCTTGGGGTCTATTCCACTGGGAAAGGCCTGAGACCAGAACCTCCTGGGTGTATGGTGATGAAGGAAGCAGGCAGACCCAGGGCCCCTGGAGTGGGGAGGGTTGGGACATGTAGAGGCTTTGCAGGTCAGTGGATCTGAGCTTCCGAAGGGCAGCAACTCTGCTTTGTCGAGGGTCCAGTCATCAAGGACTAATTAGGCACCGGAGCAGGGCCATGCTAAACAAAAGACTGAAGGAGACAAGGCCAAGGTGGGGGTGGGGTGCAGACAGCAAAAGTGGGGGCTTCGCACTGTCACACCCCCTCCATGAGGTGAGGCCCTAGAAACTGGGCTCCCACCTTGCATTGTCGAGCCTGACGTCACAGCTGCAGGTTCTGCTTTCTGGCTTGTTCGGGAGTTTCTCCTTGAAACACAAATATTATTTTTAAGGAGCCTCCTGCCCAGGGAAATCTTGATCTGCTCAACTGCTCTCAGAATATGCAACTTTAAAGCCTGGGAAAAGAATCCACTTCTGAGGAATTTGCATTTTCAGAAAGCTTTCAGGAGAGGGCCAAGCAATGGAGCCCGTGAATAAAGTCTTTCTGTGTTTGTCACCCAGCGCGTGAATAGAACAGGAGGAGTAAGAGAAAGGAGGTACATTGCATTCCTCTGCTCCCACCCCCTTAGCTGGGGCTGAGGGTATGTGTGAGTGTGTGTGTGTGTGTGGGGGGGTAGATGCCTTTGCCAAGAGCCAGGGAGGATTCTGGGATGCGTGTGTTGAGTGGCCTCTCCCCTGCAGCTTTCTAGGGAGCTGGTTTGCATGAGGTAAACATGCAACCTGATTCCCAGTTCCAAGGGCCATTGTCCCATGCTCTGTTGCCTCCTCTTGCCTTGGGGGGAGGGGCAGAGTAGCTGCGGGGGAGGAAGACACTTTCTTCTCCCCTCTAGGTTCTCCCAGCTTGTCTAATCGTCAGGTAGACGTGAGACAGATCAACAAGAGAAAAGTGACTAAATTTAATTACATACAGACATATGGGAACCCCACAAACATGAGAGTCAGGGACCCCACAGACACGAGAGGGTCAGAGACAGAAAAGGAAAATGAGGTATTTATGACAGTCTGAGCTAAGGATGAGGAAAGGCCCCTGGGGCTTCAGAGGTTGGAAGGTCAATTGCAGGACAATGCGAAGAGCAGATATTCAGTCATTAGAAGTTTGCCCTCCCCTACAGATAGCTCATATAAAGTTATTTCTAATAACTCTTATTATAGGCAAAGATCCAAATTTAAATTCTTTAAGGGAGAGGTAAAAATTTCTCATGAGCCCACAGCATCTAGATTGCCTTCGGCTCAAAATAATCTCCATGCCAAAGTAGCATATCTTGGGGAGTCCTATTCTGAACCCCCTCATAGCTCAGTGGGCAGGAGTGGAGGTAGTTGAGCCTGGCTGTTCGCTGTTTGCATGGAATTCAGCCCCACACTCAGATAGGCTTTGTTTCCATCCCTTCTTGCTCCGGTGGGGACCTGTGGTGGCTTCAGTGGTCAGGAGACCTCACCATGTGGTGTGCTGATGCTCCCTTTGGCCCTCCCACAGGGACCCTGGGACCTACGAAGTCCCTTCCCAATTTTTGCTGCAGGTCCTATGTGTGTACCCAGGATCAAACAGCTGAGGAGTCTAGATGTGTGACTTCAAGATGCCCCTGGATGCCACTGGCATGCATGGGACATCATTTCAAGTGAGTTTATTCTAAGGTCAGCCTATACACGACACCAAAAAATTACCCTTGGTTTTGTTTCTGATATTAACTAAGCAGACAAATAATAAAATAGACAACAAACCAGCAGAACAAAATGTCTCCACATGTGGCCTTCTTCCCCTTGAAAAATGTTACATTATACCCCACTCTTTCTCCCTCTCTTCCTTTCTTTCCATCTAAACAAAATATTGACCTTCTATGTACCAGGCACTGTTCTAAGAGCTGGTGATGTTTTAGCAAATAATACAATCTAGACGTCACTGGCCAGTAGAGCTGACAGGCCAGAGGAGGGAGACAGGGGACAAACGATCACCAGCAACAAGAAGCAGAGCTGACAGTGTATTGGAAGCTACGAAGGGCCAGGGGCAGAGAAGCCCCGTGGGAGTGAGCAGCTTCAAACAGGGAGGTCAGAGTTGACCTCATCGAGAAAACGACATTTGAGCAAAGAGTTAAAGGCGAATGTGGAAGAGGAAAACCATCACCATCTTTTCCTTGTACCCTTCCAAAAGGACAAAAGACACATTAATAATAGAAAAGCATACAAACTTATTTAACATGAACTTTCTGTGACACGGGAGCCTTCATGAGGAAGTGAAGACCTGAAGCTGTTAAACTTGAGTGTTTTTATGGCAGTTTGATGACTGGAAAGTTGCAAGAAAATGTGACATGACATAAGGGTGCCTCTTTCCTCTGGATGTGGGGGGCACCTCTCACAGGAGAGTCTCATGACCTGCTGCAGGGGAAGGTCACAGAGTCCTTCCTGTATCTGCTGTTTCTCAAATTCCTTCAGCTGAAGGTAGCCCCGGGCTGTCTGGGGAGGAGTGTGCCAGGCATGGGGACCCCCCAGCACAGAGGCCCCGGGTGACGGTGCCTGGCGCTGGTGAGAAACAGCAGGGAGGTGTGTGTGTGCCTGGAGTGAGGGAGGTCGGGCGGCACAGAAAATGCAGTTAGAGAGGGACGGGGGGCCTTCTAAAGACCCAGCTTTTGCCCCGTGGTAGAGATCCACTGGAGGGTTTTTAAACACTCTTTCTTCTGGCAAATTCCAAGAACGCAGAAACAAAGATTCTCTCCTTGACCTAACTCTAGTCGGGCTCCTCTGGGCCTCGACCTTAGCGACCCTGTCCTTGGCCCACTTCATCCAGTCTCAGTGGGAATCCCGTTGGGTCAGTTTAGCCAGAATCCTCTCTCCTCTGTATCTGATCAAAGTCCTCACTGCTCACCGCCTGCCTTAGCTAAGTGTTCTATTAAGTCAGTGTGGAGCCGGGGTCCTGCCCTTCCCCCCATGTTTCCTCTTGGTAATTTTCAATCCACTTCCCCACCTTGCTCCTTGGGTATAAATTTCCACTTATTCTTGTACTTGGGATGAAGGTCAGTGCTGTACTGCGGTCTCTCCTCCTCTATTGCAACAGTTCCTGAACAACTTTGCCTCCACTGCCTAACTTCTGTCTGACTCTGGCATCCTTTGACAATATAAAAGTAGAGAGAAGAGCATGTGCCAATCACCTAGCTTCCAGAGTGACCAACTCAAAGCCAATTCGTCTCATCTGTACCCTATCTCTTGCCTCCCTGACATGACATCGATTCATCCACACAAGTATTGCCATGTGTGTTTGAATAAGGATGACTTTTAAGCCTAACCGTAAAATCATTTCCACACCTCAAAGTGTACCATAATTCCTTCATATGGTCATAATTTCTGTCACTAGGTCATTAGAGGTTTTGTTCTGTTTTGCAGTGGAGAGACACATTTGGGATGGTCAGATTGCGTGGCATGTCCGTAACTCTCACAGCCTGGTGTCAGAGGGACAGATGGCACAGCCACTTTAGAAGCCAGTGTGGCAGCTTCTCATCAAGTCATAAGCATGTGCCTACTTTAGGGTCCGGCAATTCCTTCCCTAGGTATTCACCAAAGAGAAATGAAAACTTCAGTCTGCAAAAAGAATTATACAAACACATTCACAATGACTTTGTTTTAAAATCTCCCGATTAGAAACAATCTGAATGACCATTAACAGGCAAGCAGATAAAACACATGTGACATGGTCACACAAGAAATGAGCACTCAGAAAGAGAAAAGGAATAAACTATTGATATATACAGGAATATGAATGGGGTTCAAAACATCGTGTTGAGCGAAAGAAGCCAAACACAAGAGTGCGTGCTGGTCAATTCCACTTACATGGATTTCTAGAGCAGGCAAAACTACGCGTCTATGGTGATGGAAATCAAATGAATGGTTGTCTTGGGGGGAGGGGGTATGGATATTGATTAGAGAGGGGCTGGTAGGTGAGGAGGCTTGGGGTTGAGTCTTGGAAGTCTTGGGGTGTGTGTGTGGGAGGTTTGAAGAAAGAAGAGTCTTGGGGAATGTGAGGTGTGATTCAATCCTGGCCAGCACTGAGGCCCACTTGGAGTTCAAGGTCATTAACTGAGGGATTCCCGTGGTATGCGTGGCTGCACTTCCCCAAGGTCAGCTGCACAGTGCATGTGCGCAGGAGACAGAGAACTAGATTTAACCAGGGTGTGGTTTTGCCAAGTTGAAGATGGAGATGGGTAAGGGAGCCGGAGTTTCTTACAACAAATTAATTCCTAATCCCATCAGAACAAAAAGGCTTTCGTTTTGCTGTTCCCAGAGAAAGCAACTTCCCAAATAGGTACGAAATGTTAATCACCAAAGGTACAAAATGGACCACATCCCACTTCTTCCATCCCACTTCTCCGTCAACGCTGTCCAGCGCCAGGGGCTCACCCAGGGGCCTCCTGGGAGCTGAGTGCTCTTTGAGCAGCCTAGCCTTGGGAATGAATCCTCCATGCACATTACCTCGTGACCATGGCTCGTCAGCACATTAAAAGCCGCCCCTGCCACACCCGCAGAATAGAGAACCGGAAGCCAGAACTAACCCCAGTGTCATCTGCAGCAGACTGCAATCCAAACAATGTCAGGGTGTAATCGGAGTCCCTGCAACATGGTACAAACAGTTCACTCTGGACCACTAGAGGTGGGCAGGTGAGGGGACTGGGACAAAAAAGAGTAGGGGTCGGGGAGGCAGAGAGAAGAAAGGGATGAAGGAAAATACAGTCCTAGGGGTTCAGCGTCTATGTAGCGCCGGTCAACTGGTCAACCGGTCAACCCAGACCCTTCATCCTGACTCCAGTAGGCATGGGCTTTCTCACTCATTTATTTTACATATTCCTTAACTGGGATCAGTCACCCCAGACCTGAAGAGAACTTTTTAGCTGTCAGCCTGCCGGAGGAGTCTGAGCCTGGATCCTTTGCTTCGGCCGTGCAGATGGGACCGACCAGCCCTCTTCCCTGGACACTTTCCTTCTTGGCAGCCAACGATGCTACACTCCTAGCAGGGAGGTGCCTCAGGCTTCTCAGACCCAGTCCTTTTGCCAGCTCGTGGCTTGGTTCCCCCTGGCTTCGGCCAAGCATCCATCTTGGGATGCTGACAAGGGCACTTTGCCAGTTCGAATCCCTGCTTCCAGTCTCCGTGACTGGCTGTATGAGGGGTGATAACGTATATTAGCTGCGTATTATGAACGTACATGCTGTCCCTGCATACAGAGAGGAGTTGCCTGGGGACAGAGGGTCTTCTTGAGTCTACCAGTTAAGTCAGAACGTGTGTCAGCAGCGTGAAAAGCTGCCGTTAACTCCTATGGGTTACCAGTGGCTTCAGGTCTGGTTTACTGCCCTGCCCTGCATGGCCCTGCCCCTGGGTCCCAGGCAGGAGATGGAGGAGGCTGCACTTAGGTGTTCCACCTGAGTTCTATGACTCGATTTGTTAGTTCAGTTCTCTGGATGCTGGTTATTCACTCTGTCTGTAAGCCGCCAGGCTCCGTGGCCAGTAGGAGAGTGATTGTCCTCTGGAGGTCAGGGTGGAAAGGATGGGGACCACGGCAGAGTCTGAAAAGCTCAGGAGCTTTCAGCTGGTCCTAGGCTCCTGGCACCAGTGAGCTGGGTGGCAGCTGCAGAAGAACGGGGCATCCCTGGCTCTGCCTTTTGCCCCTTATGCCCTCCTCCTGTATACCTCTCCCACCC
The DNA here is from genome assembly GCA_028627145.1 of Eidolon dupreanum. Lineage (NCBI taxonomy): Eukaryota > Metazoa > Chordata > Mammalia > Chiroptera > Pteropodidae > Eidolon > Eidolon dupreanum. Next base: position 163,860,034 of record CM053503.1, on the reverse strand, counting down.
TTGGATGGACCGCTCCAGTGGGACAGACCTGACTTTCTCAAAAACAACCAACCTGTGGTCTGGAGACCATGTGCAGAGCCAAGGTCCGAGTCCAGCCTGGTGAAGATGCTGGACCTATAGGACCAGCCTCAGCCATGCTGTCCCCAAACTCACAGTAGTGGCAGCTCTAGTGATTGCACTGTATTCAGTATACACTTGGCCATGCTTCTTTCTAGCTTTAAACTTTCTTCCTGACAAGTCCTGTGGGTCCCCATCTCCTGGGCCACATCTGTCCTGGCTCCTTTCATCCTGACCTGCAGGATGGGACCACGACATGACCCCACTCCCTCTGAAAGTCAGCGTCCTTCCTGGGGACAGGGCTTTTATTCATTTAAAGGCACCCTCTCCCAAACTATCAGCGCTGTTAGGAAAGAAAACCCTGGGAATGGGGGTGGTGGGTGGGCTCCAGGTTCCCGGTCACTGGCCTGGCTCACCTGCCCAGTCGCACCTGTGCTATTGCAAGGAAGACCAGACCGCTGTCTCCCCAAGTGCTGTCCTGCTGGTTCCTAGCTCGACCAGGTCTTAGAGACACAGCAGACCATACGGGCATGGGCATGGCTCCGTGTACGTGCTTCCTTAAGTTCAGGGTCGTCTTCACCCGTTTCCACCCCCTCTATATTTTACTTTGCTTCCTGGTGCATTCTGGAACCCCAACCTCCACCATCTGCATTTCTTTCCTTCGGGTTTCCTTTCCAGAACAGCCAAAAGTGTGGGGAATTAACCACCTCCCTCCCAGCAGCCCTTACTGATGACTGATAGCATGGGCTTGTAAACCACCACCGCCCCCATCCCTGGAATTTCTCTGAGGGGTGTGTTCTGTTTCCCAGGGGTGCCCCAGAAGGATTAGACTTCAGTTGCCCTCTGTGGCCACCGCATCTTCCTTCCCTGTTTCACATCCCTCTCCCCTCCTGGTGTTTCCTGGGATCACCTTGAACTAAGATCTTCTGCCTGGGCTGCTCAGGAACTAGATATCGAAACCTACCAGGCTCTGGCTGGGTGTAGCTAAGTCACCGGGACAGACCACAGGCTGTGAGCCGTGCCTCACCTTGCTCCTGCACCCCAGCCCCCCCACCCCCCGTTCCTGCGCACCCCCCGCCCCCCAGCACCGGCGAAGCTGAATGAAGCCATGTCCCTGAGTGTTCCTGGGTACAGGGCCTCTCTTCTCCGAGGTGCTGGCCTAGAGAGGAGCCAGCACATCCCTCCCACTCCCACTGACTGGATGGAAGTTCTGTGTTAGGTGTTGAATTAAATCGTGTAATTCCTGCTTTTGGAATGGGAAAATCTGAAAGTTTGTTCTGTGAATGTGTGTAGAGGCCGTTGCCCCCTCTTGGCTCTGAGGCCCGCCGCGGGAGCGCAGGGCAGGAGCCCACCCTGGCTCACCTGGGCTCGCAAAGTCATCAAGGCCTTCCCATCCCCCACCCCCCGCCCCCCCTTACCTCCTTGCCCCTTTGCCAAATCTAACTTTTGTGTCTCTCACTAAAATACATGAAAGAAACAGAATTCTTTTTTTTTTTTTTTTTGTTCTATTTTGGTGACAAGAGAGATCCTTGATGGAAACTGGATCTGTAAGAAAAATAAGGAGAGAGCCATGAGATTACACAACACTCCGTGACCCCAGAATTCTGGTGGCTTTCCAGTTTTAAGACCTCACGGGTGAGGGTTAAGCAGCTAAGATCCTCCTGTGGGAAAATTAATTATTTAGAATTCCAATTTCTTCCGCTCTCGTGTACACTTTCCCTTTCATCCAAACGCAGCTACTACAGGAGACCTTGTTTTTTTCCCTTGAGGCTGTAATGCGCTTATGCCAAGCGCCTGGCATGTCTCGGCTCAGTCAGCATTGGCACTTTCTCTGCCCTCGGGGCCCCCAGCAGCTGAGATGGAAGCTCACTCCCTAAAAGCCAGGCTGTGGTGGCGAGTTTTACTCCATTTATTCATGCCCAAAAGGGGAGGGGAAGTAGCCCCTTACTTTTAGCTGATGTGATGTTGAGAGAGAGAGAGAGGCTCGATACGCTTTCGGAAAGAAAATTCTAAAAATATCTTTTCCCAGAGGATAGGCTTTGACACTGTCATCAGATGGTTCATCACTCTCTGGATTGAGAAGGACGCCAGATTGCTATTTTCCTTCTGGAGGATTCTAAGAGCTGAGCTTATGAAACTCACGATGACTCAGTGTATCCCCACAATGCACCCGCTACCCCACGCACAACCTCAGCATGGCTTTCAGTGACTAACGCACATCTCCAGCCTCTAGGCCAACAGGTCTGTGCATTGAGGTTCATCCTGCACCTGGCTACCGTATCACCTTCCGGACCACACTTGCCTATTGTGGTGGGTGCTGCTGGCTGCTTCCCCACAATCCACTCTCACTTCTTTCCCGGCAGAGGGCCCCATTTGGTTTGGTTGCCCACTTCCTTTGCCCAGCCTTGTTGTGGAGGGAAGTGGCTTGAGCCTCAGCCCTCCGGGTAGAGTATTGGAGACAGATCCATCTATATTGGTCTGATCCAGCCATGATAATTCAATGCTCTATGTTATTACATTTGCTGAAGAATGGGCACGAGACCCAATTCAGGGGATTTCACCCCAGTGAGAGGCCAAGTATGCAGGGGAGGAGGCTCCTGGGAAGAGTTTCTTAACTCAAGAAGAAACACAAGGAGGAGGCATTTCTGGCTTCCTTCTGGCTGTCAGGGTGTGAGGGTGTGATTCTGGAAGCTCCTCCAGCGTCTGCTGGGAGAGGGACTAGCCCGCCCTCCACTGAGGGTGTAGCTGAGCTGAGAGCTGGAGAAGTCCCTCCCTCGGCCTCTGATGTCAGTGTCGAGTTTAACCAGCCCTGAGGCTTCCCAACTGTTCTATTGTTATGTGAGAGAATCTCCGAATGGCCACTTTGAATTAGGTTCTCTGAAATTTGCAGCAACTCATAATCCATGTCTCAGATCAAGTCTTAAAATGCCTGTGGCATTTGGAAACCTACCAATTCACAAGTTCTGGACCTTGCTTCCAGCCCCCGGAGACAGTGGCTGTTGAAGGGGAATCTGATGCAGCCTGTCCGCCTCCAGACCCCCACGCTCACACCAGCGGGCCCTGCTCTAAGGAGTCTCCAGGACACAGTGCTCTAGCTCGGGTGCAGTGCCCGCGTCGCAAGTCAGCACCATCCACCCAACCCCTGTGATTGGGCCCGCGCCTCTGCACATCCCCTCACGGGACACTCGCAGCCTTCACCCTTGGAGATGACACTGACTCTCCCAGGAGTTAAATTACACACCCCTAACACTCAGCTCCTGGGCAGCGGAGTCTACCCTGGAACCTGGATGCTGATTCCAAAGCCAGCGTCTTCCCAATCGCCACCAAGACGCTGACGGTAACAAGACTGGCCCCCTGGCCAGCTCCGTCCTCTAAGCTACTCATCTCATCCTCCCAACAATCTCAAGAGGAAGGTACTACGATTTTCCCTATGTACGGATGAGGAAACCGAGGCTCTCAACTGCCGTGGCATTTCATGAAGCTTTGGCCCTTCCATGAATATCACTTGATCAGGCATCAGAGCCCTGGGCAGCTGCTGAGCTCTCCCTGGGCTGTAGTTTCTAGGCAGGGCTTTGAAGTATTTTGAGCATCTGCTCCCACCAAGCACCCTTCTCCTCTGGCCATTCCCTGGCCACTCCTATGGCTGATGGAGGTTTGGGGATGGGTTGAAAGGGGCCATTAACCCTTCGTGGTCCCTCATCATCACTTATCAGGCATTCACTGTGGGTGGACTTGACAATGGGACAATCGTGGGTGTTCTCAGTGCCCGCCCAGATCCCCCTTTCTGGGCTGGGGCTTCCCTTGTCCAGCTCTAATTGTGAATGTTGATTACTAAAGACTTAGAGCTGCCCACTTCCCCCAAGGACATGTCCTCGGCCAAAATGGGACCACAAAGACATGCACTCCCTACTCCCACCCTTGCCGTCAATGCCTGAATGAGGGCGCAGCAGGAAAAGCCAACCCTCTCGTCTCAAGGTGAGACCCGCTCTCAGGTGTGATTTGTGCCGCAGAGCTCCTGAGGGGTCAGGCTGAGGCTGGACTTGAGCCGAGACCCTGTCCTTGCTCAGCTCCCTCCCCTGCCCTCTCTTGCCTCCTTCTCTCTCCTCTTTTTCCCAATAAATCCCAATCTCAGCTCTGCTTCTGGGGAGCCCAGCCTGAGGCGGAGGAGGATCTAAGAGGCCATGTGAGGCATGCCCTCTGCCTCAAGGATTTTGTAACTTGGTTGTGGAAACAGGCCACATACAGACAAAAAAGTCCACCCACCGTACCGGATGGACTAGGCTAGAGAAAACAGTGATTAAACTAATGGGGGAAATCACTGGAGGTGCAGTGGGGGAGAAAGGCTTCCTGGAAGAAACAGGACTAGATCACAAAGGGTAGGTAGGACTTGAAATGTTGGGAAAGAGGGAAAGCTTTGTGGGCAGGAGGAAAGTCCATTGGAAAAGCCCTGCGATGGGCAGGAAGCTCTCCTCCCATCTCTCCCATCTCCTCCTGTCTGGTATTTGTGGCTAGAGGAACTATCCCAGGTCAGTGGGGGGTTTGGGGAACTCTGTTCTGACAATCCCGATGGGTCTAGCATTATCCAAGAGCATCATCAAGGCTGCTCGGAGGCCATGCCGGCCTCCGAGGCCAGGAAATACTCACTCGGTTCTCAAGCTTTTGCTGAGAGGCTTAGGGGGCTTGGGCCACCTGTAAAGACCTCTCCACTTTGGAGGAGGGACAGATACCCCAGCAGCCCTGTGCTATAGGGCTGACGAGTCAGTAGGCCTGAGGACGACTTCTGCGAAGGGCACAGGGCACGAAGGGAGTCCACATACCTGCCGGACCGTGAGCCTGGGGGTTTGTTCACAAGGACTCAATGGTGTAATAAGCTGCTCCCAGGGCCCCCAGAGCCACTGCCACAGTCCCGAGAGCTCGGAGTGCGCGCATTTCGACTAACGGAGTGTTTTCTCGCAGGTCTTCTGTAAATCAAAGCAGAAAGCCAGCAGGTTGGGGGAAGTTGGGCTTTCGTGCCTGTCTACAGAAAAGCAGGAATTGTGGGGGGTCCCCTCAGGATTTCAGGGAAAACCATCTCCCCCATACCGACTCTCCTCTCAAGGGGACACAACTCCCCCACCTCTTTCATTAAAACGCCACCGCCAGACCCCCAGGATCTGAGGATGGGCTGGCCTGGAACACCCAGCACCCCTGCACACCCAGGGAGCAGGTCCCAAAGGCAGCAAAGGCCGTTCCATGCCAGGTACTGTGCTAAACGCCTCACGCCCAAAGTTCCCTCGAGCCTCACGGCAACCCTGTGAGGGAGGTTCTCTCATGCGGCTCCGTTTGGGGCATCAAGAATCTGAGGAAACGCGTATTACACCCACCGCAAAGGCAAGGAAAATATACGATTATGACAAAATGAAAATGTATGATTTCGGAAATGCGATATCTATTTTGACAGAAACCCTATGAAAGTAGGGATTCTTATTTCACGTGAATGTGCATTCACGTGAGCCGACATTTCACTCCTCTGAGAAAAATGGAAAGAGTAGGGAAGCAGGTGCTAAAATTTGAATAGAAGTAAGACTCTGTGTCTTCCCCGGGCCGGGCTGGACCCCTGCCCCTCCCCCTCCCTTTCCTCATTCTCAGCCTTGCTTTTGCCTCTTCCTCCACCTGGAATGCTCTCCCTTGAAAATAAACCACAGACGCTCCTCAGCTCCTTCTGGACTCGGATATGACTGGCAGGACAGTCTCCCTGCGCCCCTGTTTAGGCGTGAGCACCTCCTTTCCTACGGCTCTTTGAACATGTCCTGTAGGACACGGATCACCTCTGACTTGCATCTTGGCTTCTAAATGCACATACCACGCAGACTGTGCAGTTTTTAAGGGTCAAGTTCCCTGTTCTGGTTTCCGCCATAGTTGTCTAGTATCCTATATGCAGAGAAGTAGGTTTTTCTACCGGTTTGAAAGTGACACGAATCGATGGCACAACTTGGCACGAGGTGGATAGAAATGCTACGTGTGTGAGAGGACAGTTCAGTCGGTCATGGAGAGGGGTGGGCAGGCGCCTCCTGGATGGGACTTACCAGGTTGTAGAGTATTTTCTAGCTCTGGGCATGTTCTCTCAACACACCTGGGTATCTGTTTGTTTCTCTCCATATGTCTGAGAGAGAGCACTTTTCAAGGATGGACGGGGAGGGGATCTGGTGGGGGAGGGGCTGGGACAAGGAGTAGGATGAAGATGGAGGGTGGGGGGGGCTCTGCTCTTGGGTTGGGGGTTTGACAGTCCCAAGTAGAACGCCTCTTCTGTGGACATGTGTGATACCCTGAGTATAGGTGGGGCTGTTTTGGGCCCAGAGGTGGGGGTGAGCAGAGGCCCCTCTGCCAGGCCTTGCACCACTGGAAAAGTGGGATAACAGCTTCAGCACAGTGACAGGGGTCTTCCCATGTAAAGGTGGCTGCCCAGGTTTCACCTGGTGGTTTCATGGAAGAGGAAGCAGATACTTCGGATGGGGGCAATGTCCCCTGTGGGGGCTGCTAGAATAGCCCGAGAGCCTCAGAAGGGGCGGAGATCGGACTATCACCAAGAGGGCCTGTGAGTTACAGTCAGTATTTGTCACTATATTCCAGGAAAATTCATATGCAGATAGGAACTCAAGCTCCCAGCTATGGTATGGGCCAGTGGCCAACTCGCCAAGCAGACCACTTAATCACAAAGCCTCTGAGTGACGTGGAATTTATGAACGGCTGTGAGGGCGTGTGCTCCGAGGAAGGGGGGGCTGCCTAAGGGGAAAAGAAAAGTGGCCCCCCTGAAGAAGAAATGTCCGGGTAAGGAAGAAAATCAGCACCTCTTCATGAAGACGGGTCCCCGGTGGGGCGTGTCAGGTCGCAAAGGGCTGGAGGCCAACCCCAGGACATGGCCGCCCAGAGGGAGGGCCTTGGCTTTTGGCCTCGGACTCCCAAGGGAGAGTCCGCATGACTGCTAATACGGTCTGGCCAGGACAGAGCCCGGCCATGGGAACCGAGCGCCCCGAGGGTCCAGCCCCACGAGCCAGAACCTGTAGAAGGTGAGGAGGTTTGGGAATCCTCTCCCGGGCATGGTCGGCCAGGCCCGAGGCAGAAGGACATCGAAGATGCGGCTGTGGCACAGGCCCAGACGACGCCAGCAAGCAGAGCTGCCGGGGCAAGTGGAGCAGGAGCAGTAGGGGTGCGGGCTTGCCCGAGTCAGAGGCCCTGGGTGGACAGAAAAGGAGAGAGATGAGGGACACCCTCCGGGAGGCTGGGGTGGGGTCGGGGGGAGGGCGGCGGGGGAGCCTGGAAGACACAGGAAAGTAACTAACTGTGCGAACTTGTCGCTTTACAGACGGGTGCTAGCTACCTGGGAATCATCAAAATAATGACGGCGTAACAGCTTACGCCTGTGGAGTGCGCCATCCTTCACATCGTTATCCATCTCACGTCACAGAACAATCCCGTGAGGTGCTATATCGCTATTCTCATATTTACAGATAAGGAAACTGAGGCTCAGGGAATGTAAGGATGGGCCCTCGTAGCAAGCAGCCTGAAGAAGCGGGCCTCAATCCGGGATTGCTAACTCTCAGTATGGCGCTCTCTGCAGACTTCGTAGGACGTGGTGGCAGCAGCTGACGACTCGCCCCGAGAGAGGTGGCCCTGATTCCTGCACCTGGAGCTGCCACGCTTCCTTTTTGTGGGGTTCACTGACTCATCTGGAGGACAGCTGCTGCTCTAGTTTACAGTCCTTGAAAGACTTCCCCAGACTTGTCTCCATTTCCGTTCTCCAGAGTTGTGGATCCCAGCGGAAGGTGGAGGTGGCACCCTCTGCTGTTGTACAAGAGGACTTCTGGAGGCAGAATTCCCTCTTCATGAGGCTACTTCCATCCGGGCTTCTTCACGGAGCCACAGGTTCTTCCAACCAAAGCTCCACGAAGCCAGCGATCGCCCTCGGCAGACTCAGGACACTACCTGCTGAGACCTGCCCACGATGGGTGCTTTTCCTGAATTGGGGAAGGAAAATATTCTAAAGGCAAGACGTATTTCTTTTCTTTTTTTAGTTAATTTTTTTTTAAAAAATGAACATATCATTTCCACATCATAAAATTCACCCCTTTAACGTGTTCAGTGGTTTTTAGTATATTCACTAAGATGTGCGACCATCATCAGGATCTGATTCCAGAATATTTCCATTTCCTCCAAAAGAGACTTGGTACTCATTAGCAGTCACTGCCTGTTCCCCTCTCCCCGCAGTTCCTGGCAATAGATTTGCCTATTCTGGACATTTCGCAAACAGAATCATATCATATGCGGGCTTTTTTGGGACTGGCTTCTTTCACTTAGCCTAATGTTTTTGAGCATCATCCATGTCATAGCAGGTATCAGCACATCATCTCTTTTCGTCGGCAAATCGTATGTCATCGCATGGATGTGCAGCTGCTGTTTATCTATTTGTCAGTAGATGGACGTGGAGTGGTCTCCACTTTTTGGCTGTAGTGAGTAACGCTGCTTTGAACATTTGTGTACATGTTTTCGTGTGGACGTACATTTTTAATTCTGTTGGGTGGAGCTGCCGGGTCCTCTGGTCACTCTTGTTTATCCCTCTGAGGAACTGCCTTACTTTTCTGCAGCCACGGCACTGTTTTACATTCTCTCCGGCAGGGTGTGAAGGTTCCGATTTCTCCACAGCCTCACCAACACTTGTTCCTGTCTGTCTTTTGATCATAATCATTCTAGTGGAAGACTTGTATTTCCTAGAGCGACAATATTTTCTGCACACTAACTATGTGGATTTTAGAAAGCGGGAGCCTTTATTTAAAGGCCCTCATCCCATATCTCCAACATTCCTTCCCACTCTGGCTCAAAGAGAGAAAATTCCTTTGGTAGAAGAAGAGCAGGTGTCCATCTTAAGCACCATTTCTTGCTTTGCCTCCTTACTAAGCAGAACTCTCCCGGGGTGAGTCACATGCATTCACGAAAAGATTTGGGAATAGTTTTGTATCCTGCAGATATCTGTTCTGAAGGCCAGAGTCCGGGTATGTTTAGCTCAGTAGTTGATGATCATAATACACACAATATACAGTATAATCCCCGAAACCATTTCCATATGTGAAGAACGGATTGATTCCCAGTCACAGAAATATCGTATCATAGCAATCCCTTAGATGTAGTGTTTCACTCACACCTCTCACTCAGGTCCACACCATCCCAGAGGGATACTCTGTGGCCTGGGGAGTGTGGCCTGCTCAGGGACACACAGCCATGGGCACTGGCTCATGGGAGATCCAGGAGAAGCTCTGGGAAGGGTGTTCTTCCTCCAGGGGAGACCACCAGACCTCCTGGGATCGGAAGGTCAGAGCTGCAGTTAAGAGCGAGGATTCTGGAGTGACTTAGACTGAGGTGCCCCGCTCAGTGCTACCAGCGCCTGCTTGAGGGAGAACTGTTTGATCTCTTTGGGCTTCAGTTTCCTCATCTATAGAATGAAGATGATGATACTAATATGTCCTTTACAGGATTGTTAAGTGAGAAAATTCACATAGACGGCTGACCCAAATGCTGGGTGTGCAGTAAATGTTGGTGATAAGAGTTAGCTATCGCCATTATTAGCAGTGGTGGTGTTAACCAGCTCACCTGAATCCCACTTGAATTCCCTCTACATAATCCAATGCTCATTCAGACTCTGGTTCCCCAAGAAGATAGGGGACCACTTTTCCTGGACAGCCATTCCATTTTCAGACAGCGCTAATTGTTGGAAGTTTTTTTAATGAGAAAAAATTAAAATCTGCCTGTCTATAGTATCTCCTCCCATGGGCAAGGTTGCCAGATTTAGCACACAAAAATACAGGACGCCAATGAAATATTTGGGACACACTTACACTAAAAAACTTAAAAATGATTTGTTGTTTTTCTGAAATTCAAATTTAACTGGGTGTCCTTTATTTCGTCTGGCAAGCCTGGGCCCTTAGACAACTGAGGACAACATGGAAAGTGTCTACTCACATTTCCACCTGACAGATTTCCTCCAATTCCTTTAACCAAATCTCATACACCAAACGGCTCTTGCCTCCCCCTACTCCTCTCATCCCATGTCAACCTGGACTTTCTTCTTTGGACTAGACAGTGGGTATTTTTTATGGCACACAGGCAAAGCCTGATGAGGCCAGAATAAAGCAGTATGACCACCTCCCTTGTCCTAAACCATATCATTCTATTAATGTATCCTTGGTTTTCATTTTTGTGCAGCCATGTGGCACTTCTGATCCCAAATGAGCTAGTATTACCACTGAGCCACAATAAGCGTGAACGTATATGAGTGAGACTCAGCATGGCGAGGCATTACAAAACCCAGGAATCCTGGTCTCTTGGATAAAGACAAAGCCAAAACCCTCACACTCCACAAACACAGTTCCAGAATACACATCAACCATGCATCACTACTCAGTAAGAACCGGCTTCCAGGGTCACCCTGGGACTCCAGCAGCAGAGAGTCTAGAGCTGTTGAGCTAAAAGCCTGCCCACCTGTTTTCTTGGCTCCGGAGGATGATTTTGTGCCAGGCTTCTGACACAGCAGGCCCCGAGCCGACTGGCTGCTTTCCGGACCTGGGAGAGCCTGGGACTCAGGCGGCTGTGGGGTGGATCCGGAGCTGGGCTGCTGAGAGGTGGATGCAGAGGTGGTCTGCTGAGGGGTGGGTGCAGAGGTGGTCTGCTGAGGGGTGGGTGCAGAGCTGGGCTGCTGAGGGGTGGGTGCACAGCTGGGCTGCTGAGGGGTGGGTGTAGAGCTGGGCTGCTGTGGGGTGGATGCAGAGGTGGATTCAGAGCTACCATGCTGCGAGTTGGAGCCACGGCGTCTGGCCTCTGGCTTCTTCCTTTTGCCCTTCTTCATGGTGGGCCCTCCCGACCTAAACGTGGAACTACATGGAGCTGCCTAATGTCCTGGCTCCCTCCTGGAGGGGCCGTCTGCCCCTACCCTGGGGAAGGCTCTGGTCACCGGCTGCTCCCAGGCCCCACAAAGAAAAGTCATCCACACCCCTCCTATGAGGTCACAAAAGCCAGGTGGCTCCTATGGCAGTGCTCTGGGGACAGTCTTCTCGGCTGACACCAGCCTGCTGTCCTCTCTCCTCTCCAGCTATTGAGATGGGCAGAGGGCAGCTGCTGGACCCCTCATGGGCCTGGGTTAAGCCTGGCCCTGGGGCCTGTGACAACCTGGAACCCCACGATTTTGCGACTGGAATGTCTCCTTCAGGCACTTTGCTGGTGTGTTCCTGGGTCCCCGTGTGCTCTCAGTTTGCTCTAAGACACCCTGGCTGTGATGCTGAGCTCTTGTCACCGGTTTCCACACACCAAAAACCCCACCAAAACCCCCCCAAAACTACTTCACCATGCATTCTGTGAGTCGTAGGTAACTCTACTAAAGATCTGGGGATCCATAGAAAGCCCTTGGCCCCCTACCATCTCAGCTGTTTCCCCCAGATTATCTAACATAGAACAGCCCCCCTGTCTTCCAAAGCCTGCCCTCCCCGAATGTGGGAAGGGGTTGGGGGAGGGGTCCCCCACTTTGAAATTCTTTTGCCAACCTTGCATTTGGCAAAAGAATTTCCCTAAAAACATAACAGCTGTTTGGAAAGCCACACTTTCCTCAAACACATCTCGCTAGCCATGATAGACTGACTACTTCTCAAACCCCAACTCGTCAGGCCAATTTAGGGGATGATGAATCTTGAAATTAACAATGCGATTTTTTCCTTTTAGGGTGGGAGAGAAAGAAGCATTTTTAAAAGACAGCCTTAAATCTTCAGGTTTTGACTACAACATAAAATGTGTCCACATTAGAAGACTCTACTTAGTTTAATGCAGCACCAAGTGGGTGAGTATCCTAGTGTTACCCCCTCTGTCTGGGGGGTGACACTCCTGCCCCAGGATCAGATTTAGGGCACATTTGGCTTGGAAGAATGACTACGCGAGGCCAGGCCCGATGTGCACTATACAATGACAGGAAATACCTTAGGGATTCTAGAGCGTGAAAAGACCTTGCTGGTTCTCTTTGCAGAAGGGAAACTGAGCTTCAGAGGTAAATCACCTTTCCAAAGCCACACAGCTGGCTGGCAGCGTGGACGGGCTAAATGCCTGGTCAAGGCTCCCTCTTTTCATGACTCTGGAAAGCAGTAGGGCGTCAGATACTTACACAGGCCCTAAAGTCAATGAATGAAAACATCTCTTGAGTGAGAGGATGGAAGGGGGAAAAGGCACGAAGGACTAGAAGTGAAAGGAAGCTCAGATCTATAAAGCTAGATTGATAAAGCTCGATCAAATTCAGTTGCGCCTCAGCATGAGGAGGTTCTGGGGTGGTGGGGGGGGCGGCGGGTGAGGCTACTGGAAGGTGATAACTCCCCGAAGTCAAGAGCGATGATTCCTGTGGGGCATTTACTTTAGAATCAGAGACTGGGACCCAGGCAGGAACCTGGTCAGGTTTAGCAGGCGGGTCAACATCTCTTAAGGCGCTTATCTCTGTGAAATTAGATTTCCAGGCACCAATGGGCTTTTGACGGAAGGCTTTAACCTAGTTTAAATTAGGCTTTTTCAGCCTTAGCTCTAATGACATTTTAAATCCGATAACTCTTTGCCATCCTGTGCATTGTAGGAAGGTTAGCAGCATCCCTGGCCTCTGCCTGCGAGATGCCAGGAGCAACTACAACTCCTTTCAAGTTGCGTTGACCTAATTATCCACTGTCTCAGGCTTATCGACCACCTTAAAGCTATCCATGTCTAGTTCTAGCCAACCATGAGCACCAGAGGTCTGGTGAACACACCTCACTTTCCTGCATTTGTAGAAGCTCTTCCCCCTCCAACAAGCCCCTCTCCCTCTCTCTCAGAACACTTCCCACCATTATGATCCACCTCACATGGACCCATAGCCTCATAAAGCCTTTCTTCGAATCCCCGACTAGAAGCCATCTCTCCCTCTCTGGGCCCAGATCCCATTCTGCATGGCGTTAGAGTGACTTCCCACTCCCAGACGTGGAGATGTGAAGGGCCGAAGCCCAGAGAAAGGGCTCCACGCAAGCTGCTTGAAGGTGAGGGTATGAGGACCGAGAAAGCGGGAAGCTGTTGAAGGAAGGGTTGGCGTGGGTGATGCGGGACAAGGCATCGCAGAGACTGCATTACTAAGGAGTTGCTTTCAGGGATGCACTGGAGTTTTCTGGCCTTGGCTGAGGATAACTGATGGAACGGTCCATAGCCAAGGGGCTTTCCTAACCAGGCATGGCGGCTGTGGAAAAATCTCATAGACCATTTAGGAGAGCGAGAATAATGAGCCTAAGGTACTGACCAGAAGGTCCCTGGTGGTCTGACCCCCTGGATGTGTCCTGGACACCCAGAACAAGCATGTCAACGTTTATCCATCTTAAAGCTGGATGGTACCTCAGACACCAACTGGCTGTTGGCCCTACCAGTCATGAGGGCAGCTAGTCCACAGAGGGGACAACTTGTTCTGGTCACCAGTGGGAGGGTGGCAGAGTCTGGAGTAACTGGGGCTTTCGACTCTCCCCAACCTCAGCACTTCCTTCATCCCCACCACTGCGGGGGGCGGGCAGGGGGCAGGCGGCAGGGGGCGGGGCTTTTACAGAGAGAAAGCACTTGATGCTCATTTAAGAGCCCATGGGCCTGGACCCTTAGACTCAGAGACTAAGTCCCTGGGGCCACAGGGTAGGAACGGCCTCCGGGGCTGTGCATGAGAATTCAGGAGCCAGACAGTTACTCTAAAGCAGAACCTTCCCCAGAGGGCTGTTGTGAGGATTAGATGTGAAAAAAACCGTTAGAACAGTGCCTGGCTCACAATCGGTGTGCTTTTATTATTATTATGGTTCCCTTGGAGGGGAAGACTGAAGAACCAGGCTTGGACACGGAGAGGAGGGGGCGGGCCCTGGGCCTGCGAGGTCCCCAAATTGTACCTTGCCAAAGCCTGATTCTGAGGAGTGAGCAAGGGGACAACGGGTTGGGTGGATGGGTGGGAAGGGGAACTTTACAAATTAATTCGAACACTTTTGACCTGAGATTGACCCAATGAGCAGACCTGGGGCGAGAAATCTAGTTCATCTTCACCCCAAACGATGTAAGCGGAGGCACTAGGCGAGCGACCGTGACATTAGGGACTTGTCTACTACTGGGACCAGCAGAGTCAGCGCACAGGCCTCCCTCCGTTTTTAAAGTTTCCCACGGGGGGATGCCCGCGGCCGCTGGCGCTCCCACCCCTCGCCTTCGGGCTCCTCACCATCCGTCTGAGTCCCTTGATCCAGCTGGGGGACGCAGCCCCGTGCCGCGACCTTGTGCGCTTGGCTGGCGGCGCGCTGGAAGTCCAGGATGCCCTCGGGGCGACAGGGGCTGAACACGGCGGTGTGCACCTCCACGGCGGGGCGGTGCGCGGCGAAGACGCTGCAGAGCAGGGTCTCCATGCGGCGGCGCGCGTCGGCCTCCTCGTCGCGCAGCGGCTGCACCACGATCCCGACGAGCGCCGCGGGCGGGCGGCGGCGCCGCGCGTGCACCTGCTGCAGGAGCAGCTGCAGCCGCGGCAGCTGCGAGCGCAGCGCGGACGCGCGGCACAGCACCAGCAGCAGCCGCGGGCCCGGCTCGCGCGGCGCCCGCTCCTCCGCCCCGCCGGCGTCTGCGGGCCCGGCCGCAGCCGGAGCCGCCTCCTGCTCGCACTCGCGCGGGTTCTCAGCCTTGTGCTTGTCGCGCGGCCACTGCCGGGTGGAGCGCTTGAATTTGGCGGCCGGACAGTCGGCGCTGTTGGACGGGCTGTCGCCTGAGCGCTTGGGCCGCCGCCTGGCGCAGTTGCTGGAGCTGCTGTGGCCGCTTGTGGCTCGGATGGACGAAGGCCCGGTGGGCCGATGTGTCGAGGCCTGCTCCAGAATGTCCTGCAGGGTCAGGGTGCACTCATCATGCTTCCAGAACTCGCTCAGTATCAGCACCTGGCCGTGGCCCTCGATGGCCTCCCCATCCTGCGGGGCCCCGGAAGGCTGGTCCCCGGGCTCCATATCTGGTCCCGGCCCCTTGTACCTCTGGGCCCAGGCCTCTGTCGGACATGGGGAAAAGCTGCCCTTCCCTGGAGCATGTCACAATACCCCTGTGCCCTACCTCTTCCTGTCGCGACCAAGGCTCCCCTCCCACTATTCTTCAGAAATCTTCCAACACAGGGAAGTTGCTGTTGCATGCTGGTGTGAGCCGTCTGTGGTGTTTCTCTATCATTTTGCATGTCTTTGGTGTCAAAAGGGCAAACCCTTTTATCCCATGGATGGATCATTATGCCCAAGCCTCCAAGTAAAATGGGCTTTTGTGGGACTAGGGCATTTAAAAAGCAGGGGACCTGAATGCTTGGAACATTTGAGGGCAGTGAGAATCAAAGACGCTGGTTCCAGTTGGCTGCAGCCTGGGAAGCAGGTCTTCCCCAGGCTTAGCCCGCTGCCCTCTGGGTGATCACGAAGCCAGAGTCCTGGGCTGGTGTAAACTGTTGGGGCTGCAGGAGATGGTTTGGGGCCCTCTCTTCTATGGGTATGCATTTGAAAAACCCAGTCTGACCCTCCTGTGTTTCTCCTTTACTTCACCCACAGAACATTTCACCACTGACACTTCTGGTCACCACACATGTAGGGGTTTTCCCCAGACCAAGCAGTTTTGTGACACCAGCTGGGCGTCCTACAAACTCAATTCTGACACCACTATCT
>CM053503.1:163780192-163843770 GCA_028627145.1 Eidolon dupreanum | reverse complement strand
GGTTCAAACAAAGTCAATACCCAAGGTCATAGAGTCTGATGGAGGGTAAGCTGGGGCCTGGGTGGCCAGCAAAGGGACTTTAAAGCAGGGGCTTAGAAATAGGCCCTGAGAGGGGGTATCATTTGCATAGCTGGGAAAGGGTTTGGGGCCCACCAGCATTTCCCAGAATGCCTTCTGTTTTCTTGTCACAAAGCAGCGGGAGCCTGAGGGAGTGATGGGTTTCACTGTGCAGTTCTAGAATGAGTGGCCCTCACCACGAGGAGCTAGTGCTGAGTCAGAAAGAAAGAGCTTAACCGCTGACTCCCCACCGCCCCACCGCCCTGCCAAAGGTCTGAGAAAGTCTCATCCTGTAGCGTGCTGAATGGTGGCCCCCCAAAAGATACGTCCACATTGCAATTCTTGGGACCTGCAAATGTGACTTTATTTGAAAAAAACAAAACAAAACAAAAAACAAAAGGATCTTTTGCAGACATAGTTGGGGATCTTGAGAAGAAGAGATCTTTGGGATCATTATCTGGATGGACCCTGAATCCAATGACAAGCATCCTTATAAGAGACACACAGACAGAAGAGGAGAAGGCCATGTGAAAATGGAGACAGGGATTGGAGTGATGCAGCCACAAGCCAGGGAACACCTGGAACCATCAGAAGCTGAAGATGCCAGGAACAGAATCTCCCCTGGAACTTCTGGAGGGAGGGCGGCCCCTGCTGACACTTTGATTTTGGACTTTTGGCCTTCCAAGTGGTGAGAGAAAAAGCCCCGTTGTTGTGAGCCACCAAGTTTGTGGTCAAATGCTGCCGGAGTCCAGGAAGTTAACACATACCGAGCCCTCACTTTCTGCTCATTCCCAAGAGGTCGCACTTGAGGACTCTAGTTCGACATGTGCCATTTTGCCCTGTTGGTTCTGCTCCATGCCCATCTGGTGGTGAGGCTTAGTCCTGTCATCTTGTTCTGTGTAAAATGCACTTGCATCAAGAATGTCTTGCAACCTATGCTGCCTAGAATCTGCTTCTGAGAACAGAGAAAAGCAAGGTACAACGAGATTGCACAAGATTGAAGACCTTCTTTCCTCGTGTGTCCTCCTGGGAGTGGCAGAGATTTCTGGAGAAAAGGGGCAGCCTCTGGTCACCCGCGGCTGCTGTGACGACTGACAGACCACAGCACAGTGTGGGCATCTCTTCTGTGTGCTTCGCTGTTGTGCAGTGGTCCACATGTTTGTCACCTCTTTCCAGTGCAGGCCTCTTCAAGGACATCCTGGCAAAGGCCACCACCATCTACCCAGTTATACAATCAGAATCCTGGGAGCGTCCCTTTTCTCGTCGTCCCCCAAATCCACCCTGTCCTCAGAGCCCATCGATAGTCTCTCCAGCTTCTCACTCAAATGTCACCTTAGCATTTTTCCCCTTTACCAGCTCTGTTTTGACATATTTGCTTTCTCTTTCTCTCTTCCTCTCTCTGAATGTCCAGTTGACCCAATAGTTTTAGCAATCATCGATGAGATTGCCTGAATCAAATGCTTCCATGGGGTTTACAAAAGGGTGGTTTGGGCTTCTTTTAGTCCTTCCACATTCTCTAACTGGCATTTCCTATGAGAATTTCTCCCATCCTCACTTTTTTTTTTTTTTTTTACCGTAAAAATCACTGTAGATTCATGGATTTTTAAAACATGCGTTATAACCGAACACTACCCACTCATTTTGACGGTCACACTGTCCTCACAAGAAGCAGAGGAGCCCCCAGGCCAGCTCCCAAATCCCTGTCATGGCGTCACCTTTATCTCGGTATACCTTTTTGCTTTCTGACACAACAAGATATCCCAGGCTCACGTTTTACATTTTCAGCCCCAGACCTCAGACTAACCATTTCCCCACAGAGTCCTGGTTCCCTGAGTGGTAAACAATACATAAAAATCAGGAACTTGGTCTTACGTGTGCTCTTTGCTGTCGTTTCTCCCAGGCCAACCAGTGAACGGAACCAGAAAACTCATTTGAAAAACAATCGTGAGTTCAAACTGATCTTTCCACCTCAAATTCAACATTATGGGGTTTTTCTTTAACTTCTTATGAGCATCTTTTTTTCTCTTACAGTAAAATATGTATTCGCTTATACATTACTATATTATGCATAAAAGAGTTTCACAATTATAAGACCGTATTATTACTGACAATATACCTTCTCGGTGAAGTATAAGATATTTTTTTTTTTTTGCAGTTATTTTTGTTTTTAGAACAGATCTCATTAGGGATGTACAATCAGAGTACTCAAATTAATTCCTTGCTCTCTCTATGTGGTTTCATATATAATCAGTTTGTTTTGTCCCTGTTTGCACTTTATTGTAGGGTTTGCTTTATCTCATCCTTTTAAAATGGAATTTTATTTTCTGAATACATAAAAGCTTTGTATGGGTCAAAGTTAAAATGATATAAAAAGGTATACAAGACGTCACCATTATCCCTGTTCCTTCTACGCTGTTCCCTCCCACCTCCATAATTAGTTTCTGTTATACTTCCCGTATTTCTTTACATGAAAATATCACACACACACTTTCTCATTGTCTCTTCTTTCTTACAAAAAAAACGAGTGTAATACGTTTCCTCTTTTTCACATTACCCTGAATGTCGTTACCCACACACATGGACCTCTGGGAGTACAGTTCCGTTTCTTCCTGTTTCAGAACATTCCTCTTTTGGAATTCATTCAGGGTTGGATTTTGTCTAGTCAGTTGATGCTGAGCCTCTGGGAGGACCAGTGACACCCTCGGTGGCAAAGCATTGGGAATACCTGGGTCCTCTTGGAGCTGGCACGACCTCCAGCTTCCGAGAGCGATGAGAAGGTAGTATGAGGAAGGTCCAAATGAGGACGAAGGTTGAGCTGTGGGCTGACCTCCGCCGTCTGGCTTCCAGCCCCACTCCAAAGGTCTCGCCGGATGTGCCTGGCTCTGGAGACCGGGTTCGGATGGTTTTGGACGGAGGCCAGGGTAGGGGCTGTGACTTTGGAGGATTGTGAAATGTCGCAAAGGAGAAGCAGTTTCTGAGACAAATACTTGTCTTAGTCAAAGTACACACTTGAAAAAAATTTGAGGTAAAATTTTACATAATATAAAATTTGACACTTTAATCATTTTAAAGTGTACATTGAGTGGTTTTAACACGTTCACGATTTTGCGTAACCACATTTTCGCTGCCCCCAAAGGAAACCTCATATCCATTAAGCAATCGCTCACCTTGTCCCCTCACCCTGTTCCCTCACCCCAGCTCTGGGCCATTGGGAAGTTGCTTTCTGTCACTATGGATGTGCCTATTCCTGACATTTCAGGTACATGGAATCATTGACTATGTGTGTACTCAGCATAATGTTTTCGAGGGTCACCCGTGTTGCAGAAGTATCGGTATTTCATTCCTTTTTGTGTCCGTTGGGTGAATGTAGTACAATTTCTTTAGCCATTTATCAGCGGGGGCGGGGCTGCTTCTACCTTTGGCCACCGTGAATCGTGCTTCTGCGAGCATTCTTACACAAGTCTCTGTTTGAATACCTGTTTTCCCTTCTTTTGGTTGTCTACCCAGGAGTGGAATTGTCAGGCTGTATGGTAATTTTATGTTTAACCCTTAGAAGAACCACCAAACTGTTTTCCACAGCAGCTACTGTACCATTTTACATTCTCATCAGCAATGTAGGAGGGTCTAGTTTCTCCAGGTCCTCTCCAACACTTGTCGTTTTCTGTGTTTTTGATTACAGCCGTCTCAGTGGTTTGAAGTGGTCAAAGTATAGGCTTTTTGACACAGGCTCGAGATGACCTGTTATGTGCTCTAATGTTGCCCTTTGGTCTCATGAGGCTACTTAAAGCTCCCGTTTTCCTGTACATTATTCTTTGTCATCTTTACAGCAAGTTGGTGTCTCCAGGGATTCACAGCTATTGGAGGGGAATCCTTGTATGTACTGAGCATGATGTGAGCTAAATGTTTGCAAAAAAACCTCAAAGAGACCAATTTTTCCAGCATATGATCATACTCACAATATACTGTGAGAGTACAGAAAAATAGAAGTGATATTAACTTGGGGGAGGGGTGTGAAATACTTAATGAACAGGCGACCTTTAAGATTCTTTTTAAAGTTACATACAGTCGTGTGGTGAAGGTGACCCCACCCAGGCCCCGGGCATCCAGGCCTCCTGAGAAAACCACATGAACAGTGGGAGTTACCTTTCTCACAACCAGACCCGTCAGGGGAATTTTTCAGCCAGGCACCTTACTGTGCTGATCAGGGCCTTATGGGCCCTGGGGGTGGGGACCCCAGCGAGTCAGAGCCTGAGACCAGCAAGGGTGAGAATGATCACTTCCTGAATACGAAAAACACTCAGAGGAACGTGAGTCCTTACCTTAGCCAAGAATCAAATCAGGTTCTTTCCCCATCCCTTGGCCTCAAGCACCCCATAAACTCCTGCAAAACCCAAGGCATTGCCCGTGGAGTTTACGTGGGGAGGGCCGAGGTAGCTTTCTTTATGGATGGCTAATGATTTTAATGATGGGTATTTTTTAGGGTTGACAGCCAAGCAGATATCAATAACATTCATTTAATAATCTAGATTTCATCTCACGTGAGCCTCATGCCAAGTAAAGTACCACTAAGGTCTGGAAATGAAAAACGTCTACCCGGTAAATCAGGAAGGGCTGAACAGACGAGGGAGTGTTTGTGGGGGACCTATCTTAAAGGATGGATGGCATTAAGATGGAAGAGGATGGGGGAGGCAGGTAAAGGTATGTCCATGTATATGTATGGAAGGCTAAGCTTGGACACCAAAGGCGAGTGTCCCAGAGTAGAACGGACTTCCGGGATAAAATCGCAAAACTGAAATGTACCCCCAAATTTTATTTTAAAAGTTTAGTGGCCAAATTTTAAAAGTTTGAGGTTAAGGAACAGGAATAATTATTTCTTAGCAATGTGAATTGTTCTATAGTGACTCTACAAAACATTTGCCAGATTAAGGACACTTTCAACTGAAGTAGGTGGATATTTTTTAACTGAGGTCAAAGCAGTATATTTTGGTGACACCTGGGCTACCCAGGACAGTCACATTTACCCCTGGGGTCCAGGTATAGTTATTAAAAGCATCCCTTTTCACAACCAGTGTCCCAGTTTGGACAATAAATTATATTGTCACTCTGTTTATCATGGATTATTATTATTGTTTATTTTTAAAATTGTGGTAAAATATACATAACATGAAATTTACCATTTTAACCTTTTTTAAGTATATAGTTTGATGACGTTAAATATATTCTCATCGTTGTACAACCATTACCACCATTCATCTCCAGAACTCATCTTGCAAAACTGAAACTGTTCTCATTAAACATTAACTCTCCATTCCTTCCTCTGCCCCCAGACCCTGGAAATCAGCATTATACTTTCTATCTCTATGAATTTGACTTTTCTAGGTACCACTTAGAACTGTAATTATATAGTATTTGTCTTTTTGTGACTGGCTTATTTCACTTAGCATAATGTTTTTAGGATTCATCATATTGTAGCATGTGTCAGAGTTTCATTCCTTTTTAAGGCTGAATAATATTTCATTGTGTATGTAGAGATATATAGAGATAGGTACACACACTACATTTTGTTTCTCTATTCATCTGTAGATGGATGCTCAGGTTGCTTCCACCTTTTGGCTTTTGTGAATAATACTGCTGTGAACGTGGGTGTACAAATTATCTGTTGTGTCTCTGCTTTCAATTTCAGAAGTAGAATTGCTAGGTAATATGGTAATTCTATTTTTAATTCTTTGAAGAACTGCCATACTGTTTCTATAGTGGCTGTACCATTTTACATTCCCACCAGCAGTGCAAAAGGGTTCCAATTTTATCCTCACCAGCACGTTATTTTCTTTCTTTCTTTCTTTCTTTTTCTTTTCTTTTTTTTAATATAAGCATCCTAATGGTGTAAAGTGGTATTTCACTATGGTTTTGATTGCATTTCCCTAATAATTATGATATGGAGCATCTTTTCATATCCTCATTGTTCATTTGTATATCTTCTTTGGAGAAATGTTTACTCAAGTCCTCCTGATTTTGAATCAGGTTTTTTTGTTTGTTTGTTTGTTTTTGAGTTTTAGGAATTATCTATATATTTTGAATATTAATCCCTTATCAAATATGTCATGGATGTTATGTTACATGATTTTGCAACTTTTCTTTTTAGTAAAATTGTAAAATATAAAGAATCCCCAATGGAGCTTTTACTTGGATGACTCATAGTTTAAATGTATAATTGAATTGGACTAAAAATTAGATGGCCATCTTAAAAAGTTATTTAGTCTAATGTTACACTTGCAAGTAAACCAAACAGTTTTATAAAGATTCAAATTGTGAGAATTTAATCTCTATTATTCGGCTTAATATTCTCATCTAAATCTTTACATTATGTGTTGCAATATGTGTTTTTCTTAAAGTTATCCAGCTAACACATCCTTTTTTAACTGTTAATCTACTCCCTGATTTATCTATTGGGAAGCTCTTAATAACTGTTTTGGTACCTAAAATAAATTCACAATCATCATTAATTTTTGTAGCATTTTACGCCAGTAATTAATATCATTTTTACCTTAAATGTTTGGTAGAATTCCCCTGTGAAATCATCTGGGCCTAGTGCTTTCCTTTTTGAAAGGTTATGAATTATTGACTGCATTCCTTTGAATAGACCTATTCAGTTAATCTATTTGTTCTTGTGTGAGTTTTGTTAGACTGTGCCTTTAAAGGAATTGGTTTGTTTAATCTGAATGATCGAATTCATGGGTATAGAATTGTTCATAACATTCCTAGCTAGAGGTTTATCAATTTTATTGATTTTTTTCCCCCAGCAAAGAACCAACTTTTGGTTTTGTTGATTTTCTCTGTTAATTTCATGTTTTCAATTTCATTGATTTCTGTTCCAATTTTACCGTTTCTTTTCTTTGGTTTGCTTTAAGTTTATATTGCCCTGCTTTCTTTTCAGGGGAAACTTGTTAATTTTTGACCTTTTATTTTTCCTAATATATACATTCAGTGCTACAAATTCCCTCTAAGCACTGCTTTTGTTGCATTACACAAATTTTGATAATTTTTATTTTCATTTTCATTTAAAATATTTAAAAATATTCTCAAAATATTTTTTCTTCTGAAACTTCTTTGAATTATATGTCATTCAAAAATGTGTTGTTTAATCTTCAAATATCTTGAGATTTTGCTGCTATTTTTTTGTTATTAATTTCTAGTTTAATTCCATTATGGTCTGAGAACATAATTTATATGATTTCTATCCTTTTAATATTGTTTAGATCTGTTTCATGACCCAGAATGTGATGAATGCTCCATGTGATCTCGAGGAGAATGTGTATTCTGCTGTTGTTGGGTGAAGTATTTTATAAATGCAGATTAGAACCAGTTGATTGATGGTACAGTTCAGATCAACAATATCCTCATTGATTTTCTGCCTGCTGGATCTGTCAACTACTGATAGAAGAATGTTGACGTCTTCAACTAAAATAGTGAATTTGTCTATTTCTCCTTGCACTTCTCTCCGTTTTTGTCTTTCATATTTTGGCACTCTGTTGCACACATTGAGATTGTTGTGTATTCTTGTAGAATTGGTCTCTTTGTTATTGTGTAATGGTCCCCTGTATTTATGATAACTTTCTTCTAAAGTCTGCTCTATCTGAAATTAATATAATTACCCAGATTTCTTTTAATTACCTTGCATGGTCACTCCACCCTTTATTTTTCTCCATTCCTTTGCTTTTTTAAATGAAAGTTTTTTTTTTTTAGTTGTAGTAAAATACAAATTACATAAAATTTACCATTTTAACAATTTCAAGCATACATTTCCATTTCAATTGTATTAAGTACATTCATGTTGTTGGGCAACTATAACCACCATCAATCTCCAGAACTCTTTACATCTTGCAAAATTGAAACTCTGTACTCATTAAACCCTAACTCCTCAACCCACTCCCTGGCAACCACCATTCTACTTTCTGTCTCTATGAATTTGACTACTCTAGATGCATCGAATATGTGAAATCATACAGTATTTATCTTTTTGTGGCTAGCTTCACTTAGCATAATGTCCTCAGTGTTCTTTTAGTTTTAATCTATCTGTATCTTTATATTTAAAATGGTTTTCTTGTAGATAACATATAGTTGAGTCTTATTTTTATATCTACTATGATAGTCTCTATCTTTTAATTGGTCTATACCATTCATATCGAAAATAATTATTAGATGCCATGTTTGTAATTGTTTCTATTTATTGAACTTGTTATTTATTTATTTTTAAATCTTCCATTTTTTTCTACTTTCTTAGGTTTTAATTGAGCATTTAAAATGATTCCATTTTCTCTCCTCTCAGCATATCGATTATGCTTCTTTTAGTGGTTGTCCTAGAGTTTGTAATAGACATTTACAAGGAATCCAAATTCACTTTCGAATAATACTGTATTGTCTCGCTGGTAGTCTAATTCCTCCCTCCCATCTCTTATAATATTCATGCCATTCATTTCACTTATCCATAATCTGTAATCACCTCATACATTGCTGTTATTATTACTCTGAAGAAAAATTACCTGTTAGATCAATTTAGAATAAGAAAACAAAAAAATATTTTTTTACCTTCATTTATCCCTTCTCTCTCTTCCTTTTTTTTTTTTTTTTTTTTTTTTTAAATATAAGTCTGTGTCATTTTCCTTCTCTCTGAAAAACTCTTTCTAACATTTCTAGCAAGGCATGTCTACTGGCAACAAATTTTCTCAGTTTTTTTTCTGTCTGAGAAAGTTATTCCTCCTTCGCTTTTGAAGGATAATTCCACTCTATACAGAATACTCGGTGGCTTTTTCTTTCAATGCTTCACTCTCTTCTTGCGAGTATGGTTTCAGACAAGAAATCCAACATAATTCTTATTCTTGTTCCTCTATGAAGAGGTTTTTTTACTATCTGGCTTTTCGCTCAAGATTTTCTCTTTGTCTTATAAGACAAAGGCCTTCTGGTTTTTGGGCAGTTTGAATATGATAGTCTTAGGTATAGATTATTTGCTTGTTCCCTGCTCTTCCTGGATTTGTGGTTTTGTGTCTGTCATTAATTCTGAAAAATTCTCAGCCATAATTATTTCAAATACTTCTGCTCCTTTCTCTCTTTCTTTTCTTTCTGATATTCCCATTATGCATATATTATACCTTTTGCAATTGTCATTTTATTCTTGGACATTATGTCACATTTTCTTCATTCTCTTTTCTCTTTGCATTTCAGTTTTGATTTCTAGCATTTCTTTTTGATTCTTTCTTACAGTTTACGTCTTTCTGTTTTCATTACCCATCTGTTTTGTATGTATCTGTCTACTCTTTCTATTAACATATTAATTATAGTTATTTTAAATTTCCAATTGAATAATTCAAAATCTGTGTTATATCTGAGTCCGGTTATGATGATTGCTTTGTTTCTTCAGACTGAGTATTTTGTTGGCTTTTAGAATGTTTTGTAATTTTTTGTTGAGGGCTGGATTTTGTTGATTGTTAATCAGGCTTTTAGTGTGAGGTTTTGTGTTACTTGGACTAGGAACTGGACTATGTTTAATTGCTGTAGCTGTAGGTGCCAGGAACTTTAGTTTCCTCATTTTCTTTTTTTCATTCTCTGTTGTTTTTGATTTTCCCTAAGAACTGCATCTTAAATAGAGTATGTATCTTACAAGTTCTCTCAGTTGTAATTTTCTTTTATTCTGCTGGAGTCTGGTAATTGTAGTGGATTGAATAGTGTCCCCCGAAAATTCATGTTCACTCAGAACCTCAGAATGTGACCTTATTTGAAAATGGGGTCTTTGCAGCTGTGATTAGTTGCATTAACAAGGCAACGTATTAAGGTGATGCATTAAGGTGAGCCCTAAATCCAAGGACCAATGTCCTTATAAAAGGAGGGGAAGGTACTCACAGAAAGAAGGCCTTGTGAAGATAAAGGCAGAGACTGGAGAGATTGCCAAGAAATGCCATGGATTGCCTGCAAACACTAGAAATTGGGAAGAGGCAAGAAAGACTCTTTCCCTAGTGCTTTTAGAGAGAACGTGCCCTCCCCCCACCCAACACCTTGATTTTGGACTTCTAGCCTCTGGAACTGTGAGAGAATACATTTCTGTTGTTTAAGCCACCCAGTTTCTGGTAGTTTGTTATGGCAACACTAGGAAACTAATACAGTAAGGTTATGGGGGAAGCGAAGGTTTATAATCTCATGATTAAATCTCAGTGGGCCTGAAATCCTAGGGCTTGTCTTTTAAAGCATTTCTTGGCCTTTTTTTCCCCCCCTCATGTGAGACTGCAAGTCTGGACCGGGCTGGAGCTGTCTTGTGCTCTTCCTCCAGGGCAGATAAGGCTCTGATAAGCAGTTTCTCTTGTGGCAAGCTTTGTTAAGGAGGACAGATCTCTCTGAGCTTTCAAAAATGGTTACATTTCCGCTGAGCATATTATAAAATGGTTACTTTTCTCCTCTCTTTCCCTGAAGTGTGGGGATTTTTTCCCCACCTTCCCAGTGAGACCCTGGTGGGGTTCCTGGAGGTAATTTGTGGGGCCTCCCTAAGACTGGTACTCCAGAATTTTTAAAATTCAAGCTAGTTCACACTCAGCCTCCAGCAATTTATCAAACCCTTTAACTGTTCCTACCAGTTGCTGGCTCCAATGGCGGCTTCTGCTTTTGGTGAGTTGTGATTTTCCGTCCTCCTCAGTCCCTCTGGATTTCAGGTGGTGATTTTCCCTGTTGCCTCAGTTCTCCAATGGATCTAAGGAAAGTGGTTGATTTTCAGTTTGTTCAGCTTTTTTTCTTGTGAGGAGGGAAGTAAAGACTTTCAAACTCTTTACCCTGTAGGAGCTGTCTTATGGTGGCCTTTTGTTATTCAGAATGATACTGTGGTTTTGTATTGGGATTCCATCTCCTTTTAAGGCATTGTTTCTTCTCAGCTGAAGACTAGGGAAAACACATGGAGTGACAAAAATGAGAAACATTAAATCTCTCAGAACAATGACTTTCTGGTCTATGATTCTGACTTTCCTTCTAGAAATGTCATGAAACCTCAATAATTGATGCTGTATTTGATCTTGGCAGATGATAACCATTCCCCTTACTCTGCCACCAAGCTTTTCTTATCTTGTCCTTCTCAAAAATTGTTTCTGGTGTGTTTCCTTGTCTTGCTGTTACTTTCCAAACACTCTGAGGTCCAAGGCTCAGTCAGTCTTCTCTGTCCTTGATAGCAGCCTGCAGTCTTGCACAAAGCCAGCCGGTGATTAGGACTCTGGAAAAAAGGACCATTAGTGGAAGTGGATTTTCACCCAGTTGGTTTGGTGTGGTATGTATCATAAATATCACTAAATGGTCACTCACTGGCATATAAGCCTAGGCCTGCATGTGTCTATCCTGTGAGCCTGGCTCTAAAAGGGACAGATGACCCCTAGCAAGAGCCTTTCTGAATATGACAACTAAAAATTTGCCGAAACCACCAATGCATGTTCATCATAGAAAATTTGGGAAATACGGATAAGTGTAAAGAGGAAAATAAAAATGATCCATAGTCCCAGAGGCACTGTTTTGATACAATTCCTGTGGCCTTTTTACTATATGTTATTTATGCTCAGGAGGAAGGATGAAGAGTTCCGTAGGAATCAACAAAAATCAAGGGTTATTAGTGCTGCAGTCGTTCTATATGTATACAAAAAGGGATAACACAGTGGCTGAGGAATGCGGCTGGGCAGGAACGTAGCCTTTTGGTCAAATGTGCCTGGGTTCAAATCTGTCACTTACTGGTTGACCTTGGGTACATCGTTTCTCTGCATTTCGGTTTCCTCATCTGCAAAATAAGACTAATATTATGTACTTGCTTGGCTGGTTGGGAGTAATTAACTGATCTGGTGCATGGAAAGCACTTTCTACAGTGCTAGGAACAAAGTGCTCAGCACATGGAGCAGTTGGAGGGAGAGAAGGGTAAGGAGATGGAAGTGGAGAGCACACATACACACGCTTACCAGTGTACTTCCGGTGGAAGATTTCCAGCCGGCTTAAGTGTGACTTATGACAGTTAAAAACGCAGGTTTCAGCTTGTCTTCATGGAAGAACACCAGCTAATAAATAAAGAAGAAAGGATAGAATTGGATAGTCACCATTTTGTAAAGACCACCAAAATAACTAATTCAGTTAATATCATCAATAGATGGTGAAGCCATGGGTGTAAGGTCGTTGGGTAGAGGATATTGACACAGTATCAAAGTATCACTTTGCAGATTATGTATTAATTACAGTGGAGAGACCTGACAGATGTCACTTTAACTAAATGATCAAAATTCAATTCATAAATAATAGAATAAACTAATATTATGTGTCTCCTGGTGTGATATATTAGGAAGGAAGAACACAATATCACTTACACAGCATTCTTGCCAAAAAAATCTGAATTGCATCATGAGGAAGTAATTAGGCAGAGAGATTGAGGAATATTCCATAAGACTCTTAAAAAATGTCAATATCATAAAAGACAAAAAAGTTTGGGGGACAGCTCTAGATGAAAATATATTAAACAGTCAAATATAGTGTGTGAACCTTGATTGGGGGCAGGATAACAATTTTTTTAAAAGGCTATAAAGACATTTTGGAGATAACTGGGGAAATTTGAATAAGGACTGTCTATTAGATAATATTATTGTGCCCATGTTAAATTTTTTGGGTGAAAAGATGGTTTGTGGTTGTAAGAGAGAATGTCCTTCTTTTAGTAGATGTAGGTGAAGTATTTAGGGGTAAAAGTGACCTTATGTCTGCAACTTACTTTCAAATGGTTCTGCAAAAAAGGTGTGTATAAACACAGATATGTGTATGTGCGTGTAATTGGTAAAGGGTAAATGAGTATTTATTCAATTTTCAACTTTTCTGCAAGTTTGATATTTAAAAAAATTAAAATCAGATGGATGCTAGGACAAGACCTTTCACTGGCCTAGATGTTGGGACTCCCTCTTAAAGACAATGGCATAATCTTTTCTGGCTACATTTTACTTATGGCTTCTTTACAGACATCTGGTCTACCAAAGGGTTGTGTAATTGTCCTCTACACTTGCATTGCATTTCATTTTGCTTTACAGTTCTAAGAAAATTTTCATTGAGCTGATATTTAATAGGCCCCTGAGTGATACTTCTGATGTACTACTAAGTTTAGATACTGGGACAGTCTTGAACAGGCTCAAGAGAAAGTGCAGTGAGAAGGTGCCTGGGGTTTAGGTCATGGGAATTTCACAATTATATAAGGAGAACAAGGAATTTGTGTGAAAGCCACTTTTCTTGAGAAACATCTAATCCATGGTCACACATACCCATAACCAGAGCTCAGACCTATTGTCACGTAGAGGAAGTAGGGAGTTAAGATTTTTTTCTTGGTGATCCCTAAAGAAATAACATATAACCATTAGACACCTGACAGTGTAGTGTGGTTTGCATTGTTTTATATAATCTCAGTAGTGGACTGTGAATTATTCTTTTCTTTGCCACTCAAAGTAGATGGAGATTACCATTTCACAGAGAAGATGAATAGATTGAAATGCCCACTCTTGGTGACTAAGGAAATGACTGTCTCATAGTAAATGGGTAAGAAGAGGGGGAGGGGAGTTGTTCAAAAGATAAATCCATCCTTAAAAGCAATTGCATTAAGTGATGGCACCTGCCAATTCTAATTGTTCGCTATGGAATGCCTGGAGCACCATGTTAAGAAAGATTCCTGACAGGGAGAAGGAGTGTAGTAATTGATTAGTGATGTCTCCGTTATAATTTTTTGAAGGAGTACAATGGCATACATGCCACATTTGCCATCTTTGCATTTCCAACACGAACTAAACCGAACCCTTGAAAAACACTAAACCTTTCAAAAAGCATTTATTAAAGTAATGATTCTAATGATAGCTAATATTTATTAAGTACTTACAATTGGCCGGATAGTAATCTAAGTGCTTTGTGTGTATTAACTCATTTAATCCCCACAACAACTTGGTGAAGTAAATACTATTATCATCCCCATGTTACAGACAAGGAACTGAAGTCATCTGCAGGCCTTGCTCACCTTCTCAGTACGACCTTTTCTGGCTATCGTACTTCAAATTTCAACCCTGTTCCTGTCACTCCCAATCTCCTTTCCCTGTTTGAATTTTCTCGTTGGTGCCTGTCACCACCCAACCTTCTGTTTACGTTAGTTACTTGTGTATTGTCTGTATCTCTCACTAGAATGTAAGCTCCAGAGGGCAGGGATTTTTGTTTATTTTGTTTACTGTGCTGTGTCTAGCAACTTTTGTAAGACACTGCTTGGCACTTGGTTGGTGCTCCATAAATACTTGTGGAATGAGAGAAAGAGGCATAAATACATTACCAAAGCTCACACGGCTACCTGGGGGTGAAAGGTGGGTGGGTGAGAGGGTCTCAGTTATGTCTTCCTGTTGGAAAGCTGAAAAGGATGCCAAAACCCTAGAAACTACAGAGAATCTGAGGTTTACAGACTCTGAGAGTGAAATGGACAGGAAGTAGCTGGTCTTTCAGCCGGAGAGGCTTCCTAACTGACGAAGTAGCTGCAACTTGGGAAAGGTGCTAGGTAATTGCGGCTGTTGGGATGGAGACAAAGGACCAAAGCCTGCCTCCCAGATGGGTAGCCAGAGCCACCATCACACTCCTATTCGCAAGGGATTTTTTTGTGTCGAGAGCAAATAGGATGGGAGATGTCAGTGCACAGAAAATACTGGGAGGTTTTTGACAGTGACGTGGAAAGAAGGAAAATAAGACTGTTGTCCGAAAGCTAAGCTTTAAAATCAACAGATAATACACCATAAGAGAGATAAACCAAGTCCCCTTGAGGAGACACATTGGCTCCTGGGCAAGAGTGTGAAAACTCTGGAAAGGGACTCTCAGGGATGGGACACTGGCCACACTCTGTCAGGAGCTGGGGTTGGGGAACCAAGCCCAAGGACACACACGCCCCACCTGGTGCTCGGGGAAGCTCTTGTGGACAAGGCTGTGGGGCTGTAAAACATTCGAGTCACGGAATTTGCTCAGAACTTGCCTTCTGGTTATGATTTGGTTTCCTGGGTGACTTGGCTCAAGTGAGATAAAAGCCTGTGAGCTTTCAGCCTTGGGAGCTGTGGTTCTCAGAATGAGCCTGGCTAACGTGAGCTGGCTCTGTGAGACCCACCTATTGGATTTCTGAGCCTCCAAGTAGATTCACACTTATCACATTCACAGTCTGTGACAAAGTCCATGCTGGGCATATACATCCTGGATGTTTCCACCCTCTACAGCCTCCTGGCTGGTCCTGCCTTTTAATGCCCTTTTTATAATCTCAGGGACCCAGGATGTGCAGACTTTTACCAGGTTCTCCTCTCCTGATAGTGTCCGGGAAGCTATTTTAGTTTCTGTGCCTTTTATAGCAAAGGACCACGTATTCAGTGGCTTAAAACGACACCGATTTGTTCTTACAGTTCTGTAAGTTAGAAGTCCAATGTAGGTCTCAGTGGGCTAAGATCAAGATGGGGGCATGGCTGTGTTCCTTCTGGAGGTTCCAGGGAAGAACCTGTTTCTGTGCCTTTTCCAGCTTCCAGAGACCCCTCTGTCCACAGTCCTTGGCTCGTGGCCCCTTCCTTCATCTTCAAAGCCAGCAACAGTGACTTGTGGCCTTCTCACACAGTATCCCTCCGACTTTCTCTTCTGCCTCCTCCTTCATCACTCCTGTGATTGCCTTGGGCCCGCCTGGATAATCCACCACAGTCTCCCTGTTTTTAGGGCAGCCGCTAGCAACCTTAATTCCATTTGTAACCCCAATTCCCCTCACCGTGTAACTTAACATATTCACATAATCTGGGGATTAGCACATGGACATCCTTGGGGAAGCCATGATCCTGCCCACCCCAGAAGCCCTGCGGAATGCTCCAGGATCCACAAAACCTTCCTCATGGCTGCTGGTCAACCTTAGTCAGCATCTCTCCTTCGTTACCTCTCGCCGCCACAGAACTAGCTTCTCTGGGGTGCACATTCTTCCTGTTCCACTGTACCCCAAGTGTGGGCCCAGGCATCACCCTAATACCCTGAGGCCAAGATGAAACAGGATGAAACCATCATTGTCACAACTGGCGCCAGAAGTCCTCATACTCAGAGAAACTTAACAACTGTTAGAGAGGAAAGTGAGATTTAAGGATGTGGGTGTCGGCACGAACCTGGGCCACAACTCAGAGGCTTCAAGTGCTTTGTGGGTGGTAAGAGGAGAGGAGAGAGTCAGGAAAGCAGTGGGGTGAGGGGAGCCTACCAGGAAGAGGCTGGGGGCCATGTGGGGGACAGGCCTGAGGCGGTTCCTCTGGGACAGGCTGGCCACGGGCCATTTGCCTGTGGAGATGCTTGACTGACAAGTCGAAGGTCGTGTTTCTGTGGTGTAAATCCTCTTGTTGTCTTTTGGCCTCCAGGACACTCATGACTATCTGCGGGCAGGAGGTCTTGATGGAACTCTGGAGAGAAGCTGACAGGCATGGCGGCCGGGGTGCCATGGAGATGTCAGCCATCCCTGCCCTGAGAGCTCGCAGAAAACCTGGGGAGCTCTGGCTGTCCTCGGTTTATGCGACAGGACATCACAGGGAGGGCTTCGCCCTTCTCCAGCCCCTCGAGGCCCAGTGCACCAATCTCGTCTAGAGCTCAAGGGTAGCGAGACTCCAGCTGACTTTTGGATCTCATAGCTAAGACCAGCCTGTACCTTTTAATCATATATTACTAAAGGCTTGGGGGTAACAGGACGATGTTCCAAACCAGAGAACGCTTGAAGCGGTCGCCAGATTGGCCAGCTTCCGGCACCCAAGCTGCACGCCGCAGGCTTCCTCTCCTTTGCATGCCCAGGCCTGCTGCTCGCGGTTGATTTGCCTTTGACCACGTCGATTCTGTCTGAGGTCCAGTAACCCCTCCCTCCCCAGTTTAATCTCTGGGCCCAAAGCAAGGAAAAATCTGCTCTTTCTAGTTCTTGATTCTCAGGATCCCAGGCAACTCCAAGTTGCTACTGGCACCAAGTGGAGGTGAAAGCTTACATCCCTCTGAGTCAAGGGTAGGCTATTTTTAAGGCTTTCGATCTGTGTTGCCAAATTGCCTTCTAGAAACCACCCAAGGACGTCCTTTTCCCTAGACTTCTGCCAGCACTAAGGATTACCATTTAATAAATCTCTGCCAATCGAATATGACAAAAACCTCATTTTCATTTTCGGTTCTTTGATTACGTGTGAAGAAGATATGTTTTTAAAACACGCACATTACTTCTTTTGAATGGGATGAGTAATAACGAAAAGCGTATTTCGAATGTCATTCAGTCTCTATTTAGATATGAGGAAAAAATGTCAATTCATATGAAGAAGAGAAGGTGCCCTTATGTGTGCAACTTCTGTTATGAGAGTTGAGGCTGGGGGAGGGGAACGGAGAAAAACAGTGGGAAAGCTAGGAAGAGGGGAGAACAAAAGAAATAAAAGCAAAGGGCCTTGACTGGGAGACAGCGTAGTGGGCGATGGTTGAAATGAGCCCTGCTCAGCTGACCCCGCACTCTGCCACATGACTTCCAGGCCAGCGGTTCTCATGCTTTGTGACCTCAGCCCCCCTTTAGATGATTAAAAATGATTAAAGATCCCCAAATAGTTTTATTTATGTAGATGATATATATCGGTATTTACCTAATTAGAAATGAAAACAAGAATCTTAATTTACATAAATAACATTTTATGAAAAACATATTTTCTAAAACAAAAGAAATTAGTGAGAAGAAAAGGCATTATTTTTACAGTTTTGTAAAACTCTCTGATGTCTGGTTTAATAAAAGGTGGCTGGCTTTTCTTTTCTGCTTCTGCATTCAATCTCTTGTGGTTTCATATGTCATGTAACCTCTGGAAAACAGCACTCCACACTCATGAGAAGCCAAGTGTGGAAAAGGCTAATAACATATTAGTATTATAAAAATAGTTTTGACCTTGTGGATTCCCTAACAGTACCCCAGGAACCCTTCAGGGGTGCCTGGACCATACTTTGAGAATCACTGATTTAAGCAATATGTCAAGGGCTGTCAAAACATTAATGCCCTTTGACACAGTGGCTTCTCTTTAGGGAGTATATTTTAAAAGAATAATCTCCAAAGAATGAAAACTGTTTAAACGACCTGCAATTAGAGAATGGTTAAGTAAATGCTGGTATATCTGCTTAATAGAATATTTTGTGGTTTAAAATTATAATTATGAAGATTATGTACTCGCAAGGAGTACATAATTATGAAGATTATGTATCCCTTAGTGAAAAATGCATATTGTAAAACAAACTCTTCACTATGCCTACCAGTCTTGGAAGAATGGATGCCTGGGGACAAAACCTTGAAGGGAGCAAGGAGAAAAATCTGTCTGATGTACAGGCGAGGGATTATGAGAAAATTTTTTTTTTTGGTCCATGTTTATTTTGACATTTGCTTTTTTTTTTTGCAACAAGAAAAAACGAAAATAAGCATTTTCTAATCTGTCTTGTTCCTCTAGGTCAGTGTGGCCAAGTGAGAGCAGAGACACCTAGGGCCCTGTAGCCGGGGAATAAAGGGTGGGCACTCAGGGGTGGGGACTTGATATTTCAGCTCATTCTGTGGTGACACAAAAGCCTTCGGCTAAGCAGCTGTTATCAAAGACTTTTGGGGAGATGACAGACGACCAGTTGTGGCAGGCAGTGTTTCGCTTCATATAGAGGAGGAGGAAGCTGGTGAGGGCAACTGCAGACCAGCACGTCTGGGAGAGAACCAAGGTCCAGGGGCCACTTTGTGTCTATAGGAGTTGGGTGAGGGCAGCCGGAAGGCCACCAGTGCTGGACGGGTCTTGGCCGGGAAGGAGCGAGGACTGCAGGCCCCGACGGGGAATTTATCGGACACCAAAGCGGCTTGGGCTGAAAGGCTGGGACACAGAGTCTGCATGGGCAGAACCGGGGCAAAGTCTGGGTTTTAGGAAGCCACACTGGATAGCCGAGTGCAGGCTGCGTCGGACTTGGGGGAGACCAGTTGGGTGGAACACAGTGGTCCTTAAAAGACAACGCTGAAGTCCTCAAGTCCAGCCAGACTCATCGTTAGTGGGAAAAGAATGGGGAGTATAAAACGAGTTCTATTCCTCTGAGCCGAGAATACAACCTGATCACTAATTACACCTTGCGATGCAGACGTGATCTTTGACGACTGTGCACACGCTCGTTGATTGTGTCCTCGCCCTTCACTTTGCATCAGGGTTGGCTGCCTTATGTCCAAGGTGCAGCTGACCGAGTTTCAAGGATGGCTGATTCAGCCCAGCTCACCACTTCTGTCTTTGTCCCACCCCTATTAAGGTCATTTCCCCCTGATGAAGTCAATGCTTGTATTTTTTCATTTTCCATTCACAATCACAAAACAATAAGGACTAACCTCAGTAAAATGCCCCAGGACTAGGAAAACTGAATGGGATAGACCAAGAGAAGCAGATGCACAAGCAGCTGTTGGCTGCCAGGCAGATTCTCCAGATAATAGTACAAAATGTCAATCTGACAGCTAATTGGTCTCTCTGGATTGCGTGTGTGAAGCGTGGAGGGTGTCGGTCTGTATTGTAACCAAGGTGATGGGGCTGTTGGAAAGTTGAATATACCAAAGCCAAACATGGAAAAGCTGACAATAGGTTTGGTTGAGCAAAGTTTAGCATAAATCTATAATTCTCATTTACTTTTTGGGGTTTGCTAGAATATCATGTGGCTAAGATGTTCTGCTCTCCAGTTTAGAGGTATGTCTCAAAGAACCATTGTAGAGTCCTAAAGAGTGTCACTGAGTGTCCAAATGCCATGCTCCCGTATAGCTCAGGAGGTCCCTAAGGGTCTGACGGGCCAGTCCTGTGTACTCCCTTCTCTGCCAGGGATGGGACTAAGATGAGAAGGACTCAACTTGCCCCATTGGGTGACCGCCCCAGCTGCCATAATCAACTCCCGCTGACCTTCTTTTATGAATTTCTCCCCCACACGCACTCCACTGACTTCACGACATCCCAGCCTAATAATACTTCAAGGTGCATCTCTTCTGTCGAGGACATTTTTTAATGCAGCCTTCACGCCATCACCGTAGCCAACGAATTCAAAAGCCAGTTTTCACCACCATCTACCACCCAATCCATATTCATTTCCCCAATTATTTCAAAAGTGCCTTTTTATAGCTTGTTTGTTCAAATGGGGTCAGGACCCAAATGAGGACGCACGTTGCATTCTGTAAGCCTCCCTGCTCCTTTTTTTTTTTTTTTTTTAATGTCATTGGTTTGTTGCGGAAACTGAGTCATTTGCAAGTACATTTTTAATGCACAGCAAGTAAGTCATTGAAATCCTTTCCCAGCACTCACCCTGAAAGTACACTCCACACAGACGTGAGCTGCTTCCCTGAACTTGCTCGCTCTCTCTCTCTCTCTCTCTCTCTCTCTCTCTCTCTCTCTCTCTGTCTCTTTTGCAAACCCCATCCCTGCATCCAGCCTCCCCCCAGCTTAGTCTGCAGGGCTTTCCTCTCTCACCCTACTGTCTTTTTGCACAAGTCACCTCTGTGTCCTCCCTGCTCATCCCATGACCGGGATTTGTCATCATGAAGAAAAGCCTGGCCTGAGCCAGCAGACACACTTCCTTCCCTGTGACCAGACCTGCGCCTGTTTTTCAGAGGAGGATATGTGGGCATTGTTATCTGTTTAGATCTCTGTCTTCTTCACCGTGCGGTTGGGGATGCATCTTAATTTATTATTGTACCTGCAGGGTCCAGGGCAGTGCCTGTCACTTGAGGGCATCTAGGAGACCAGATGAGGTGCCTCATGGTTTCCCACGACCCTCAGCAGGCAGGCAGGGGTCAGCCGGATGCTCCCACGCCAGGCTGGGCCACTGGGACCCCTGGGAGGCTCAGCTCACCGGCCCGCCCTAGCCTCCACCTGAGCAAGGGGGACATCACTAACCGCCCTCCTCGCTTTCTGATCCCTACATCCTGTCTGGGGCTCTGTCACACTCTCTCTGTGATGCCCTCACTGCGGGGATGCCCAGAGCCCCTTCTCAGTGGCCCACCAGTATCTTGGGGTATTTGCAAGGGAGCCATGATAATGAGGGCAAGTGAGGAGGGGAGGGGAGTGGAGGACAGTGAAGAGCTGGTAGAACAGCGGGTGATAGAAGGGTTGGAATGGAGCACTAGAGCGAATGCAGGAGGTGGCACGTGGCGAGATGAGGCAGAGGCGAGCGAGGGGGTGTCGTAGGGTATGAGCCATTGCTGGCTTGATGGGGTTCGGGTTTTCTTGGACATCTGCTTGGAAACAGTGCAGCATCTAGGGGAGGAGATGTGAGGGTTGGCCCGACTTGCGAGGTCAGTCCGTCAAGACCCCAGAAACCCAGATTCCTTAACCCCGGTTGCCAAGCTCATGGAAGTTCTAGGCAACATCATTCAATCACTTGTGGGAGGGGACTTGCTCCTTCCCATTCCAGCCTTCCTGAGTCTGGTGTCCAGCGTTAGCTAATTTCCGTCATTATCCTGGGAAGTCTTCTCGAGATCCTTCCTGGGACCCTGGGACCCAGAGAGCGTGGGTAGTACTGGCTGAGTGGCGAGAGGTGGCGGGTGTCTTCACAGAGAGGTTTCCTACCTGACTGCTGTCGCTGGGCCTTCTCCCAGGCCGGGGTGAGGAAGCCAGGGAGAGCAGAGGCAGCCCTGGGGCCTCGAGCCTGGCTCAGGGCGTCCTGGCACACAGCCCCAGAGGACTGACCTCTCCAGGCTCTTGCTTCTTGACCAGCATGCCATTGCCGCCTCTGTTGCCTGGAGACAAGTGTGGCTATCTCTGTTCATTCTAGGAAATTCCTGAGCCCCGACACCTCCCAGGCACCAAGCTCAGGGACTGGCTGAGCCCCTCCACCCTCCGCGGACGGGCTTGCCGGGAGAGGATGCGTGTGCTTAGGATGAAAGGGCACCTCTGGAGCACCAGCCAGCCAGGCTCCCAGGCAGTCCCTGGGCAGGGAGCCAGCCAGGAGGCTGTCCCACGGCCTCCAGATGGGGCCTAACACGGGCTGACTCCGATGGAGAGGGGCCGCTCCTGGGTTCCGGCCCAAGCACTGCCTCTGAGGTTCTCCATCGAGAGTCTGGTTTGCTTATGAGCGCAGTGGTGCTGCAGGCAGGGTTTCTGGGCTTCTCTCTCTCTAGAATTCTCTGTTTCTGAGGTCACAAGGACACATCCTAAGGGAACAGAGTCAGACAACTCGGATTCCAGAACTCCAGGGCTGGGTCTGGTCTCACCCTGTGCATTGGCAAAGATGAAGAAAAAGCAGTCCTACTATTATTATCCTGGCACCCCTACCCCACCCCCTTCGCCTCCCCCTTCCCCTGCCTCCTCCCCCTTACCTGCTTCCGTCCACCCCTGCCTTCTGCAGGCCTCCACCCTGGGCCCTCACTCAGCCAGGCTCCCATCTCTCAGCAGCAGGCCCCCTCTTCACCTTGGAGCCCACAAGCCCTACCGTGCCTGCAGGCCCCCTAGGCCCCCCTGCTCCCCCTGCCCGGCTAGTCCCCCTTCTTCTGCCCCCGTTTGCCCTGTCCGCCTGGCCTCCTTCTCTGCTCTTCACTCTTCCTTCGCCCTTGACCTCCCTTCTGGCCCTTCCCTGGCCTCCAGCCACCTGCGCAGACTGCTCACTTGCCCCTACTCCCCTCCTGCCCAGTCACCTTCTCCCGCCATCTCTCCTCCCTTGGTCCATCCTGTAAACTGTCCCCAGGGCCTTGTGTACCTGCCAGTCAGCACCCGGACCTCTCAAAATTTCGTTCATCAGGCACCTGCTGGGCGCAAGATGCAGCTCAGGGTGGGAGGCTATAGGACAGGCTGGTGTCCCCTCCAGCCCTGCAGGAAGCCCTTGTCTCCACAGTGAGTTCTCAGCCATCTGGGGGCCTGGCGTTTGTCACCTGGGGGTCCGTCCTAGGGACTGGTCCATGGGCCAAAGCAAATGTAACAAGCTTTTCTACATCCACGCTCAGGCCCTTCTGGGCTCTCCGAGCCGCCATCGAAGGGGAGTGGCTGGGCCTGGTGGACTCAGGATATCTTTCTCTGCAGGCCCTGTCCCTTCCACATGTCCCCTCCACATGTCCCCTCACTCAGAAGGAGCGACTGTGCCCTATGCCCAGTACACACCCCGCTCCCCAAATCAGTCTCCCCAAGAGACAGTGACTAGGGACCCTCCGGGAAAGCAGAGACCTCCGGGGGGGACTGGCAGTGGGCGGAGAGGTGAAGTCCCACGGTATGCGGTGGGCGTGGGAGCGGAGGGGGTCTGGACCCCTCGGGGGCAAAGCATCCTCTTCCTGGTGGTCCCGGGCACTCAGAGGGCAGCTGCTTGATTCTGCAGATGTGACTGGCCCCCCGCGTCCGGCTGGTCCAGACTGTGCCCCTGCAGCGCCCCCGGGGGCCGCCGTGGGCTCCGGGAGGTGTGGGAGAGAGCCGCAGCTGGAGGCAAAGGCGTCTGGAGGGGCCTCTCTGGGCTTCGGGGCCTCCATCCCGTCCTCACCTCCCTCCCCTGCAGGCCCCGGTGCGGCCAGGGCCACCACGCCTATTTCCCACCTGGGACAGAAACAAGGAAAGACCAGACCAGCCAGAAATGGGGCCACCCACGTTTATACTCTTCTGTCTGGCCAGTGGGGCCAGGCAGCTCAAGAGGGGGTGGCCAAAAATCGGCAGCATGTCCCCCTAGGAAGGTGAGTCTCGGAAGTGTTGACTGTGGGGACCATTGACCCCGGAACATGCAGCCGGCACAGGCTCCCCGTCCCGTCCCGGGAGGCGTCCTGGCTGGCTCTCCTGACCATGGCCTGGTAGGGAGGGCCAGCATTCTACTCTCTTTTAGCCCCCGTAGACGTCTCAGTCTTGATAACCGCCTTCCTGTGGGGTGAGTTCCTGCTCTGAAGACACCCCCTACGACTGGCGACTGGCGACTGGCGACTGGCGACTGGCGACTGGCTCATTTGTAGGCCAGGGGAGTGGACCCTTCCTGTTGATGGCCTTGAGTTTTCAAATGATTTATGAAGTGAACGTGGTCCCCAATCCTGAGCTCTGACTTCTAATGCCAAGGGCAGGTGGGGAGACAGGCAGAGTTTGAGGAACCCCTCCACGAGACCCTTCCCGAGTGGTTAGCCCCCTTCCTCTGTCCCTCCATCGGCTCCATGGTTAGCTTCTCCCCCAGGGAAGCCTCTGCTGAGCCCTGGGCCAGGCACAGGCCAAAGCCAGGGAAGAACCTGCTCCTGGCGTCCCCAGTTCCCCAGGCCGTTTGCATCCCCTGGGCTCAGCATGGCAGGACTCCAGGGGTACCACCCAGATCGAGGGTGGGAGGACTGGCTCTATTTGGGGACACCTCGCTGCTGCAGCCTATGTGCTGTCTGGGTGGGGGAGAAATCACGGTAGTGACCTTACTCTCAGAATGAGGGTCTGCCCTGCCTACCATGCCCAACTTCTAGACTCACTGCTTCACCTGACTGTGACCCCCAAACTCCTCCCATCCATTTCCTCTGTCTCTCTGTCTCTCTGTCTATCTGTCTCTCTCTCTCTCTCTACACACACACACACACACACACACACACACACACACACACACACAGCAGTTCTCCAAATCAGATACGGGTCACCTTTATTTTGGACTAAACACTTGTCCGTATCTCTGGTCCCTCCCTCTTCTTGATGGAGTAAATGGACATGTTTGGGTCCCTGTTATTGCCAGAGACCCACAAAAAAACTACATTTTGGGGCCAAGGGGCTGTCCGGCCTCCTGCTCAGTGCCCTAGAAGGTAACTGTATGAATGACGTTGGAGTCAGTGGTACGAATCCCGGACTTCGGCGGCCCTGGGGAGCCGGGCAGCCTGGAGGAGACAGTCTTTTCAGGGCACAGAAGTGGATGGATTCCATGAACACCGGCCTGGACCACGCCCATCCTCTCTGGTTTGGAGACGTCTCTAGAAAGCATCTGAGGTTCCAAATCAGCCCACCCCTGAGGACACTGTCATCTCTCCATGACCTGTGGTACCCCGGGCACCAACATCTCAGACAGGGCTGGCCTAGCACAGAGCCATGCAATGTCCAGTGACCCAGACCTGTCCCCTGGAGCCCCCCAGACTCCTACCTGAGGCAAAGGTAAGACCGGGTTCTGGGGGCTCGGCCCAGGCCAGGGCTGAGGGCGATGGAGACGTCTGGGGAAGAAGGTCGTGGGGAGGCCTCGTTGTTGGCTAGTCCCATTGCTCTCTGTCTTGCAAGCTTGCCCTTTTAAGTGAGTCCTCGTTGCTACACGCGTCTGGCCCACAGGCGGGGAGGTGTGGTAGCCATGTCGGAGCCAGCTTTCCTTCCTAAGTGCTACTTGGGGGTGACATTTAATGAGCTCTTAAGAAAGGCCAGCCCTCCTAGCACAACCGGAAGTTGTTCACCCAGACCAGGAAGAGATGCAGCTGGAGTCAAGGTTCCTATAAACAAATGATTGGACTTGGAGGCTTTATTTCTTCCCACCCAGAATGGCATCTTTCTTTTTCCCGAGGGGATTATGAAAGAGTCAAGGTGATGAGACACCGTGAAGAGCTTACGGCTGTCCCAGTGCCTCAGAGGGTGTGGGGGGGAACCCGGAGCCTCCTCCACGCCCTGCCCTTTGCCTG
The DNA here is from genome assembly GCA_028627145.1 of Eidolon dupreanum. Lineage (NCBI taxonomy): Eukaryota > Metazoa > Chordata > Mammalia > Chiroptera > Pteropodidae > Eidolon > Eidolon dupreanum. The sequence continues at coordinate 163,818,086 of CM053503.1, read as the reverse complement.
CTGCTTGGGGTCCCAGAGAATTTCGTGTTTTACAAAGCTGGGAGAATTAAGTCAAAAGACTAACTGGCATCTTCACTCTCATCCTGATATGTCCCCAGCGCCAGTCAAGCTGCCTCAGCCTTTCCTTGAAGTGAGATGCCATCCGGAAACGGCAAATATTTCCTAAAGCAACTAAAAATATTTGTTAAAACCATTTCACAGAAAAAATGGCAAAAGACCAGGGTGTACAGAGCTGGCTCAACCATTTCTTGGTCATCTGGCTACTGAAAGAGAACGTTGATTGTCCTTCTTAGGTATTTTAGAAGGAGTAAACGGCATTACATGGTCTTTTTCGCAAGGAAAATTGATTCTGTATAAAACATATCTTGACAGCTTCACTTCCTCAAGGCGCGGTTCAGAAATTTCTGGCCTGGCTGGCTTTTTACATGAGGTTTTCCATGATCCCCCTCCCGCCACCCCCAATTATTAGTATGAGAATGAGTAAACCAAATTTTAAAGGATTCAAACTTTTTGATCTTGGTAAATTTTCTCTGTTCTAGTTGGTGATTCCAATAGTATCTGTGCTACAGAGTTTATAAATTTCGAGAAATTAGCATTAACATTCTCCTAGATAAGGCCTTTGCCGTATGATTTTTTTTCCGAATGAGCCAGGGCAAGACTCTTTTCAATGGCTTACATTTTTACCCAAAATCCACACATTACTATAGTTGCAAGTTATTATATACTACATTTTTATTTAATGTTTCCAGTATTGGTCATAAGGCCCAAACTAAAATCAGGGCCACCTTATTCGAGGAAACCAATTTAAAATTTGTTAAGTTTGTGTTTAATTTATTAATACATATTTTAAAATTTATTAGTAAACTTAGGAGACTTAGGGAGGCAAAAGGAAGACTAGTGAAACATTTTTTTGATGTAGATCTAGCTCAGTCTAGACCAAAAGAGTCACTACTTACACTCCTTTACAGGTAAGCGTAAGAATCACCATAAATATTGATTACTTGCTGCTTAGCCTCCAGCCAAACCACTTAATAAGCTCATGATAACTTGAGTGATAACTCAAATAAGATTCTAGTAATTTACTTTGGTATTATGACAAGCTTCAACAAATGCGTTTGTGGGGATCAACATGGACTCAGAGTTTTTTTATAGATAGTTGATTCCCATGAACTGAAATCCACCTCTTTGATGCTCTCCTGGGCCTCCGAACCACTCTCATAGGTACAACCTCTACAGGCGTTGTTGCTGTCAGCAAGATGCTCATGGTATCCTCTTCTGAGATTCGGTACCGACCACTGGCTCACGATCAAGGTTTCTTCACGCATTGGCCTGAACTCCTTTCGGCTCTTGGGACCTGCAGCTCCCCCGCCTCTGACCAGCTCCCTTCCAACTTCATCGATTCCAGTCTTTCTACCGATACTTTTTGCCCTGCTGTTCCCCGGAGTTTGCTCCTTGATCGTTTTCTCGCACCCCGCATTAATTCCTACAGACCTGCAAGCTTCCTCCCCTGTCCCTACACCAATGACTCCCCACTCTGTCTCTCCATCGGTGTGGCATCTTTTCTGAGACTCCAAATCCTCAGGTCCAAAATGGAGCCACTTCCCTCCCAACCCCGCCTTTTGAAGTCCTCCATAACCCATCTAGTCCCAGTTTCAAAAACACTGGAATCACAGTTGACGCCATATTATTTCTTCTCTCGCTCAACTTCGTTCTGTCCCTTGGTCCATCATTTACCCTCCTGATCAGCCCCGGAGTATACTTTTCCTTCTTTCTGTCTCCTCCACCTTCAGGTCAGGCAGCATCTCCTTCAAGAAACATAAAGAATATTTTCTCTGTCTTTGTATCCCAAATGCTGTGGACCCAGTGTGTCCTCAATAAATGTTTACTAGTGAACCAAAACATAATACCTGAAGTTGGATTTTCCTGAAATGGCAAATTAGCAAGAGCGTCCTCGGCATTGAAGTTAATAAATCTGGCTCGTTCAGATTTCTTGAGTTCACAAAATTCCATTCTGCTTCTGCGAAGATGATATTAAATGTTCGAGGCAGTAGCTTATTCTCTGTGGCTGGGAAGGAGAATTCCCCACAATGTTGCTTCCCTCTCACCACTAGCGTTTTCTTTCTGGTGTATTTTCCATTAATGTGTCAAATCCTTGTTTATTAGCATAGTTGTGATCCTAGTAAAAAAATTCCATCCAAATTTATTTTCTTAAAATTATATTATAGCTTATGTATTATTCCACAGAGCTAAAGTATATAATTCTTTCGTGCAGGATACACCTTAATTAACCAAATGTTTCACTTTCATAAGCAGTATGGTTTTCATTCCTTGCATATAATTCTCCACAGCATTTATTCCTAAGTTGTTTTTGTCAGGTTTGGGACTCTTTGAAAACCTTTTAGATCAATGACTTTTCAAATAAGGCTGCAAGAATATTTTTAACTTCTTCACTTGCATCCCCAAGTGGTCGGGAGACCTGGAGGCTTCTTGGCCCATGAGCCGTGACGAGTCCCAGGATTTTGCCATTTAGCAGAAAGGTGACCCCAAGTTTGCTGGCACCCTGGCTCCATCCCCTCTAGGTGCCTCTCTTGAACAACCTGCCACCACCTTTCCTACTAGAGGCTCTGGGAGTGTGTGGGAGGCCAGGCCTGCGGCCGTGGGGAGGGACAGGAGGTCATGTACCAGCTATGGGGCAATGGAGCTGCATCGGCTCTCTGGGTGGTTCAGGGCTGTGCCTGTCGGAGTGTGTGTGTCTGTATGGTGTCCTGACCCTGATCTCCCTACGCATTTGTGTGATTTGTCTGTGTCGTAAACACCTGTGTCTTTGCGTGTGAGTGTGTCTCTGTGAGAGTGTCTGTGAAAGCATAAGCATGTGTGGGTGTGTTGGGTGCATGAGTGTGTAAGAGTGTAAAGCTCCGAATGTGTTTCTTGGTTAGGACATGTCTTGGGTGGGTACGTGTGTGTGTCTGTACATGTCCGCTTAAGTGTGTATCTCTGTGTGTGTATGTGTGTGTGTGTATGCTTATATCTGAGGGTGAGTGTGCTCACAGTTCTGGCTGTGAGCCCGTGAAGGTCTGAGGAAAGACCACAACACACAGCAGAACCATTCTGGGACTGAGTTACTTGGGCAAAGCCCCCTTTCCGGTAAGGTGGTCTGTTACCCATTTGAGGCCCCATAGGAACCAGCTAAGAAGGAGAAAATAATGAACAGAAAAGTCGTCTTTCGCTGCCTGGGCCCCTCACCCAGACAGGAGGCTGGGCTGGGGCTGGGGGCGGCTGCTGGGCCTGGGACCGCACGCTCCAGTTTCCTGAGACTGGCCAACCTGTGTAACCTGAAGCCCCTTCTCCGACGTGTGCCAGACCAAGTGGCCGGAGGTAACACACAGCCCCTTTGTCTGACCATGGCCTGGGAGCCTTTTCTTGGAAATGTCACCATGGTGTTGAAATTGGGGTCCCTTGCCGGCCATTCTGAGGGAAAGAGGAAAAATACCAGCCCCTCCCCCAGGTGTTTGCTCTCAGGCCCAGGGGCCTCTGCAGTGGAGGGGCCTGTGTGCTCATTTGTCCAGGTGGAAGAAAGGGGGGACCCATGTTCATCCCGAGAGCCAGAGCGCTCTGTGCCTCTGGGGTGCAGGCAGCTGGAAGCAGGGACTTGGGCCAAAAACTCAACAGGAGGCTGCCCTTCCCTGGCTGGTAGAGTCAGGAAGCGAAACCCTCAGGCTGAAGAGAGGGGCTCATTCCCAAAGCTCTCCACCTCATCGACCGACCTGCGGTGGCCAGTTCACCCATATTTGTAGGGGGCTGTCTAGTTATAACAGTATCCCAGGAATCCCTACAGCCTTGGGCACCCAGGACAGCTGGCTACCCAGCCCCCTCCCCGGCCAGCAAACTGAGGCCCCCTGAGGGGCAGCTGCCTCTTGCCCGGGAAGTGACCTGAGTGCATCCTGCCAGGGCTGGATTAGGGGAAGGGGCACCTGGGGATTTGGCTCGCCACGCCCTCGGATTGGCCAGGGCTGGGGTTCCTGGCTACAGCGGGCTTGTGTGCACCAAGAACTTGGGGTTGGGGCTTTCGGACCAGATCCAGGCTGTTTACAGCTCTCGGTCATCTCGCATTTGGTCTCCAGAGCTACGTCGCCGAGGTCCTGGAGCAGACAAAGCTGACGGAGCCGGGGCTGAGAGTGTGGCTGGGGGCCCGTGACTATTTAATCTGAGCTAATTCGCTGCTGCTGGTGAGAGAGGTGCAGGGAGGGCCCGGCCCCGTGCCAGCCGAGGATTTGCAGTCCAGGGGGCTGGGCAAACAGCCCCCGGTCCTGCCACCAGAAGGGGAAGGTGATCAGCCATTTGTATCAGCAGCCAGGGCAGCACCCCTTGGAGGCAATTGCGTCTGTTAGCTCCAAAAGGGAGAGCTTGTAAGATGGACAAGGAATGCACCTGACCGCAGGTGACATTATGGGCAGGCAAAGCAGTAGGGGCAAGTTGGGCCTGGCCCCGCACTTCTGAGGTAGCAGGCTGCTTTAGGGCGGCCATAGGTGTGACCTTGGAAACCTAAGTCAGGGGCTTCTGAGGCCAAGCTTGGGTAGGGAGGGTCTAGTAATGCCTCCTCTAAGGGCCCAGGTCCCCGCCTTCGCTCCCCGCTTCCTGCGAGCTTTCATCCCTCCCTACCTTACAGCAGGGCTTCACTCCTCCTGCTGCCTGAGCTTTTGCTCTGCCAAAGGAACCCCCAGTCTCTGTGTCCTGGGGAGGCTGACGTGTCATACTCCTGAAGCTCCCAGAGGTCTGGGTGCCCACTGGCAGGGGGGACACCAGGCCCGGGGACGGTTTGCAGGATGGCCCAAGGGAGGGGAGATGGCGGGAGGAGGTGACTGGGCAGGAGGGGAGCAGGGGTAGGTGAGCTGGAGGTGGCCGGAGGCCAGAGAAAGGCCAGAAGGCAGGTCAAGGGCAAAGGAAGAGTGAAGAGCAGAGAAGGCGGCCAGGGCAAAAGCAGGCAGAAGAAGGGGGACTAGCCGGGCAGGGGGAGCAGGGGGCCCTAGGGGGCCTGTGGGGGCGGTAGGGCTTGCTGGCTCCAAGGTGAGGAGGTGCCCACTGGTAAGAGGTGGGAGCCTGGCTGGGCAAGGCAGGTGAGGAGGAGGAGGGCCAGGCCAGGGCCCAGAGTGGGGGCTTGCAGAAGGCAGGGGTGGAGTGGGCAGGTAAGGGGGAGGAGGCAGGGGCAGGGGGAGGGGTAGGGGTGGGGGAGGGGTGTCAGGATAACAGTTGGGCTGCTTTTTCTTTATCTTTGCTAATGTGCACAGTTAGAGCTGGGCGGGACCGTATCTGCCTCTGTCCCCTCAGACCTGAGGATCAGATGATTCTAGAGAGTACGATCTCCCGAAAGCCCTGCTTGCAACACAACTGCGCCTGCTGTAATGATGCGGAGCCGGAGGCTCCGGTGGGAGCCATCGGAGGTAGCGTTTGGGCCAGAACCAGGTGGCTTTTTCACAGGAAGCTGTTAAGTGATGGGATCGGCGAATGAGAAGAGCAGTCCTGGGAGAGGATGGAGGATGGGACCAGGCAAGAGATCCGTGGCAGAGGCCACTGGGAAGCTGGAATGTCCTTGCAGTTAACACCTTCCTGAGTTCAGAACTTGTAGCTGAGGCCTCTGTGCTTTCATCTTATAAATATTCACACGCACGTTCTTTTCATTTAGAAGAGGTGTAGACCCGATTGTTTTAATGAACACAAACGTTTTCCTTCCGTAACAGCTTTCCCTCATATAGTATTATGTGCACTACGTAACAGAAGTTAATATGCCTTTGCGGAAACATCTGTAATTTTTAAATCACATAATACAATGAAGCCTTTTGGTCACCGTACAGTATCCATCCAATTTGTGAGTCATTTTCTACCTTCAACACCAACAAGTAGGAAAGTTTTGTTCTGTTCTTGTGACATCCTCTAACATTTTCTCTGCCCTGTGGGGAGGGACACCCCTCAGAAACGGCAGTGACAACTTGATGGGCAGGTGAGGTGGGTTGGGCTGCAGGTGGGAGATGAGCTTCTCTAAGCAGCAGAAACACCTTACGTTGGTTGGAGACAGACGGCGCTGGTTGGAGAACCAGGAGCCAGAACTTCATGCTTGATAAGCCAGGTTTCCTCTGTCAAGATGGAGACAAAAGTGTCTGTGGATGATGGGGGCCGGGCGGGCTTAAGAAGTGGAGGAGGCTGGGGCGGGACAGACCTTGCACCCGGAAAGGATGCTGGCGTGCCAAGACCGCCATTTTAACTGTCTCCTTTTGCCCCATTGGAGTGTTTCACGCTGGCTCGGTGGCCTGGGGGTGGAGTAGAGGACCGACCCCGGCTGGGAACGAACTGTGGGCAGTGGCGAGGCGGAGGGTGGTGGTCAGGGCACCACCCATGGGGCGTGAAGGGAGGGCTAGAAAGAGAGGGGAGCTTTCTGGGGCTGAGGGACTCCACCGTGTGCTTGTGGGGACGGGGGTACCCCAAGACTAAGGTGCGAGAGTAGAGCAGGTCACACCGTGACAGCAGAACATGGAAGTAAAGAGGTAGGTAAAGGAGCCGGGCCGGTTGGGGCCTCGGAGTCAGGCTTCTTAACAACTGGGTCATCTTGGGCAAGTCGTTTCACCTCTGGACGGCTCCGTTCCCACACCCCAGGTCGGGGTGGTCGTGGGCCCTGCCCCATGGAACTTTGTGAGGATCCCGTGAGGTGATGTAGGTGTGTGTTCACCGCCGGGCCCAGCAGGTGCAAATCTGGTCTCGTGGGGCGATCGCGGGCCCAACGCCAGCCGTGCCCCGTGCTCACGTGAGCTTGTGACTCGCCCTTGCCGTACCTCAGTTTCCCCATCTGTGAATGAGGCTAATGATGGCGTACGCCTCGTAGGTTGTTTGGAGAATGAACTGACTCTATTTATAAAGTGTTTGGGCCACTGACCGATGCTTAGGACTCGCGATACAAATGGCGGAGGGTGCCGTTCCTGTCCTTAACGAAGCCCGAGCTGGGGTGGGCTGTGACCAGGAAGATATTTGATGACAGTTGAGGGCAGAGGGGGTAAAGGGTTTTGCAGGAAAATGAGAGTGTTGGCCTCACGCTTAGAGAGGCGTGGGGAGGCGCCCTCAGTTCTAAAAAAGCTTTTCTATCCTCCAAACCTGTATATATATATGTATATAAAATCGAAATTAGTTCGAAGATTTCCAGGGAGAAAACAAATACTCTCCTGACTCTAGCCGTGGAGGGCTGAAGATATGCTCCTTAGCTCCTTATTAAAGTACTACAGCACAGGAACGAAAGGACACTCTCCCACTCCAGTGACCAAATTCCAGGCAGCAAAACAAAGATGAAAAATGTGTTGTGGGGGAGGGGTGGGAAGGAGTAAGTGGGGAGAAAACGTTCATGATAAATAAGAAGGACAGACATGTAATAGCTAAAATGTGAAAGGTAATACTAAGCTCCCGATAGACGTGTGGGCTAGAAAGACAGTCCATGCAAAAGTAAATATGAAAAGAAATATTCTCAAAGGGTCTACCACACCCCCCACCCCACCACATCTCCAGGAAATAGTGGTAGCTGTAACCTCTGGCAGGTGTCAAGGGGCTAGAGGCAGAGGAGAAGCCTCAGGGGCCCGGGCAGTAGGGGGGCAGGGGCCCTGGCTACCAGGTAGAGGGGGGGCGGGAAGGCAGGACGCTCCCGGAATGGTTCAGCCCAGGACTCTGCTCCCCATGAGGCCAGACCTTGAGGGGGCCTGGGAGAAGCTGGACAAGACGAGCCAGTCGTGTTTGCCTGGGGCGTCTCCCTAGATTTCTGAAAGGGTTCAGAGGCTCCCACGAAGTGCAGGTCCCGCTTATGTAAATCACAGGCCCTTTCCTTCCCCGCATTCGGCGGGAGAGGAAGTTGGGACGTCCATCTTTTCTAGAACCCGTGGTCTTCACAGCCTTGGTGGCAAAGGTTACCCTCTGCCTGCTGTGAGAGTTCAGGGTCCGGCTTGAAGATGGCCTTTGTGTGACCCCTGCATGCTCGGGGGACCCCAGGCCACATGGAGGCCCTGGGAGGTGAAAGGCAGGATGATTGTGGAGAGCAGGTAGCTTTGAAAAAATTACTAGAGTCACAACAGGAACTGAAGGAAAGTCCACACCCAGAGGTCTGAGTATCTAGAACTTTCTGCCTTAACCTCAGGATTACATTTCCAGTGAGAGCTGGAGCGGAAGTGTGGGAAGGGAGGGGAAGGGTGAACGCGAAAGGGTTGCTGTTTCCTTAAGTGTCTCATCCCTGCCGCCTTGGTATTAGGCTTCGGGCCCTCGGCGTTGCCACCTGCCCACCTTCAAGGACGCTGGTCATCGCAGTCTCTGCCCTGAGGATTCAGCTGTCACCGTGGGCAACTAGGGGACAGGGTGAGGGCAGGCTTTGGGGATTGGGTTCAGATCACAGGAAACGGCCTCCTTTGTGTTCCAGTAGAGTCAGCCAGCTAAATGCATAGGTCCTGCTTGGGGACAGAATTGTCACAGAACCTGGAGTTTGGTGGCAGAGGGTGGGCGAGGCTGGACCTGTCTGCCTCTCCCCGCCTTTTCACCCTCAGTTTCTCCTCTGCCTCATTGAGGCTTCCTCTTATTTCTGGGCCCCGCCCCCATCAGTGGTCTCTAGGCCCCACCCTCATGAGGAGAGGGCGGGGGGCGGGGAGTCCTTTGCATCATCGAGTACCCATGCTTGAAGGGTGTCCTTACCCCTGTTGCTACACAGAGTCCAGAAAACAGTGTTTTTGAAACGGTGGTATCTGCTGTCGTTTGTCTTGACCTCCACTGCCTGGAGGAGAGAAGAACCTCAGCAGATAACTATGGATTGAACAGATACCTGTGAGCCGCCACCTTACAGCAGTGGCTGTGTGGGGAGGACGGCTGAACCCCGCCTGCTGAACCCCGCCTGCTGAACCCCGCCTGCTGAGGCTCCCACTGAGTCAGGCTGCCTCAGACACCCCCAAACCCCTTCCCGTCCGAATTCCTTCATGTCACTGCTGTTAGCCCTCACCCCACCCTGACCCTGCCTCCTGAGCGGGTCTGTCCTGCGTCCAGTCCCTGAACTGCCCCATCCCGCCGAAGCTGGCCCTGACTTGGGTGAGTGCCGGAAGACAGGCACCACGCTGTATCTGGTTTGTCTTTTACTGGACGGCTTTCTGTATGACATTCTTGTCTGGTGCATTGGTTCCCTGGGACCCCGAGCACACCTGTCCCCATACTTGTCTGGCCTGCTGGCCCTCAAGCCTCAGCTCTTGCCATTCCCCCAATACCCTGACCCTTAGCTACACAGAGAGACCCTCGGCCCCCCCAGAATGCTAAGCTCCTCCCTCCTTGAGTCTGCACTAGGCTGTTCTCTTTTCCTCTCGTCTTCCTCCCTCCCTCCCTTGTCCCTTACCCTCCCCACCCCCACCGCATTTCCTGAGCAGCTAACCCCGCAGTTTCTGGGCCAGCAGTGGCGCCCTACAGTGCCTCTCCTGGGACAAAGATTCCCCTCCAGAGGGGACTCTCTGTGAGCGGATGGAAGCAGCTTCAGGAGAGAGTGTGGGGAGCCCCCAGTGGTACTGGGGGGCTGCTCTTTGGCAAACACAGTCAAGGCTTGCTGGCTCCTGGAGCTCAGGTGCTGCCTAGGAACGCTGACCCCCCCACTCAGGGATCTCCAGCTTCCCCAACGGGCAGCAGACAGGGTCCCCCCAGCTCCCCAAAGTCTCTGGTTTGTTCTGGATGATGATGAGAGTGGGCAGGACCAGGAAACCTGCTTCTGGGAGGTTTAAGGTTAAACTTCTTAGAAAAAAGTCTTCATATTTATGAATCCGCAGGTCTGTGGCGGGGAGGGGGAGGGGAGAAGTTGGATGGACAGGCCAGAGCCGTGGGCAAGTCCCTGCCTGGCCTCCCCCTTCGTGAGCCAGGGGACTCAGCCCCGTGAGTCTCTCTGACCACACAGACCCCTGCTGGGGTTCACCATTACTCCCTTGTTGGAGATCATTAGCCAAGCTCTTCAGAAAGGGAGGGGGAAGTTGACTTGTATGCAGAACAGCCCACGCGGGACTCAATCTTTTGCGTTAGAAGGAGAAATAAGAACACATTTGTGTACGTGTTGGTACCAAAACTCTGGAAGAGGCTGTGCTTGGTGGTGTCCTGCAGGGTGGGTAGGTGCTGGATTTGGGGACAGGGGTGAGCAGAGGCATTTTACTGTATGTGTTTATATAAGTATTTGAATCAAGGCATATTCAAAATTAAAAAAAAAAAGCAACAGCAATAAAATAGAGAAATAGTCATTTTTATAAGCAGAAGCTAGCCAGAAGGGGAGGTGGGCGAGGCTCCCTTTGAGGAGGGGGAGGGGCTGAGGGGAATCCCTCTGCAGGCTCCTCAGGGCTGACCCCTTCCTGGGCCCCACAGCCCCAGACACCGGACACCTTCATGTCCTCTCCCTGCTGCTTTCCCCACACCTCCTGGCCTCCTGCAGCTGCAGCTAGGCACCCCCAGCCTGGCCAGCTCATCCCGGTTTACACTGGGCCAGGAGCCTGGGGGCGTCCCTCTTGGGAAAGGACAGCCCAGACCCGTGTCTTCACTCCCAGGCCCGCTTGGGGCTCTGTGGCCTGGGGCAGGGGGTGACCTTGGTTCTACCAGATGCACAAGCACAGTTGTAATCAGAGTCCAGATGGTGAGAATTTAAACGGCTGCTGTGTTTTCGTCAACCTCTTCCCTGGATGCCGGCAGCCTGGGCTGTGGAGGTCCCAGCCGACTTCCCTACAGCCACACACAAGCTGTTATTTGTGCAGAGACAACCCATACGTTGAGATGAGTCACCCAGGCTCACCTCGGGGAGTTTCTTTTCCTATAGACACCTGAAAGTCACAGCATGTCAGCCTGTAAAAATAATCCGAGCCTCCGTGTCCTAACGGGATCTCCCAGTCACCTCTGGGCATGGTTGCCAGGCTCTGTTTCAGCCCAGACTTTCCTGAATGGCTGGAAGCTGCAAGAGTTCTCTGCTGTGAGCCTCCCAGGGCCCATGGGTGAGGCTCAGGGCCCAGGTCTGTAGATGGGACGCTCTGGGGAAGTCTTTCCTTCCGGGGCCCTCAGGATCTCTGTGGCCCACGGTTGACCCACATCACTGTGGAGGACGGGCCCAGCACGGGGCCCAGCACGAGGTCAGCTCCTGCTGACCTTTCCCGCCAGGGCTGAGGCGTCTCCCCAGGCTGTGGCCTGAGGCCTTCCTGGCCCCGAGTCCTACACATGAACGCGTCCAGTACCACCTTCCTTTCTGCGGGCAGCAGTTCTTACCTAAACCCCAGAAACCCTGGAAGCCACGATGGTCTCTTCAGACTCTGGCTGTCCCTGCATGACACCTGACTTAGAAAGTCTGGTGTGTGAGATGCTTCCTTTTCTTTTCCAGGTTTTCATGCCTCTGCTCATGTAGAGGGTCTTGATTCTTTACTTTCTTTTTTTCTTTTTTCTTTTTTGGAAAGAAAAAAAAAAAAAAGGTGCAGACCCCTGCGAGGGCACAGAGTGTAGATGCTCTTTCTGGAAACATGCTTCCCATACCACAATTTAGTTCCACGTGGAAGGGAGTCACACGGACAGAGCCCCTCTTCAGACCTGAGAGAAGGACATCCCAGCCAGATAAGGCTGACGCGGGAGCCACTTGAAGAACACCGGGTCCCACCCCCTCATTTCACCGATGAGGAAGCTAAGCCCCAGAGGGGGAAGTGACTCTCCCCAGAGCAGTCTGGTGACCAAGTTGGGAGGAGAAATAACAGCGCATAGCTTGCTCAGCTGCACGGACCACGGACAGGTACCAGCGCTTGGGCCACTGAGAAAAACAGGTACAGAGCCACGTACTGACCTTGCTCTCGTGGACTGCAGGTGACTGCCCTGAGGCCGGCTGGGCCTTCGTGGCCTGGACACTGTCCACACCTGCCCTGACTCAGTGGGCTGTCCCAGGTGGCGGGGGCAGCGGCAGCCCTGGGCAGCCTTCGTGACAGCAGCGGTAGGCAGAGGGCTCATTTGTCCCTGATCATCAGTGACATTTTTTTTTTTACAAACCCTCAACTTCCTCCTGATCTGACTCAAGGCTGCAGCATCTTGCCAGGGTGGGGAAGCCTCGCCGTAGGTAGGCAGCCGGGGAAGCTCAGCTCGCGTGCTACCATCCTTCTCGGCCTGGCAGTCTGCTCCCCGCCGAAATCCGACGGGGAAAGCACCAAGAGCCTGAGACTTCAGAGTCAGGAATCACCCTGCAGCCCCCGAGCACGGTGCTTGGGAGCCCAGGCCGGCCACTCGCCAGCTGCATTTCTTCCCCAGCCTCACTGCTCCTCTCTGGGGAATGCGAGCAATAGTGGCTTCTGCCTCCTGGGGATGAAGAGCAGTTAAGTGATGAAAGTGTTTGCCCCGCAGTGAGCGCCCAGGAAACTTCGAGGGCTTTATATATTGTAGCTGGATTATTTTTGAACACTAATCAAGGGTCCCTTGGAGAGGCTGGGAGGGGAGATTCAGCAGCACGGGGAACCCTGAGGGTTCTAGATTCTTTCTTGAGAGTGGAGGCGGAGAATGGGAGGTCAGGAAATGTCTGCCAGAATGGCCTAGGCTGGGCTTGATGCCGCCCAAGGCGGTGGGGCTGAGGGGCAGAGGTGTGCAGAGTACGGCCCAGGGCTCGCCGGAAGGCTCCTCCAGTTCTGACCCATTGCCCCAGCTCTACAAGGAACACCTGTCACCCTGCAGCTACCGCAGACCAGGTCATCGGCTTTTATTCCCCATTTCCCTGAGTGAGACCTTCCTGTTTGCTGTGAGGCACGGGGCCAAGCAGACACGGGCCTTGTCCCGGAGTTGCTATGGCAGCAGGAATCCTTAGTGCTTTGGCACACGGATGACTTTACTGGTCCCCAATCAGTCACAGTAAGGAAATCTCATCAGATGATGCAGGCAAATCAGAGAAGTGGGCATGTGAAGGGAAGGATGAGGTTTTTAGAAGGGGAAGGGAGAGTACTGAGGGGAAGGAGGAGATGTTCGGTGGAGCGAGGCGTGCAGAGGGGTGAGGCAGTGGCTGCAGGGAGCTCTCGGGCATGCCCGCTGTTCTTGCTGGTGATGCTGGTGGGGGCCAGAGTGGGGACAAGATGAAAGAGAGACTCAGAATGTGACTTCCACTGAGGCCTCTCACTACTTGTTTGACCTTGAGTAGACTAGTTTCTCTGAGCCTCATCACTATCTTTATCTATAAAATGGGCATAACTGTCACAATGTTACAGCAATGTCCCGAGCTCCCTCCACAGAGGACTTAGTATACAGTCCCCGAGCTGGCTGGCCCCCTCCAGCCCCTCAGCCCCTGTTTCAATCCCCCGAGCTCAGGGTGCAGCTCTAGCAGAATTCTGGAGTCAGGGAGATTCCTTTCATGTGCCGTGTCCCCTTTGGTCCTGTGTCTCCATCCATCGTGTTTCCTAGAAGTCCAGCTCCGGCATAGTCTGAGGAATTTATTCATGGCATTAGTGGCAGATAGCTGCACGTAAATATTGACGTCCTAATCGTGGCATTCAACACTGCAGCCCTGGAGGAGAAAGGTGTTCCAGGTGAGCAACCTGGATGGAACAACGCTGGTCTGTTCAGTCTACACCCCTCGGGTTGTACCAGCTCTGCTCAGCCAGGGCTGGGCCTCCCATCTCTGGTGCTCCATGCGAACGAGGGGTCGGCAGTGCAAGAGAGGGGGCCACCTTTTTAGCCTGCAAACCTCCTCAGGTTGCCTTCTTCTCATGGCTGGTGTTTTCTGGAAAGTTCAGTCTGCAGATGCCAGGAAGATGGGCTTGGTCTGAGCCACACAGCCAGGGGTAGGTGCCCCAACTGTACAGCCATGGGCTTGGGGCTGTCGCAAGTGGGAGGCTGGATCCTTGAAGGCGTGGGCAAATGGGGGTACTGGAGGTCACAGGCAGCTGCAGGAATCATGGCCCAGAGTGGGGCCGAGTTGGCAAGAAGAGAGCCAGCTCAGTGAGGCTGTGGGCTCTAGGCTCAGGGGGCTGAGCAGTGCTGTGTGGATGGGGGACCCCAGACCGAGGTCCCACAGTCAGAGAGAGCCAGAGCAGAGCCGAGGCCCCCAGACTCCCCGCCTAGTCCTTTTCCACCCACAAGATGTCTTCCTTCCTCGTCACTAAACATTAATTTATGGACAGAAGATTCCATTTCAGGGTTAAAAAAAAAAAATGCCCTCCATATGTGTAAATTCCCTTGTCAACATTCTGGATAAATGGCTCTCCTGCTTTTGCTTGCATACCTCTGGTGACAGAAAGCTCACTACCTTTCCAATATTTCAGTAGTGTATTTCTGACTTTATCTCTGACTACTGAAGAGACTACTGAAAAAAATGCATAAGAATGCCTATTGTATAGTATTAGTATCATAGTGCTGCAGCAAATCGTTTTTGTTGTCTGAGAAAGGTAGAAATGCCTCGAAGTGCTTGGCCGGGCCCAGGAATGGGATAAATTTGATCGAAGGCCCTTGTCCTCTCCCAAAGAGAGTGCATCCCCTTGCTTTATGATTTAGTCCTTACTGGTCTTGCTAATTGTACCTTATTAGTAATTGGGCTGTTCAGAGCTCTAAATTTCTCTACTTGATCGATGATATTCTAAGAGGGGAGCGTTAAGGTCTCTAGCTACAATTATATTTTCATTTCTACTTCTTTTTTCATTTCTGACATGTTTCCGTTATGTACTTCTTTGCTATGTTCATAGGGACAAAAATGAAGCATTTTATGTTTTAATTATTTATTGTACCTCTGCCTTCACGGAGTCTGTGTTACTCTCCTGATTCCTTCTATTAAAAAAAAAAATTGCTTTATCATAGTCCTTTCTTTTCTAGTGTCTGTGTGCCTGATAAACTATAGATTATCTCGTCATTTTACTACTTTTATGCCTTTTTGTTTTCTCTGTCTCTCCTACCCAAGAAAGATGAATGGGTTTTGATTTTTTTTAATGGATGCCCCTTTCCAAAGAGAGTATTATAGTTGTTAAGGAGTGTTATAATTATAATTGTTATATTTGTGTCAACTCCCATGGGGTAGCCCCTCTGTTTTCTATGTAGAGACAGTGCATTTTTCACTTTCAGTTTCTATTGTAAATTTTCTCTTTCTTTTGTCCCTTTAAAATAGACAAGATAATTTAAGGGTCGAATTTCAAAAATATTTGTTTTCACTTCTGCCTTTATTTCTATGACTAGTTCTTCAAACTTTGAATTATATTAAAGATTCTCACTTCCCTTTACCCACTCTTCACTGTTGTTCTGTCATTTTGCATCTCTTTTCTATCGTTCATTATTCCTTATGTTATGCACAATTTTTACTATGTAATAGTTGATTTGTGGATAGATGAAAATTTTTTTTTTTTTATCATGAATCAGGTTCTTGATACCTTTCTCTCATCTTTTAGGTGGTTCGTGCTTTCTCATCTGTCACTTGTAATGCTCTCTGTCACTTCGTGCTTTGTTCCCAAGTCTTTCAGACGTTACATGTTGAAATGTTCATCTTTGACCTCGCAAGATTTATACCTCATCAGCTGAGCACTGGTTAGTTCAATGCATTTCTTTAAATTTTGTGTAAATCTCCCTCCTGTCCCTGCCTCAGGCACACACAAAATTTTCTTCTTTTACGGGGAAGTCAAAAGCTATTCTTATTTTTCTCCTTTTTCCTTGCATTTAATAAATTTTTTAAAAAAATATTAATAGTTTTCATATTACAATTAATTCTAAAAAAAATACACCCCCCCAAAAAAAGAGAGAGATAAAGATAAAATATTTAAAAATCACCCACAGTCTAGCTGTTAGAATGTAACTGATGTTTGGCTTACGGAAAATTTTTTCTAGGTTTTTTCCCCTAAGCGTGGTTTTTTTTTTTTTTTTTTTTTTTTTTTGAATCAGAGTTGAAATCATTCTGAATGTATAATTGTCATCTGTGGGGTTTTTACTTAACATTGTCAGCATAAACACAACATAGTCAGACAGAAAAATTTTTCCATTGAGTAGATTTACCAAAGCAAAACTAAGCTTTTATTGGCATTTGAATGTGTTTGTGTATTTTTTGTTATCAGTGAGTATATTTCTGTCCATAACTTTTCCTCCTTTTGCATACTTTACTTAAGGTAAAGTTTCAGAATTACTAGATGAAAGACTAATATGATTTCTATGGTTTGTTATATGTTATCAAATCTCAAAACATGTCTATTAAGTTGTATGCTCACAGCATATCAGTGACTGTCTCATAAAACTCTTGCCAACTTCTTTGTTAAACTTGATAAGCAAAAATTTTATCTCTTTGTGAATTCTCTTCTGGGAACTATTTTTGCCTTTTACCTGTTTAGTTATTGTGGGTCTTGATATTGTACATTTTTATACTCTTCATAGAGAAAGACATCATTTATCTAACATATTTATTGCATTTTCTTTCCTCTAATACGTTATTTGATGTTAAAGTTCTTAACAAAAAATTTTTTTCCAATTTTGTGCAGTCAAACCTGTTGCATTTATTTTTTTATTCTTCTGCTTTTCAGTCATCCTAAGTTGACAAAGAGCTTTTCCCTCCACTGGCTTTTATAAGTCATCTAGTAAAATTTCATCTAGTTTTTCTATAGTTTAATTTTTTGAAATTAATTCATTCATAAGTTTGGAATTTTTCTTGCTATTCGGTGTGAGATGAGGATCTAAGTTGTTTTTTAACCTCCAAATTGTTCATTGATAATGTTAACATCATTTATTGACTAAGCCTTCCATTTGTATTCTGTATTCTTATGCATCATTTTATTCTCTTTCTTTTTTTCTTTCTTTTTTTCTTTATTTTTCTTATTTCTGTTAATTGTCTTAGTGCATTATCTGGAACTTCTGGGTCTTGTTGGCAATTTCTACAAGAATGCCTGTTTTGTTTGTTTGGTTGTTTGTTTTACCATTAAATAAGTTGGCCATTAATGTATTTCATTTAAATGATTTTTATGGAAAAATTATCTATTGATACAAACAGACAGCTTTTCATTTTTGCTTTAATGATGCAATACATAATGTTAATAGATTTCCTAACATTGAAATGGTTTTATGTTTCTGTGGTTAATCTCATTTGGTCATTTGAGCAATAGTTTTTCTCTTTCGTGCTACATTTATCATGTTTTGGTATTTGGGTACTTTATTGTCATAACACAAATTCATTAACATTGTCTTAAATTCTGAAATTATAGATTATGGTAATTATCTAATTCTTGAAATTTTAAATAAGCTAGAGCCTGTTTAAGAGTAATTCTTTGATAATGTTCTCAGTTTCTTTCATGGTTATTGGTCTAATCAATACTTGTTGTGTCAACTCTTGTATCAATTGTGGTAAATTAGGTTTTGTCCACAAATCATCAAATACATCAAGGTTTTTAAATAGGTTAGCACATAAATAATAAGATAGTTTTTTCCTATTTTTTCTTTTTATCTAAGCTTAATGCCTTCTTTCTTATTTCTAGTTATGATCATCTGAGTCTTTTTTCTTGATCGTAGTTGTTAGAGAGATATACGCTTTACTTAGTTTACCGTTTACCTCCCCGCCCCCCGCAAAAAACCCCAAGCTATTAAATTTATTAATTCTGGCATTTTCTTCTTTTCTAATTAATTAATTCCTGTTTTTATCTTTATAATTTTTTTTTCTGATTTTTTTGTTCTTTTTTCTAAATGCTCAATTGAGTGCTTAATTCATTTTTTAGATGTAAAAAAAAAAATTAAAGCTGTTATGTATCTATCTCTGAGAATAGTTTTGGCCACATCCTGTAAATTTTTTTTTTAAAAAACCAGTCCAGAAAATTCTTGTTATTCTTGATTATGTCTGATTCATTTTGTTTTGTCGTTCTGACTTTACTTATTTGTAAATAGCCAATTTTAATTTTTATTTTCTAGATTTCTTTATATTGTGGTTAGAGAAACATAATTTCTACTTTTTTAGGAAGATTTTTTTTTTTGCTAAGCAGATAATTCATTTTAGCAACTGTTTCTCCGCTACTTGAGAAAAAGGGGATTATCTATTTTTTAAAAACCAAGTCCAAGAGCTATTAATTGTATTCATCATATTATTTATATAATTCTATCTCCTAATTTATATTTTGCCTACTTGGTGTGTTTCAATCTGTATCATATCAAAATCTACCACTTCAATGTATCTTTCCCAATGGCTCTTTGAATTCTATTATGCTTGTGTACTTTTATACAATGTCATTCAGTGCATATGATTACTTAACTATATTTGTCTTCATAATTTTTTTATTAACATAAAATATTCTTCTTAATTCTATTGTGTGGCTTTATTCTTTTTTTAAATAATATTTTTAAATTTTTAATTATAGTCGCCATATAATATTATATTAGTTTCGGGTATACAACATAGTGATTAGATACTTATATAACTCAAGAAGTTATCACCCCAATAAATCTAGTTCCCATCTAACACTGTACATAGTTACTACAATGTTATTGACTATATATTCCTTATGCTATACTTGATATCTCCATAGCTATTTTATAACTACTGTTTTGTATTTCTTAATCCCTTTTCTTCCTCCCTCAACTCCCCTCCCATCTGGTAACCCTCAAAATATTCTCTGTATCTACAAGTTTGTTTCTGTTTTTGTTTGTTGTCGTTTTTTTTGTTCTTTAGATTTCACAAGTATGTGAAATCATATGGCATTTGTCTTTTCTGACTCATTCTACTCAGCCCAATACCCTCCAGGTCCATCATGAAATATCTTTTAGTCTGTGTGTGTCTTTTAATCTGAAGTGAGTCTCTTGTAGGCATCATATGTAAATGCCTTATTTTCTCATCCATTTGGCTACCCTATCTTTTGATTGGAACATTTAATTATTTTTCATTTGAAGTACTTGTTGATTGTTATGTAGTTATTGCCATTCTTTATTCATATTTTGATACACATTTTTTTCTTCTTCTTAAAGAAGTTCCTCCAACATTTCCTGTAATACTGGCTTGGTGGTGATGAACTACTTTAGCTTCTTTTTGTCTGGAAAGCTCTTTATCTGTCCTTTGATTCCAAATGACAGCTTTGTTGGGTAGAGTAATCTTGGTTGTAGGTCCCGGCTTTTCATCACTTTGAAGATTTTTGTGCCAAGTCCTTCTCATCTGCCAAGTTTCTGTTGAGAAATCAGCTGACAGTCTTATGGGAGCTCCCTTGTAGGTAACTAATTGATTTTCTCTTGCTGCTTTTAAGAGTCTCTCTTTGTTATTAAACTTTGGAATTTTAGTTATGGTGTGTCTTGGTGTGGGCCTTTTTGAGTTCATCTTGTTTGGGACTCTGTGCTTCCTGGGCTTGTAATGTTGTTTCCTTCACCTGGTTAAGGACGTTTTCAGTCATTATTTCTTGAAATAGTTTTCAATTCCTTGCTCTCTCTTTTCCCCTTCTGGCACCCCTACAATATGAATGTTGTTGTGCTTGATGTTGTCCCAGAGTCCCCTTAAACTATCTTAATTTTTTTGGATTCCTTTTTCTTGATGCTGTTCTGATTGGGTGTCCTCCACTCTCCCATCCTCTATATTGCTGATTCGATCCTCTGCTTCATCCAGTCTATTGATTCCCTCTAATGTACTCTTCATCTCAGATATTATATTCTTCATTTCTGTCTTGTTCTCTTTTGTTTTCCATTTCCATATTTATGTTTTTTATCTCTTTGTTAAAGTTCTCCCTGAGTTCACCTACTCTTCCCCTAAGTTCACTGAGCATCCTGTAACCAGTGTTTAAACTCTGAATCTGGTAGATTGTTGTCTCCACTTTGTTTGGTTCTTTTTCTGGAGCTTTGCTCTGTTCTTTCATGTGGGACATGTTTCTCTCCCCATTTTGGCTGCTTCTCTGTGTTTGTTTCTATGTATTAGGTGGGGGTCCTAAGTCTCCCAGTCTTAGTAGAGTGTTTTTATGTAGTAGATGTCCCGTGGGGCCCAGTGGCACAGCCTTCCTTAGTCACCTGAGTGAGGTGCTCAAGGTGTGTCACTTGTGTGAGCTGTGTGTGCCCTTCTAATATAGTCGAGCTTTGGTTGCTGCTTACACGTTGATGGGAGGGATTGACCCCTTGGGCTGATCGTTTTTGAAGATTGGCTGGTGAGGGGCTGGCCCTACACAGCAGGATTTAATTGGCAGGGCTCTGGTGCCTGCCCAGTCTTCTCTTCAGTGTGTCTTCCTTAGTTGCAGCCCTGGGTGGTGCTGTGGCTCTGTTGTTGGTCGAAGTGGGCCACTGGGTATGTCAGTCCAAGGGCCTCCTGGGAGAGGCTTAGCTGTAGACCAAGTTCAGCTGCAACCTGTGCACTTCTGGGGCCACCTAGTAAGAGTCTTCAAGCAAACTGCAGATGGCTGCTGCTGAGCTGGCCTTATAGTACCTCAAGAGGCCAAGCCAGAAACTGAGGCCGGCTGATGCTAGTGCTGGGCTTGGTGCTGCTCAGCAAGTGGCATGGGGCACACTGAGGCCAGATGCGTCTTCTTTGGGTTTTGTGAGCCTTTGAGAGATTTTAGGAAAGTCCACAGCATGAGCCAATTCAGGTCGTTTGTGCTTGAGTGGGCCCATAAGTTGAGAGAGGTGGGATCTCAGAGAATCACCTGAGAGGAGCAGCTTGTGTTATCTAGGTTGATGGAGACTTAGGTATAGTGGCCGCCTGCATCCACAAGCTGAGAAGGGGGAGGGCTCAACCAAGGAACAATGAATATTGCCAGCACTTCTGTCCGGGATAAAGCCACCCCTCCAGCCCTCTCCCTGAAAGCTGACAACTCAATGTCTCCCTGTGTCCCTGGCACTCCTCAAGCTGCTGGCCCTGTGCTGAAGCTCAGAGTGAGCGAGTCTGTCAGTGGTAAGTCTGTGCATGGGCCCCTTTAAGAGGAATGTCTGCGACTCCTGCAGTCCTCTGTCTCACTCAGCCACCATCATGCTGATTTTCACAGCCAGAGGTTGTGGGGACTTCTCTTCCTGGCAATGGAACCCTGGGCTGGGGAGTCCAGTGTGGGGCTGGGACCCCTCACTCTTCAGAGGGGGTGGGGGCTCTGCAGCTGAGATAACCCTCCTGATTCTGGACTGCCACATGTGATTATAGGACCAGGCCCTCTTGCATTTCTGCTCCTCCTATCAACCTCGAGGTGACCTCTTCTATATGCCCCAAGTTGTAGGACTTCTGTTCAGCCAGATCTCAGGCGACTCCCAGGGATGATTGTTCTATAGTTTTGTTATAATTTTGGTGTGGTTGCAAGAGGAGGCATGTATAATATTTACCTTCTATGCTATATTGGCCAGTTTTCTAAAATGTCATGATATTTTAAAGAGTTCATCATATCTAATGATTAAGAAGTGCTGGCCAAAGTAAGAGTAATTTCATTAGAGCATGGGGGCAAAGTCTGATCCCAGTGAGTCTAAGAGTAAAGGGGAAAGTGAAGAAATGCATGCAGCTAATAAATTCAAGACTACATTGTGAAAATTGTGGCTTTATTCTTAAATTCTATAATGGCTAGGTATGAACATTACCACTTTGACCTTTTTGTTTCTATTTGCCTGCTATGTCATCATGGGACTTCTACTTTGAACGTTTCTCTGTCATCAAGTGTATACTTTATAGGCAACAAAGAGTTGATTTTATTTTGCAATGGAACTGAAAATATTAGTTTAAAAAGGAAAGGTTGAAATTTTTATATTTATTGTTGTAATTTCAATGCTTAGATTCTTTTTTTCATTCTATCATTGCTTTGCTATGCAGTCTGATTTGTTTCTTTTTATCTTCTTCGGTGATTTTGAAGATAGGTATCCTGTTTTTAATAGTCAGTGGCTAATTCAAGGTTTAAAAAAATCTTATACATTGATAATCTATAATTATCAAAGTAAAAAAACCCCAGAACAATAACTTTTAATTTCTTTTTATGGAATATTGGCCTTGTCCATCTCTATTCCTCTGTATCATCTCTGCCCCCTACGACCCAAGAACATGGTTAATCTATCTAAGGCCTTACGTCTTGTGTTTTTTATAGGACATATAATTTATTTCACTGTTTTTATCTTTAAATTTTAATTTTGGAACTATATTTATCATAACTTAAGTCCCTTTCTATGGTATCCTGTTTTTTAAAGCTCAGCTCCAAGCTTTTTCTACCTTGTTGTTTTCAATCTCCATTGTTGTTATCTCTTTGAGGTCTAAATTTTGCCTCTCAGAAGTGATGTTTTTCTGAAAGCCACACATACATGAGTGTGGCTTTTTGGGATCTTCACACCTGAATAGCAACCCAACTGAGTATGAAGTTCTGTGTCTAAATTTTTCTCCCTTAAACACCTTCTGGTGTTAGGTTTTTCAGAGAGGTTTCCAAGAAACTTGGTTTGTGTATTCCCAGATGTTTGTAAGGCTGTATATTAATGACATTTAAAGGTTTAAGGGGAACATCTGAGAGTGGCTGTCTTTCCATTATTTTGCTTGAAACATGTTTCTTCTCATCCAAGTGCTCATCTTCTCTATTGTTTGATTTAGCCCCACCTCTTGGGGGGCTGCTGCCAACTAATGAAAGTCATCCTGAGCCTTCAGGTCTATTCACAGACCTGATTTACTTGACCCATGACCTTTCCACTTTCAATTTTACTTCCTTCCTGGTATGAGACTGAGAGCAAGGCCTGGTCAAATCTTTCTGTGAGGCAAAGGGACCCATCATCCCTACTGAAGAAAGTTACCACACTACCAGTGATTCTGCTGGGAATGGTCACTGAGAATGTCACCACAGCTGCCTGTAACACACTAACCAGATTCCTACATAAATGGAAGCATTGGGACAGCCTCTGTGGTGGCTATCAGGTGGTTGCTCCAACCTCGCATCAGAAGAACCTGCTGCCTGCTAGGAGCACTGGTGCCCCTTCCACTCCGTGATGATGTTGACACTGGGGCCACGCTCTCCTTGGGCTGCTTCCAGCCAGGGACTGAGCCTGGCAGGGGTACTAGATGGTTCGCGCTCAACCTGGGACTCCTCCAACAGGCAGTCTGTGCTTAGGGAATCCCTGTCGGCCTGGCCAAGATGTTCTCAGAGCAGCACTGCCCAGTCTTCCTACCCAGTCCTTCCTTCCTTCTTTCACCCCACAGGTGTCAGACTTGTTTTGTGGTCTGAAGCCTCTCCTTATCTGCTCCTACTCCCTCTTCCCTTTATCCTTCACAGATGTTTCCTCTAATAAATCTTTCAAATGTCTAATATTGTCTTAGTATCTGCTCCTCAAGCCTCCCAACCACTCACCTTAGACTGCAACCAATTGATTGATGTGGATCCCTGAACTGGCCAGGACAGGAGCTTTCAATGGCCCCAGGCAACAGGGTAAGTGGTGGGGAGGGCGCTGACCCCAGCTACAAGTGACCTGGATTTTATTGGCAGCCCAACTTTGGGAAAAAAAAAAAAAAAGACTGTTTGATCTCTTACTGCAGCCTGAAGTCTTTTTATCTTATTCCAGTGAAGTTCCTGATCTTTTTTTTTTAAGCTTTTTTTAAAAGATGGTTTCCTTGAACTTTCAGGGGGAATTCAGTGGATTAATTTTTTCAGATTCTCTGTTCATCCTGACATTAACTGGAAGCATTTTTTTCAACCTCGTTTCTTTTTGTCAGTTTTATAGAGTGCTTCCTCTGGCTTCAAAGATTACCCTTTGAAAAGTTCTCATTTGCTGTTTGTCAGTAATTCAAATGTGACGGTCAGGGTCTTCCTACTGGGGAACGCTGACAGCCAAATCCCATCTGTTGCCACACGTACACTCGGTACAGTCAATTCAGGCAAGACCTGGCATTCTAGAGTATGTGCTTTCCATCAGACCATTTTTCTCTCTTTTTCACAGATTTTTTTTCTTGGCCACTTTAGTTCTAGTCTTTGCATCAACAGCCATGTGCCGGGGTCACCCATGGAGTGTGCCTAAGCATGACTCAGCCCCAAATAGTTGCCCTGAGTTCCTTTTTGGCATTCTTGTTCAATCTCTTTAAATGTGAACTTTTTTCACTCTTATCTTTGTGGAGCTTGTTTTTTTTTGCTATTTCTGATGTTGAAAGTGACTTCTCTAAAGCCAATGGTGTTGTAATCCATTTCTGTCAGAGCAGAATTAGGTTTTTGTCTACTTTCTCACCATTTTTTTTTGAAATTTATCTTTTTGGTTTCAAGTTATTCTAGCTATTTTTTGAAAACAGGCCTGTGACTATTTTGGTATATTTAGTTCCTACCAGCTCACATCTATGCTGGGGTTTAGGAATGGCATTCTATATAGGATCTTAAAAATACTCAAATCTTTCCTTCCCAAAGGCCCCCAAGGGAGCTGAAAATGACAAGACACAATAGAAGAATGGGAATTCCCTCAGCGATAGCTCTGTAGCAAAGAAATAAGTCACCTGGATGTTTATGGTGGATATTTTGTTTCCCAGGAAAACCCTAGGAAAGAAACCTAAGGGTTCATCAATAGGCTACTGGCAAAATGAGTTGTAGGGTATCCACACAATGGGATGCAATGGCGCCATCAGAAAAAAGTGTGGATTCATAGATGCTGATGTGAAACAATTTCCGAATAACATTGTAAGGTGAAAAAGTAAGGAACAGACCTGGGGGTATAATATTCTCTAAACGTAAAAAAGAGTTATACGTGTATATGCGTATATGTGTATGACTCTTTAAATTTTCTGAGCATGACATATACATACACTTGAAACATTTCTGGAAAATTTATGTACAGTCTGTTAACCATAGTTGCCTCTAGAAAGGACAGCTGAGGCCCTGGGCTGTGATGGAGGCTGCTGTCTTTTGTCTGTTTTTTTTTTTTTTTTTTGGTATTGTTTGAATATCTTATTGACTACATAGAATATTTTTTCATTCGTATGTTGAATCCCTGACCCCCAGTGTGATGGTATTAGGAGGTGGGGGACTTTGGTAGGGGACTAGGTCATGAGGGCGGAGCCCCCATGAATGAAGTTAGTGCCCTTATAAAACACCCAAAGAGCTCTCTCACCCTCTTTCTACCATGTGAGGACACAGCAAGAAGTTGGCCATCTGTCACCTGGAAGGGGGCCCTCACCTGAGTACGCTGCACCCTGACCTCGAGCTTCCAGCCTCCAGAGCTGTGAAAAATAAGTTTCTGTTGTTTATAAGCCACCCAGCTTATGGTATGCTGTTGTAGCAGCCACCTACCTTGATGCAGAATCCCACAATGGCATACAGCCCTGCCCCAGCCCCCAAAGTGACCAGGCTCTTAGGTAAGACCTGACCAGGGCCTACCCTGGACCCTTGTCTTTGGCCTGATTGCAAGCCCTGACTTGACATCCCCCATCCCTGTGCTGCCACACCTATAGCCTAGGTCCTCTCGTCCCTGAGACTGGTTCTAGTCTTCTACCTGTCTAAAGAACTTTCTTTGCCCTGTGGAGTCCTTAAGCCCTCTTTTCATTCCCTTTGAGGATGTTCTTTCTTTCCTATTTCTCCATTTTCTGTCTGGTCTTCTCAGAGTAGCAAGAGGCTGTAGCAACTATAAACTTTGTATCGTCCCAACTTAAAGTTCCACAGAAAGGGCCCCAAGTCCTTTCCTAGAGGCCCGAGCAAGAGTTTCTTTATTTTTCATTGCCTCTGGGTGGGTCCCACGTTCATCCCTGAACCAATGAACCAGTCACTGCGTCCAGGGGAATGTGATGCCCTGACTGTGACCAGCCATAGAGTCAGGTGGGGTCAACTCTGTCCGGCCTTCAGGAAGGTGGGCGGGGAGAGCAGAGGCACAATGTACAAAGAAGAACTGGGGCTTGGAAACAGTATTTGAACCCCCAATCAAGCTGCAGCTCAAGTCAGCCCTGCCCTAATTTTTGTGTTTTCAATGATGTGAAATTTTCTCTTTGCTTAAACTGATTTGGGTCAGGGTTCGTGTCACCGTTACTACTTTCTGATTGAAAAAAAAAAAAAAGGGACGTATTCATGCACAGTTCTGTTTTCGTAAAGGAAGAGGCACACGTGTGTGTGTGTGTGTGTGTGTGTGTGTGTGTGTGTTCACAGAACGAGAGAGGGAGTCTAAATGACATATATGAAAAAGTAACAGTGGTGATATCCAGGCAGCGGGATTAAAGGTAATTTTTTCCTGTTGTTTTCTAATTGCCATTTGATGACATGAATTGCGGTAAGAGAGAGGGAAGTGCTTCTTATTCTTGACAAAGCCGTTTGAATCAATCACTTCTGGAGAGTGAGATGAACTCCACCGACTCTGTCGTTGACGTAGGAAAGAACATGAGTCAGCTCAACGAAAGCGAGAACTGCTCCTTCCGTGATGTGGATGAGCTGATGAAAATCATGCGGCTGGCGACCCACATCCCCACCTTCCTCCTGGGCCTGCTTCTCAACCTGCTGGCCATCCACGGCTTCCACACCTTCCTGAAGAAGAGGTGGTCAGAGTATTCCGCCACCTCCATCTACATGATCAACCTGGCGGTCTTCGACCTGCTGCTGGTGCTCTCCCTCCCGTTCAAGATGGCCCTGGACCACGTGCGGACTCCCTTTCCATCCCTCTGTACCTTGGTGGAGTGTCTCTACTTTATCAGCATGTACGGCAGCGTCTTCACGATCTGCTTCATCAGCCTGGACAGGTTCTTCGCCATCCAGTACCCGTTCCTGGTCAGCCACTGCCGGTCCCCGAGGAAGATCTTCGGGATCTGCTGCGCCATCTGGGTCCTGGTGTGGGCCGGGAGTATCCCCATTTACAACTTCCACGAGAAAGTAGAAAACTACATGTGCTTCCACAATATGTCCAACGGCACCTGGAGTGCCAAGGTCTTCATCCCCCTTGAGGTGTTTGGCTTTCTTCTTCCCATGGGCATCGTAGGTTTCTGCTCCTGCAGGAGCATTCACATTCTGGTCAGCCATTGGAAACACACTCAGGAATGGGTCCAGCAGAAGGCCTGCATCTGGACAATAGCGTCCAGTCTGGCTGTCTTCGTGGTCTCTTTTCTTCCGGTCCATCTGGGTCTCTTCTTGCAGTTCCTGGTGAGAAACGGCTTTATTGTGGAGTGCGGAGCTAAGCAGAACATCAGCTTGTTCTTGCAGTTGTCCATGTGTTTCTCCAATATCAACTGCTGCCTGGATGTTTTCTGCTACTACTTTGTCATCAAAGAATTTCGTATGGGCATCAGGGCCCATCAGCATCCTAGAGGCCAGCCGGCGTCCCTCCAGGATTCGGTGACTACCAGGGGCTAAGGAAAGAAAGCTCTGCTCAGAGGAAGGAAATCCTAGCCCCAGTTCCAGTAGCAGACATCCCGTTCCAGGATTTCGATGTGGAGGGATGACACATGGTACAATGACCGCTGCATTTTCCCTTCAGATGCTCCTCGAATGCTGTCTTTGTTCATTATGCCCCAAAGACCTTATCCCCACACCCAGAGAGCTCAACATAAATCACCCAGTTTGGGGAGATTTCTGTTAAATGTAAGAACCAGGTGAATTCTTCATTGCTAAGTCCAAAAATTATGAGGCAGAAGAATTGAGAAAGAAAATAAGACCCTCTGAACAAGGCTGTTCCCAACTCTCCCCTATCTTTTTGTTAGACTAGGAAATTCTGGAAAGGAAGACAGGGAGGAGTTAGGAGAGAGAAACAGGAGGGTTGGTCATGGGAGAAGGTGTCCTGAGTGGGGATGAAGTGGTGGGGATGGCTCGAGCTCCTTTGTACTTTGGGGATCCTGGGGTGGAGCTTTCCAGTCCCTTCTGGGGCTCCGTTAGTCAATAACCTTGCTGAGATGACAGTAAGCGGGGGTGATCAGGGCAGAGCAAGTATGCACAGAGAGCCCCCCAGTTCCCTATGCACTTTTGAAAGGCCTAGAAAGCCAGCTAAACCTTTCCATGTCCACGAGAAGGCTGCAGAAGAATGAGGGGGCTGGCATGGACAGGATGTGGTGAAGCTGTGGACACTTTGTGGATGCAGAGGGGACAGAGCAGATAGCTGTTGGTGACACTTGAGAGCCATGAGGGTACACCTGGGGAAGGAAGGAGATAGTCCAAGGGTTGGAAGTGGACAGTCCCTCCCACATCGTCACTGGGGGATCCACTGCATGGAGTTTTAGCACTGGCCTCGGGGAGGAGAGGCAATGGAGACGAGCCTGGGAGAGGGGAAATCCCAGACATGATCATCTTGCTGTCTTGAACAGACTGGGTAGTTGTTCACTAAGTTTCCTTGTGAACGATGAGAAAGAATCAGGTTTGATCTGGTTCAGCCAGAGGCAAATAAAGAAGAATAAGGAATGTGTGTTTGTCTTGCCTACCTGAGTCCTGGCTGTGGTCACAGTGGCATCTGGCCACGGTAGCACTGTCCACAGAGCTGTCCCTCTCCAGGGGCTGGGAGGGAGAAAATGTGTCAGCCAGGAATGGAGGCTCGATCTTGAGGGCACAGGGTGTTTGGCAGTTCTTGGCTGGAAACAAAACAACTGAATCACGGCTTGGTTCCAGCCCCTCTAGTGATCTAAGCAGGAGCTGCAGAGACAGCTTAAGGCCTTCGATGACTCAGCTGCTCCACAGAGTCAAATGATTGTAAGGATCATTGCAGGCTGGTTCTGCAAGACAGAGAGAGTGGGACGAGAAGTCACAAATGAGACAAGGGAAAGGGGTTCCGGAAAAGCAACCGCCTTCTACCTGTGGGATAAGAGGTTCCACCACCACGTGGCGGGTGGAAGGAAGGTGTCATGGGGGGAAGAGTGTAATTTAGAGAAAATTCTGATGGGAGAAGGGAGTGAGCTTGGGCGATTGCCCCAGGCTTGACAAGATGGAGCTCTGTGAGGGGGTGGATGTGGCCAAGGATAGAGGGTAGAGCTGCTTCCTGCTTGAGAATCTCCCCTGGACTGAGGATCACCCAAAGGCAGGAGCCCAGCCTTCTCCTGCCTCCCCTGAAGCTTGCTCACTGGTTAGGTGGTGCTCTGTGGGGCTGGAGGGGAGGGTAATGAAGAAAGTATGGGTGAAGGGGTAGAAATCAGTATGGAGAGCCTATCACGCCTGGATCAGGGGCTCCCGCCCCACAGACTGGACCTCCAGGAACCAGCAGCCAGAGCCAGGGGCTCTGCAGACCCAGAAATGAGTCCAGCCCAGCTGCCCCAGGCCCTGACACTCCGGCCTCTGCCTGCAGGCTACACTGTCCCATGGCTGCCCTGGACAGAGGTACACCTACACTACTCTTAGAAAGCCACACAGTTGTACCCAGGAGGACGTTTGGGGCTAGACTGCGGTCAGAGCCCATGAGTAGGTGGAGTTAGGGACCACCCCTCCTCCAATTTCTCTCTTTGCGTTGGGAACTGGAAGCCCACTTGGTGGAGGTGAGTGGCACCCTTCATGCTGCAATTGTATCTATCAGACAGGCTTCCTAAAAGAAAAGGGACGACGAGACGCTACCCACACGTCATCCCCAGCCATGTTCACAAGCATAAAATCTTGGACAGTGGGCAGCATGACCCTGCCCGCGTTAGGTGACAGAGAGGGACGTCTTGACCCGTGAGCCGTGTAACTATAAGGTGTAGGTCCCTGCAGGGGTATAGCAGTCTTGAGTTGATGAGACAACTGTGGGCTGGTGAGGGAACCTTGGGGACCCCTTGACAAATTCCAACACACCGAAGGGAGGAGAAGGGCCTCTTCTCTCTACTTCTGAGACCCATCTTGGCTTGTGAGCCACAGAGGACTCATCAGGGCTCTCGAGAGTGAGCACAGGTCCAGCACTGCAAGCTGGCTACTCAGCAGGAGGGGCCACACTCTGCGCCCAAGGCCGGCCTTTGATCAGCACTTGGATCCAGCAGGCAAAGAAGGGGTGGAGGGTCAGGGTCAGGGGCAGGGTCAGGGTTAGAGTGCAGATTCAGCCAAGGGCCCAATCCTGCAGCAAGCGGCAGTCGATGAGTTGGGGCACATTGAATTTACTGGTGGAAAAGGCTGAAATTCCTGCTCCTAAAGCCAGCGGAAGCTTGGAGATGTCGTTTGGCCATAAATGTGACCTTATTTGTTCTCCTACTCTGGAAAACCCGGAGACATGCTTGTTACTTGTACATGTATGAAACTAGCACAATTAATTGGAAAAAAAATTATTTGATGAACCTGATTTGCCAACAACAACAACAAAAAGATTCCTATGACACTGTGTGACCTTGTCTTGGGGCTATACTTACTGGGTCCAGAGAAGAGCTGACCCCTGTTTGCCCCTGTGAGGTGACCCAGCAATTATGGTACCAGGGACCAAGAAGAGACCAGTTCAAAGTAGCCGCCTGGACACTCAGTGTCAGATAACAGGGCGCTGCCCTGGGGCCTGCTCCAAGGAGCACAGCTGAGACCTGTCCCAAGAGGCCAGGAGCCACACCCTGCAGGGTCTAGTCACGACTCCCCACTTCCGCACGGGCACTTGGTTCTCTGGTAGCAACTGGGTGACCACAAGCCCTGCTGCGATCCCACCACACCGGTCCACCCCGCCCTTTTCCTGCCGTCTCGTCCTACCGCCACCGTGAGTGACACTGGAGCTGCCTTCACAGGCCCTGGCCCCTCTGCCCACACCGTGGAGCCCAGCGTGGAAGGTCTGCCGACCACCAACGGGATGGACCAGCTCTGCACAATCTCACCACTGGCGCCCCCTCTTTTCTCGGACCACTTACCAAATGAGTCCGACTCTCCCGGGTCGGATCTGAGTTTTCCTTCGTGGGTCCCCACGTGTGGATCCAGCTAACCTGGCCAGACCTCCTAGAGAACGTGAACTGCTAGATACTGGCTCGGGCCACCCCTTTCTCCGAGTTCCCCACAATACCGAGCTCAGACTAGTCACGGCCTAGGTGCTGAGGGCTAACTCACCGTGGACAGTCTTACTCCTTGACAGCTGCTGTGAACTGAATTATGTGCCCCCATCTCAAATCCACATGTTGGTATTCAGAGACGGGGCTTTTGGGAGGTGCTTAGGTGTAGCTGGGGGAGGCCCTGGGGGTGGAGCCCTCCTGATGGGATTAGTGCCCTTATTGGAAGGAACACCTGAGTGCTTGCTTCCTCTCTCTCTCCACCTGCGTACACTGTGAAAAGGCCATGTGAGGATATGGGGAGAAGGTGGCTGTCTGCGACCCAAGGAGAGAGCCCCCCGCAGACGTTAACTGTGTAGGCGCTTTGACCTTGGACTTCCAGCCTCCAGAACTATGAAAAATAAATTCACGTTGTTAAAGCCACCCCATCTGTGGTATTTCCTTATGGCTGCCTGAAAAGGCTAACACAACAGCCATCTCCTGCTAACCCAGGAGCCACCTCCCATCCGGGCCATACTCCCTCGGGGACAAGGAATGACCCTCCCTTGGGATATGAGCCCTCAGGGAGCATTTGACCGTGGAAAATGCTATCCCCAAGCTGCATTTGTCAACTATATTCCTCTTGAGTCCCTCTCTGGGGACCCGATGAAGCTAAAAGCCATTATATTAACGCCGCATTGCAGCAATGGGATACTAATGGCGTTTGGGACAGTAAGATAACAGCCTCGTAGCAAGTCGCCACAAATAAACAGCAACTGGAAAAATGGTTGAAATGACTGAGACCTGGTAGGTGACCGTAGAAACTGATAAAGGTTAAGAAGAATTTTGTTACTAGATCGGTGAGGAGAGAAATTGAGAAGAGCAACCCCATGGGTGTGAAGACAGCCTGGTGTGCAGAACAGTCACGAGGTAGGGATGCAGGTATCCTAACACACACAGGGACCACGCGGAGATGGCGAAGATGCACACACCACACCGCCCTCCATCCTCCCTAGTGGGTGGGCTGCACAGTGGACGGCAACCTTCCAGGGTCGTGGAGAGGCAGCTGAGGCCACCAGGAAGACCCCATCGCTGAGGGGGCAGGGGACTCAAAGACTCACAAAAAATGGTGCCTTTTTTGGGGGTCGGGGGTGGGGGTGGGAATGCCTGAAGCCATCATCACAGCCACCTCTGGCTTCTTCGTGCTCAGAGCCAGCTTCTCTAGTGAGCCCAGGACACAGAGCTGTGCATGGGCATTTGAAGGGGTGGGTGTGGCTGGTCAAGGTGGCTGCCAGGAGCTTGAAGTGGAAGGACAGACGTCCCTCCTCCCAGTTCAGGCTCGAGCATCCCACCACCCACCAAGAGCCTTGAGAGACGAGGGCTCCTCTCAAAGGCATTGCTGGAGGGGGCACTCGCTCGTGAGCCACGACTGAAACTTGGCCCTCAGCCCTTTAAAGTTTCAGAGGTAGGACCTGAAGCACTGTCGCTTCAAAGCCCAACGTCGGTTCTGCTTGATGGAGGGTCCCTGAGTTCACCTTGAGGTCTCAGACAGCCTTTGCTCTGTGGGCTGTTGCTTGAGCAAGTGTGAGCAAGTCGCTGTCCTCCAGGGAGGTTGTTGAGATTCAGGCCACCTCTGGGCGCCTATGGTCACACAGGAGACACTGCAGAGTGAGGCTGCACAATGTCCTCTGCAAAGCATGTCCTCTGTGGCCCTGTTTCCAAATATATAGTCACACTTGAGGGTAAGGCTTCTACATATGAATTTTGGGGGACACAGTTTGGCCCACTGCGTGTGGACTTACCCTGTGACCTCAAGGAAAAGAAGTGTTGTGCTTCCTTTGTTTTTTCAGATTGACTGTAACCTGCTCTGAGCTCATCGGCTTTACTGCAGCATTTTCCACTTCATCATCTGGGGCCCCTCCCCCTCCCAGGACCCTGCACAGGTCCTAGGGGCGGTGTCCCCTGATGGCCACACTATCTGCAGAGGTCTCTAGGTCTCAGTTGACACTGGTCACAGCCACAGTGTCCATCTAGCAGGCCCTTCAGTGAGGCGCCTGGGCACGAAGCTGCTGCCTGCAGCCCGTGAGACCTCAGCGTTAACTGGCCTTTCTCCTCCAGCCATCCTGCCACTCCGTGGGGACGCAGAGGTGTGTCCTGGCTCTTCTCAGAACCATAACAGCCCTGTATTTTCCCAGGGCCTAAGGAGCCGGCGTGCTAACCTCCCCGAGTCTGGCCACACTCCTCTGTGCCCGCGACCCCCTGGCTGTCATGCAGGCTTTTCTTCATCTGACCTCTGAACACATGGCCCAGCCTCTTTCCCTGCTGGGCAGTGACCCCTGCTCTCTGTGAACGGGACAACTCTTGGCCTCGATTCATCACATTTTCCTGAGCAACCATGTGGCTCCCCTCCCGAGCGAGACCGGAAGGACAGAACGGACATGCAGCCCCTCCGAGAGGCCAAGACACACCTGGGGACCGGAGAGCAGAGTGATTCCCGAACCCACGCCAGCTGCAGGCCTCGTCTGTGGCGTGTGGTTCCTAAACTTAAAACAAACAACCAAAATTATAACAGCAGTTCAAACATCAGGGCAGCGCGGTCTGATGTGGGGAAAGATAAATGAGGAGAACCGTGGTGGGCCCCACCCCACCTCCACCAGCAGCTGCACCAACCTGTGAGCATGCAGGGCCTCCTGAGACCTTTGTGCAAGTGGCTGGGACTGTGGGGTCCTGGCGGTGCCCACAGGCCCTCCTGCCATGCGCACTTCCTCCCAGCCCCACTGCCCTCGCAAGAAGGCCTGGCTTCCACCCCAGCCTGGGGCCGCAGGGCACCCTGCAGGCTGTCTTTCCTGAAAATCTGACTCTGAGTCGGAGCTCAGCCTGCGGGAGGTTTAAGGAGAACCCTGGGGACCAAACACCTGAGCAGGGAGGGGCGAAGCAGTGGGGGCAGGCAGAGAAGTGGAGCTGGGACGCAGGCTCCATGACAGTCTCAGCCAACCCCGAGAGACCTCTGTAACTATGAGCCATCCTGAGTAGGAATGGGACCCCAGGCCAGTAGGCCCCAAGTGTCCCAGTCTTGGAGGAGGGTCTGGGAGGGGGTGTGACCTTGGACAGGTGGCTTTCTGTGCCAAGGGCCTGAGAGCAGCTGGGCAGTCAGCCATCACTGGAGGGTTCTGGGCTGAGCCATGCAGACTGTATCGGGAGCGAGTGGGCCACTGGGCTGGATCTACTGGGAGGTTTGGGGGGTGCACGTGTGGCTGGCCCCGGGACGCAGAGCGGTCAGGTCTGAGGTGGGTGGGAAGCCACAGAGAGCAGAGCAAGTCTCCTTGTTCCGGGAAGAAATGCAAAACGGGCAGCTGGACAGAGGAGGTCCTGGGGAACAGAGGCAGCTGGAGACCTTGGTGGCCAGTGTGGGGCCTTTGCAGAAGCCACGCCCAGCATCTTTGCCTTGGAGTGCCTATGGGACGCTCTGAGGGCACAAAGCATGCTTGGGGCAAAGCCTCACCGCTAGTGGGTAGCCAGTGGGGGTGGGGTGGGCTGGGGGTGGGCTTTCTCAGCGCCCAGATAATGCTCCGTGGCTCCTGGTAGCTAGCTAGCTACACAGAGGACCAGCTGAGCAAGCCAGGGCACCGACGATGCGAACTCCGATGGCCAAGTGTTCACGTCGCCTCCCCAGGGCTCCCTCCCTCAGATGGGGCGCTCGGGCCCTGTTACGGACTGAATGTTTGTGTCCCCCTAAAATTCGCATGTGGAAACCCTAACCCCCGAAGCGATGGTGTTAGGAGGCTGTGCCTTCGGGGGGGTGACTAAGTCATGATGCGATTCACGCTCTTCCCGAAGAGACCCCAGAGAGCGCCCCCTGCTCCTTTTGCCACTTGGGGACACACGGTGAGAGATCAGCCTAGGGACAAAAGGGCTCCTACCGGAACTGGACCGTGCTGACACCCTGCTCTCAGACTCCGAGGCTCTGGAACTGTGAGAAATGACTGCTCGCCGTTCAAGCCGCTCAGTCTCTTGTTATAGTCGCCTGGACTAAGACGGGACCCAGCCTAGTAACTGGATGTTAGTGAGACTGAGAAAATGTTATTTACCAAAATTCCCCTTCAGAAAAGAAAGTATTTGGGAAAGTCCTCGGGGGTAGAAGTGGGAGAAACTATTCCCAGAAAGGGGCCAGAACCTATTGGTTTTGAAATGAAGGAAGGATGAAGGCTGGAGAGGGTCAGGGAGCTGGAAAGAACCAGTAGGACAGCAGAGGGCACGTGTGACCCAGGAAATCTCCAGTAAATGACGGGAAATTGTGCAGCACCCAGCGTGAGTAAACACGGTGGAAACAGGGAGGGGGGAGGCCCAGGGCCTGAGGCAGCTCCAGGAAGGAGGGCGGCAGAAGGATGTTAGCCCCGGAATGCTTGGTGGTCAGAGGAGGGGCTCTGTGCCCCCTCGAGGCTGTGATAGTAGGGTTCGGTCAGGCTTATCCAAGCCTGCAAGCATAGGAAGCTAAGGTGACCTTGGGGGACAAGACAGTTGCTTAGTGTCTGTGGATCAGAGCAGGCCATGGCTACCCCCGGTGGGCTGAATGCCGGACTCTCTGAGACCACGTACCACCCCTGGCCTGAGATAGCCTTGGGCAACCGCCCAACACACACACACACACACACACACACACACACACACACACACACTCACACACACACACACACTCACACACTCTCACACACATACACACACACACACACTCACACACACACCCTCAAGTCTGGCTCCCCAAAGCCTTGGAAGCAGCCTGCCTAAGGAAAGTGAAGGCTTAAATGCTGGGTCAAAAGGTCAAGGGAAAATCCTGACTTCCAGCTCTGACCTCTGTGTGCTAATAGCCAAGTTACCCCACTCGGCGTATCATAGTCAGCTTTAAATGGCAGTGACAGCAATGACAGCTACCTATGATACAGCAGTGTAGAAAAGGTAAGGCACATGGCCCTCAATAAATATTAGCTCTTAGAATTTCAATGAGCTCCTTTTAACAATTTCTTTTTAGATAAAGAAGTAGTCAGTTGTTCTCTGTGTGGCCATGAGCCTGAATTGATTTTGTGCCATGGATTCCTCAAGTATGAGAAGCTTGTGGATTTTCCCCAGCATAACAGTTTTAAATGCTTTAAGTAAAATGCATAGAATTACAAAGAAAACCTAATATATTGAAACACAGTTATCAAAATTTTAAAGGTGTGATATAGAAATGTATGTGCTTCTTAATTTAGGCCTTGGATAAGGTCTAGTGACAGGTTTAATAATTACAGTAATTTTGAATTAGTGATGAGCTGAGCTAAAATAATACATTAAAATATTTGCAGCCACCGTGGTGTGATATGAAGTAGCTATAATTTCTATTGGTGACGAAGTCTCAGGAAGTGTTTATACCACTGCGGTGTGATGCCTACAGGGAAGGAAATGTTAGTTTCAATTAGTGAGTAGTGGAAATAAGTGCGAAATGTTTCCCCCCAAACAGTTTCTGACCCTCGCCCCTGAATTTCAGTCCTGATCCCCAGGTTAAGAACTCCTGGTCTAGGAGGACATAAGCACACCTGGGAACAGATGTCTTTCCTCCAGAGAAGGGTCATTTGGGTGCCCGGTTTGTTATACAAACGTGGGCCACCAGGGTGCTATCCTCTTCCCCCTGGGGTGTGGGGCTTAGCAGAAGCTGGCCAGCCTCAGCTGAATACAGTACTACGGTAGAGTGAGTCTCAGGGACTCTCTGAAAGCAAAGACACCCATATCCCAACCATGATCTCTGAGATGCAAAGTTAGGCATACCTGTCCAGGTGTGCTCGCTAGGGTGCTCCGAGGAGCAGAGGCAGGAGATTGCAGAGTGGCTTTCAAAGTCATCACCGTGTCTGAAGAGGGACTCGGCTGATGTGCTGTTCTCATTTCAGCAGGGGAGGGCTGAAGCCAGCTAGAACGTGGCCGGGCCTGGCTGCGCCTTCCCACCCCGCCACCCTGCTCCGGGAGCTGTGCTTTGGGAAGTGATAGCTGAGTGTGGGAAAGTGGACTAAAAAGCTGTAAACCTGAACCTGAAACACCAAGGGCATCCTGACCTCCAGGCAGCAGCACCCATCTGCTAGAGAGCAAGCTGCAATGGCGACACCTTGTGACGGCAAGAAGCAACAGTAGCAGTGAGCTGTTGGGACCCTACCTGGTGTGAAGAAGCAAAGCTGACCTCCTCTTTGACTAAGGAGGATCCTGGGGTCTTTGGATAATTTGGGGCAACACTTCTGCCTGAAAGACATGCAGGAGGGACTAAAGCGATAAAAAAAAGGTGAACGTATTTGTAATCTAAGTTAATGAAGCAGGTCCTACCCGTTACATTACTATCATCATGTTATACATGGTATTTTATTATCATTGCCGTTCCTTCCATGTGCTGATGTAATAAGTTCCACTCTCAGCAGATGACCTTACCCAACCTTGTGTGATTTAGTAGTCGTTACTCCTGATATAACTGCTTGGACGTGTGGCTCTTCTGCATTGGAATACTTATAATAAAACTGGGAGAAAGCTGTAATTCAAAGAATTAAGAAAACAAAGGGTAGACATTTCCAGGAATATCACTCATGCATCTGAAATCGCAACAAACAGCCTGCACGAATGAGGTGCAGAGCATCTGGAATCAGCAAGACTCGGGGGGTGGAAGTGGGGGCACCAAATGAGAAATCCCTTGGCAGGAAAAGGGGCTCGGGTACATCTTAAGTTACTGTGGGTTCTAGCTCGTCTCCATTAGCCCTGGCCTTCTATAAGGTCTCCCACACTCAATAGACTTTTGTCAGTCATCCTTTGTGGGAGAAAGGAATCGAGGAGGTGCTCCACGTGGGATCAGACACATGGATGTGTCACACCCAGGGCTGAGATGGAGAATTCGGTAGTTTCCTCTTGAAACTCTTAGAATGATTGTGGGCCATGCCAGGGTTCCCACTGAATGTGAGATGAAATCACACGCCCTTCTGTTTGGAGATTAAAGGAAGAGTGACCCCATAAGGCTGAGGACTTGGGGATAGAAGTAGGTATGTACAGGACCTCGCCTTCCAAGGGAACTGTTTTACAGACAGGAAACAGGTGCGGACGGAGGTATAAGTGGCACCAGCATTCTGATTCCCAGGGGAGTGCTCTTTCCGTGACACGACTGTGGGTCACTGGGCCCAGCACTCC
>CM053503.1:163738837-163779692 GCA_028627145.1 Eidolon dupreanum | reverse complement strand
CCCAGCAGGTCGGCCACAGTGTCACCGCAGTGCGACCCTCCGCCATAGCGGGAGCCGGTGGGGAGGGGCTTCGTGGGGGGCGGGGCTGCGTTCGACACCCGGGCCCCGATCGCCCCTCCCGCGGGGCCTGGGGAAGACCCTCAGGGGCGAAGTCCAGACTCTGGCTGTGCTGCATCTGCAGGAGAAGGGGGGGGAGGGGCGAGGGGGGGAGGGGCGGGGGGGGAGGAGGGGCAAGGCCGGGGTGGGGTGGGGTGTCTTGGCGAGGACAGTAGAGGCAAGGCGCACGGACCGAGAGGGAAGCCTGCAGAGGCAGACCCCGAGAGGACCAACGCTGAGAAACGCTTCCCACCGTCTTCTGGACGCTGCGTGTGCTCAGAGTTGTCTAACGCGAGCGCTGAGTTCTTTTGAACTTGAGCTGTTCCTAGGCCTTCTTCCAAGCCACTGCGAGCTCAGCCCAGAGCTGGTTTCTCCTATCGCTAACCAAGCCGTGGAGCCATTACTATCCCCAGGTCACAGAAGGGGAAACTGAGACTTGTTAAGTAACTGGCTCAAGTTTACCGTGGTAACTCGTATTCAAAGATGCCCCAAGCAATTTCACACACACCCTAACCACCCCCATCCCCTGCCGCCTCCAGCCGCTTCTCCCCTTGAGAGGTGGTGCTTACATCCGACACCCATGGAGGCTTGGCAGTTTAGGATTTCTCCCTTTGGGGACCCGGCCCCCAGGTGTGAGGAAGCCCAAGCAGTGAAGAGGAGAGACTCCCACTGACCGCCCCATGATCTCTGACTGCGTGCGAAGCCGTCTTAGCAGATCTGGCCCCATAAAGACAACTCAGCAGATGACAGATAGGGCAAAGTCCAGCGGTTCCACTGAGCCCGCCCCAACTGTAACATCTTGAGCAGATACCTGCAATGTTAAGCCGCGGGTTTGGCAGGGTGTATGACGTGGCAATAGATAACCCAAAATATCACCCAACCAGGAAGTGGCAGGCATCGGATTCAAACCGAGGCCTGAAAGTCCAGCGCCCCTCTCTTCCTGCTGTCCTCCAGGGCTGACGACCACCACTGCCCCTCCTCCCGGACGGGGAGCAAACTTCCTTTCCAGTCCAAGATGCAGGTTGGGCTCTCTCAGGCCCCAGGAGCCCTGGAGCAGCGGAACATTCCTCCTCATGCAACTTCCTGAACTCCCAGCCCAGCTCAGTGCAGAATGGGGCGGGAGGGGGTGCAAAAGGCAAAGCTCTGGTCTCAGGGTCAGACCATGCTCCCGAGCCTGTGCCTTCCAGGCCTAAGAGATACATAGACCAAATGGGGTTTTTTCACCCATCCTTCTCCCCACATCTCCCCTCCAGGTGTGGATTAAGATCCCACATCCTGGGAGAAAAAGGAGTCAAAAAGTAGTGAGGTCACGGGGGAGGGGCCTGGGTCCTCCTGCTGTCACCGCCTGAGGTCATCTCCAAGGAGCAGATCCATCAGCACCCTTCAGGGATCTGAGAAAAGAGATTGTGCCCACTAGTCAGACATTCTAAAATGAAGGACTTGCAAAGGAGGTGACCTCAAACCAATCCTGCGACTCTAAGCCCATCCCCCGCTCCAGGCTTGCTAACTGGACAGAACATTTCTGAGAATAATTGGTATCCCAGGTCCATCCACCTTTTTTCTAGGGAGAGGGGCTTCCATGAGACTGTGGAGAGCTTGATATGTGTCCCCTGCATTTGGGAGGGGGGGTGCCCTGAGGACTTGGTATGTGACAAGCTGGTAAAGAAGCTAAGGGGCCCACTGTGGCTGGAGATGCCCGTATGGCGCACCGGGAGATGGCTGGGCCAGGGTGCCTAGGCTGCTGCAGCAGAGCATCAAAGCGCGTGCGATGGTCTCAGAAGCACTTAGACCTGGCTCAGGAAGACTGGAGCTGGCGGAGTGATCACCTGCACTGAGGTGAGGATGGGGGTGATCAAACACTTCTGGTGAGCACCCATCCCCCGGTTGGGAATGGGTGCCAGGCCACACTCGCCTTTGCCCACAGCCAGCTTCTCGTGTGGGGCAGGCCTCAGGTGGTGGAGGGGAGCAGCTTCAGCTTCAACTGAACTTTAGGGTCTCCGTTGTTTTTTCATATCTAGACATTGTAGTTACTGAAATCGGACTGTCGTGCCTAAAAGTGGCCCAAGGAGTTT
This sequence comes from Eidolon dupreanum, assembly GCA_028627145.1. Lineage (NCBI taxonomy): Eukaryota > Metazoa > Chordata > Mammalia > Chiroptera > Pteropodidae > Eidolon > Eidolon dupreanum. Next base: position 163,777,524 of record CM053503.1, on the reverse strand, counting down.
TTGTTGTTTTAGACGGACCCCTCCCCCCCTCAAAAAAAAAAACCCAGAAAACTTCCCTTAGATTGCATTTAAGGCGTAGGGAGAACCAAACCCACGGAGCATGTTTGAAAAGGAAGTGGGGGAGAGAGAATTATTTTCTGATCGTATCCCACAAGGTTCTGTAAGATGGTTACTCAAGCAACTGCAAGAATTCTGACTAATCTAGGCAGGAAGGAACTTATCGACAGGACACTAAGTAGCTCAGAGTCACTACAGGGCTGGAGAAACAGCTTCAGCAATTGGAGAAAGGGGGTGTGACAAAAGGAGCCATGGTCCAAAGTGGGCAACAGAACCACAGAGAGGATGCCACCACCTGTTTCTGATCACCGGCCGCTGGTCCCCACTGTCCCACATCCCACCTATTTCTACAAATCCTAATGGGAAGCAGCCGCTGTTTCCCATCAAAGCTCTATGGGCAGGGAAGACCTGGAATTCGAGAACATGATCTAGATGTGGGGCCCTGGGGTGGGGAGGCCAAAACTAACAGTTACTAAAAGGGTGAACCCAGAACTGATAGAGCTTAAAACTGTAGTAATGGCTGAGATTACCGCCAAACGACCAAGATTACATTTTTCACAAGGCTCAGTGGAGATTTGGAAACTAGGTTGTTATTCAAAATAGATTATCATAGAAAGATAAAGACACCTTTTTGCAAGCCTGAATTTGTGGCCGTGAAATTCATACTCGCCCAGAGACAATGCAAGAAATGAACAAAATAAATCAATGAAAGCCCCTGGCCCATGCTTGAGCATCATGAGCCCCTCGTCCTCCCCCCCTCGTCCTCCCTCTTCTCCATGCACTAGTCACTGCTGCCCGCTTCCCCTTCTCCTCGGTCCTCTGTTAGGCCCAGAGTCCTCTCTCCCTCGGGGCCAGGCAGGACTGACACATTAGCTTCAATGACAGGCCTCTTTGTCTCATGGGCGGGAGGCACCATGACCTTTACCTGCTCTCATGTCTCTTGCTCTGTGCTCTGGCAGCTGGAGCATGTGTGGCCCAGAAGAGGGGCAAGGAGACGCCAGGGGTGGGCAGTGATCCCTGATGCACTGGACCCACTGTCCTGGGACAGCACCGCCCATCCCTGGTGTCCCCAAGCCCTGGACTCTAAGCTTCCCTTTGAGCCCGCCCCGCCCAGGAGGGCCGAGGGCTCGCTGTGCCCCACCCGCATCTTTTGGCCCAGGGAGGGCGTGCTTCTCTTCCCTGTTGCATCTCCCCACCCTCTGCCATTCCTCCTCACCGTCCTTCGAAACTCAGGTGAGCCCCAGGAAGCCTGCCCTGGTCACTGTTTGCTCTCTTCCGCCTCTGAGCCCCCTGCTCCCAGGAAACATGCAAACCACCTGCTCTCAAAGCTGGAGGAGACCTTCAGAGCAACCTAGCCAAAAGTCTCCGGAGGGGAGGGGCAGGTTGGAGCCCAGAGCCAGTGTCAGCCCATCACAGCTGTACAGCACACAGGCGGTCAGTGGCAGGGTCAAGGCCCCCCAAACATGGCCCCGAGGCTCCCTCCGGAGCCACTGCTTCCCTGCCAGAGTGTGTCCTGTGAAGACGGGCCCTTTCTTTGTCTCGGGCAGGAGCAGGTGATACCCAGAGCCCACCAGGTGTCCTCAGGGGACCAGGGACCAGTCAGTCCATCATTCCCTCCCTAAGCATTTATGGAAGCTCGGAGGTCCTGATAAGTAAGACTCCAACACCCGTGGGTGGTAGCTCCTTCAGGCGGAGGGCTGAGAATGGTTTCCATGGAGACCGCCCAGGCACTGGTTTCCATAGCAACATTCACTGAAGGTTACAGAGCTTCCTATTTATGTTAACCTAACATTTCCAACCATTCTATTCTTCAGGCAAAACCTGGGCCTAATGCAGGGCTTCCTGTCTAGGATGGGTGACAGAACCCAAGGGCCAGGAGACTGGGTGAAACTGTGCAGTTAGCTGACAGTGAGGATGTCTCCTGAGCCAGTAGGCCCTCTTCTGTCCCAGCCACAGGAAATATACATATATGGAGATAGAGATAGAGATAGAGATAGAGATAGAGAGAGAGAGAGAGAGAGAGAGAGAGAGAGAGAGAATGAGACTGAGACTTAAATTATAAAAAGAATCCATCTTCATGACATGGAAGGATATGGTCCTACAGCCACCTGTCATCTGTGCCCTCCAGGGGTAACTGGCATTACATGGCTTTGAGTATCCTTCCAGAAGTAATATATTCACTCTACAGAGCTATCTTTTAGAAAATTCACAAATGGGATATATATTCTTTCTCCGCCACCTGCTTTATCCTAATTATAGATCTTGGAAACTTTACATTTCAGCACAACGAGAGCTACCTCATTCTTTGTAACGGCAATGAAATATTGCGCTTTTATTTTTTGAGTAAGTCCCCAATTGAGGGAGTTTTGTTTTCAGTTTCTTGCTCTTACAATGATAAATATCCTTGTATGTATATTTTTGTATACTTGTTTGAGTATATCCAGGGGATAAATTCCTGGCAGTGAAATTGCTGGGTCAAACACATTGCATTTTAAAATTTGAAATTTAAAAATGTGATCCTTATCAAACCAATTTCCTGCCATTATTGGTACAAGAGGACTTATACATATTTGAGAAGACTGGATATTATTAAACGTAAAACCAAACCATAAAACCAATCTCCCCAACTCATTCTATGAGACCAGTAAAACTAACACAAAACCCTGAAAAAGAGAGCATGAGAAAGGTAAATCACAGGCCAATCTTACTAGTATACATATACCTAAAACTCCTAAAGAAAATATTAGGAAACAGAACCCAATAGTGTAGAAACAAGGTAATACATCGTGACCAAATGAGTTATTAATTTTTCACCACATTAACAAATTAGAGGGAAAACATGTGATCATATTGATAGAAACAAAAAAAAATTCGTTAAAGGAATTAAACATCCATCTCTGATTTAAAATGAAAATGGCAATAGGAGGCAACTTCTTTAACTTTAAAAGAGTATTTTTCCAATGTCTATAGCTAAAACTATACTCGAGGTGAATTCTCTTTAAAATCAAGACTAAAACAAGATTTATTACCATCACCATGGGACCAGAGCACTTAGTCAGTGAGGTAGGTTAAGAAAAATTAATAAAAGTTTTAATTATATGAATGGAAGAAATAAAATCTATTCATTATCAATATAATTGTTCATGTAGGAAGCACAAAAGAATCCTCAGATCACCTCTTAGAATAAGAAAGACAGCTTGGCAAGGTCACTGGATCAATATTCAAAAATAAATAACATTTATACACACTAGCAACAAAGAGTTATAAGTAGTAATTATAAAAACAACAAGAATAAGAGGCTTAGGAATCAATCTAATGAAGGATTTGCAAAACCTCCATTGAGAAAAGTATAAAACTGTATTGGAAGATATCAATGATCCAAATAAATTTTTAAAATATTGTGTGCATGGATCAGGACACTGACTATCATAACAGTTTCAATTCTCCCCAAGAGGCTCTATGGATTTAATACAAGTCCAAGAAAAACTTCAAAAGAGCTTTTGTACAACTTGATAAATTGTTCTAAAATGCATATAAAAATGAAGAGCCAAGAATAGACGTGGCACTGCTGGAGAAAATCAAGTTAGGAGACTTGTCATACCAGATATCGAAACTTATTTTAAGTGTGGTTATGGCTCAAAAGATAGACTCAGTAGAATAGAATAGAAGGCCCAGAAATAGACCTTACACATATAGAAACTTGATCATATTGTATTCCACACATGTGGAAGCAGACACACCGAAGCTCAATGGGGAAAGGCAAAAATAAACCAAAAATAGAACAGATGGTTATCCCTACCTCACACCAGGGGATTTTTCAAATGTAACACACAAAATTCTAAAAAGATTACAAGACAACATAGGATGTCTGTTCAATATTGGGATAAGAAGGATTTCTGAAACAATATGAAAAAGCCCTAACCATACAGAAACAGATGGATAAATTCAACTACATTAAAATCAATAATTTCTGCTCATCCAAAAGACCACAAAGGAGAGAAGACAAGTCACAAACTTGGGTAAGCTATTTGACATACAACACTGACAAAATATATAAAGATTATATAAAATACATAAACATGCAAAGAACTACAAGTCAATAAAAAGAAAATGCAACCAATAGAAAAATAGGTCAAAGAACACAAATAGGTGTTTTATACAAAAGGAATGTCAAATAATCATATGAAACTTGCCCCACTTTCCTAGTAATTTGGGAAGTGAAAATTAAAATTATAATGAAATACCATTGTACTCTCAATTGATTGGCAACAAATTCCAAAGGGTTGTTGATATGTTAAGTGTTGGCAAGGATGTGGCACAGGTGGGCGTGTAAATTGGTTCAACTCCTTACAAAAAACAATCCAGTAGAATTTTGTAAGTCAAACATTTCATACTATGTGACCCAGTGAATCCTTTTTTAGGCATATGTAGTGGAGAAACCCTTGTACAGGTGTACCAGAAGCCTTGTTAAAGAAATGTTTATTAAAGCTTGTTGTAATAGAAAAAAATTTAAAAGAACACACATATTGTTAGGAGGATAGGTAATTATATTGTGTATTTACAAAACTGACTGATCCACACAGCAGTACAAATGAATTAAATAATATTTTAGGCATCAACATGAATGAATCTTAGAAATATAAGGTTCAAGGGGAAAAACAAATTAGGGAATACTGTATGTTTTATTAATACTTTTATAATGTTTAAACCTAAGTAAAACTAAATTAGCAGTTTATAGACATGTAGAATTATAAGCTACCAGATGTAGTTTTAGAGAAATTCAGGATATGAATGGCTAATTGATATGAGATGGACTAATATATGGAAAATTGACATATTTTCATGATTGTGTTTGGATCTAAGAATAGACGTGTCTTTAATGTCCCTCAGAAGATACAGAGGTGAGAGGATGGAGGGTAGGGGCTGGGATGATGTGTGTGTGAGGGAATCTCTGAATAGGGGAGCCAACATTTCTCGCATCCCTGAACATTGCATGCTTCTCCCCACATCTAGAGATGGTCCACTTCCCCTCCACTTAACTCAGAGCCGTTTTTGTGGCTTGTTTTGACCAAGAATGCACTGAAGTCACGTTCTGGACCCTCAGATTCCAGGCCTTAAGAGGTCTGGCAGTTTTGCCTTCCTCTCTTAGCACTCAATTGCCAAACTGTTAGGAAGTCCAGGTTGGAATAGTGATTGGCGGCCGCGCAGAGCGATGAGAGGGGCGGGGCCACCTCCAAGGTTCCCGCCCAACCACGCTCCCAAGTGACCGCAGAGCAGGAGGGAGCGGCTGGCCTGTGAGCGCGCGAGCATCCATCAACCCCAGAACTTAGTCACCCCGCAGAATCAGGAAAAATAGTAAACCGCTGTCAGGCCGTTAAGTTCTGGGATGTTTTGTTATCCAGCAAGAGAGATGCATGCAAGGGATTCGGTGGCATTGGCAGTCTTTTGTTTCATAAATTGTCACATTGGTCGTTAAGCTTCATAAATTACTAGTGATTTACATAAAGCGTTTGTATGTTTTATGTTTCACAATATAAAATACATAAAGAAAAAAACCTAACTTGTTGTGCAAAAATGTATCTCTCTAGTTTTGATTTGTATCTTCCATGTACCGGTAATAAAGCATCTTTTTGTTTGGCAGTGATCCATTTGTATTTCTTACTGTGAACTGCCTGTCCATGTTCTTTGCCTCTTTTATCTATTAGGTTATTCTTTTTTCATATTAAGGAAAATAGCCCTTTTTATGTCCTGTTTCAAAAACATCTCCCCCAGTTTGCTTATAAATCTTTTTGTGTATATAAATTATAATTTTTCAAAGTTATTATTGGCATCATGCTTAGAAAGGTCTTTCCACCTCCAAGATTATCTTTTAAATCATCTCAAGTACTTTTATGGCTTCATTTTATACTGAAAACCTTTGATCCATCCAGAATTAATTTCATTACAAGGAAATAGGATCCAGGTTAATTTTTGTCAAAATGGCTAGCCCGCTGTTCCATTAAAAGGAATCAACACGCCTCCTACTAAATTTCCTTGAATTTAAGTCAGGACCTTCTATCGTGTCCTATTGACCGTTTCCTTTGTTACATCCAACTCTTCAATTATTCAAGTTCATAATGCTTAATATCTAGAGGCTATTCCCCATATTTACTTTCTGAAAAGAACGGAATGTGTCAAGCTAGAAAATAAATCTTGTTGGCATTTTGTGATTGCATTGCATTTAGTTTGATGCCCTTGCAAGATGGAGAACAAGGTGTGTCTGCACTCACCTGAGACTTCTATGGCCCTCACGGGATTACCATCCTCAGCCCCAGGGCAAGACCCAGGTCCCAGCTCCAGGGCCCACTCCGCCTAGGCTCCAGGTGGCTCTCACACCTTCCTTCTCTGCAGATCGTCAGCCCGATTCATGCCAAACCTCAGATCCACCTGGATGCTTCCTTAGGGCCCAGAAATTGCGGAGACCATGACACCGTCCTTGTACTTAAGGACAGGCAACAATGATGTCATCTTCTGTGTAGAACCCAAGCGGGGTGGTTTGTAGGCAAAGCAAAGAAGGCGGCATCACCTTGGGCAAGCTGCGCTGGCTCCGGGAGCCCTTTCCTCCCCCCTCACCTGTGAAATGTGACTTCCTGGCTCCTGAGGGGACATCTCTGTCCTTGGCTGAACCAGGGAACAGAACTACCTCTGTTCACAGCACGGCCTACAGGATGGAGGGCCACCCGCCCGGGGCCCGCCCCCGTCTGCCGCTTTCAAGTCAAAGTCAGAAGTCAAAGATTTTTATTATTCTACAGACACTTCTGAAAAGAGATCTAGTTGAGAAAATATACAAAGCATTTTAAGAGTTTCATCTCCAGGAAGCACCTAAGTCTGACTGGAGGCGTCGGCCCGCCTCTTCCAGGCTCAGGGCTCAGAACGGTTAGCATATCTGATGGATCAGTAAAAACATGCAAAAGTGAGAAGGAAAAGGAAAAAAAACGATGCATTCCCCCAAAGCAGAGGGGGATGGAATTTCAGAACAAAGAGGGGACAAGGTGTCCAAGTACCAGGTGGCTTTCCTTCCCCCACATCTTCCTCCCACCCCCGAACCTTTTCTTCTAAAACAGCTCCAAGCTTGGAGAAGGCAGAAAGCCCCACCTGCTTAGCAGGACCTCCAGCCCATCTCTGTCCAGCGCTGTGCTCAGCCTGACAGGGACGAAGCCAAGTGACCCTCCTCCGCCCTGTTCCTCTGTGGCCATGGCTGTGGGACCCCACTTGTGCTTCTGGGGTGCCAGTGCTGGGGGCCCTGGCACCTCCCCTTCTTTGGTTCCACCCAGAGAACATTGTGCTTGAGGAACTCATCCCCACCCCAGAACCCCAGGCTCCCCCAGGTGGGCTGAAGGCACTGACAGGTGTCCAGGACACCCCCAGGACAACTGCCTTCCCTTGTGCTCTGGGCGGGTCCACCCCCGGGCACAGAACCCCCGCCTCAGCCCAGGCTCCGGACCTGGGACGCCGGACGAAGTGTGCCAACCACAGAAGGCATCTGGGACCCTCCCAACTGTGCGGACATTTCCGAAACCCACTCCACACCCTTCCCCCAGCCCTGTCCCCTCACCCGGGGCCCCCATGCCCGGCTGCTCCATCCAGGACTTCCTCGGGCTGCCAGTGCAGCTGTGGGCTGGGCCCCAGAGGACCTGACTTCAAGATGGTGGTCACAGAAACCATCCTGGGGCACCCCGTGTCCCCCAGACCCGGGGCGGGGGAGGGCAGCAGAGATGGGGGCCTCGAGAGATCACAGCTCTGGTACAGGGAGGTGGGCAGGGCTGGAGAGGAACAGGGAGACGTGTCGCATCTATGGAAAGGCGCCCAAAGTACAAGCTAAGTGAGGGAAGGGGGGCCAGGGAGCAGCTGGGAGAGGGAGGAGGGAGCGGGCAGGGGCGGGGCCGGGCGGGCGGAGGCCTTCACACCACCCCGCAGATGACCGTCTCCACCACGAAGGTGTTCTCGAAGTGGCGGATGGCATTGCAGCTCTTGGTCCCACGCTTGTTGATCCCTGGGAAGGAGAAGAGAAATCCCCGTGAGGCCTGTGTCCTGGCCTAGAACTGGCTGGGCCACAAACGCCACCAGCCTCAGAGCCTGGGCAGGACCTCCGAACTGGGGGGAGGAGGAGGCCCAGGACACCACACCCAGATGCACCCAGGGGCAGCGCAGCGAACCCGTGACTGGGGTCAGACGGCTTGGCTCTGTGTGACTGCAGAGATGTTAATTAACTTCTCTGCGCCTTGGTTTTCTCACTCCTAAAAAGCGTGGTGATAATAACGACGATGACGACGACAAGAGCTTACACTCTTTACAGACATAAAGAGCGTTCAGGAGTGCCAGGCATGTAGTAAGCGCTCAATTAGCATTAGCCCTCATTGCTGCTGCTGTGTCGGGGGGGCTCTGACCCCCAGCCACTGGCCAAGGTCTGGAGCCCAGGGCAGGGGCCAGGTGGGTGGAGCCCGCCACTCACGCCTCCGAGTGGCCCTGCGCCGCAGCCGGTAGGTGTCCTTCCCATTGCACAGGTGGTAGATGAAGGAGCCCAGGGCCTCCTTATCGCTGACGTGCTCTGTGACCACCATCTCCTCCTGGATGATGTACGTCTGTGGGAGGTAGGTCCCTCTCTGCAAAGGGAGGGGCCGCAGAGCTGGGTCACCCCTAGAGCTCCCCTCCCGAGGTCTGCACTTGCATATCCCCCACTCCCCTTGTCACCATCCTTCTCGTTGGAGCTGTGTCCCCACAATGTTGCAATGCACACACGCCGCCACCCCCCCCCCCATCCGAGGCCCCACGGCTCAGCTTTGCTGCTGTGCCAAGCACTGCCACGAATCCTGCTTGTGGGGGAGTCTGGTGTCTCCTACCCTAAGGGCAAGGCCCCCGCTCCTCCCTGCTCTGCTGACTGGGGCAGGCGGGAAGCTAAGGGAGCTGGCCTGAGGCTCCTCATCGGAGAAGGAGATGGAAGCATTGGAGTAGGAGAAAGGAATGGAGGAGGGCCAGTCTGCGATGCTGGGGACGACAATGTCCCTGGGCCCCCGCCTTTCGCCAAAGCAACCTGCCTTGCCCCAGGCCTGTCCTCCACAAGGCAGGGCGACCAGGGAGGGACAAGATGCCACCGATGCCGCCGCTCACCTTCACGTTCATGAGGAGCTCCCAGAAGTTTCGAGGGGGCAGCACGATGGTGGTGTTGAGCTCGATGACATAGCACTTGTCCAGGGAGATGTCATGGTAGGCGGTCAGACCCTGTGAAGGGGAGGCCGCATCAGTCCCTGCAGGCGAGGGCCTGGCCCAGGCGGGGCTGTGGGGGGGGCCACCAGCCAGCGAAGGCAGGAGCCCTACCCCCCACCCCACAGCGGTACCCCCGATTCCCAAGACCCTGGGTGACCGCTCCCTCTCTCTGCTCCCTTCCCAGCCTGTGTTTGTAGGATCTGCCCGCTAGACACAAGACACCAATTGTGAAATCCTCAGCCGTTAGGGGGTCCTTTTTATGGGGTAACAGAGTTGAGGTTTGGGGAACCTAGTAATGTCCCAACTGTGCATTTCATCCAACCCGTGAGGTCCGCCCCTGTGGACAGCCGGCACCCTCAGCAAGGGTGCTCCAGCCCAGGCCCTCTGTCTGCTACACCTTGATAAAATGTCAACACAGAAATAACCTCAATAAAAAGGGACACCAGCCGCACCCATGACAGCCAGCATCTGCAGCTGTCGGGTGGCAAGGAGAAAATCAACACGGCTAGTGCACACTCAGCGCTATATCATAAAATGCATGACCTGTATAATAAAAGCAGAACCTTTAAAACCTCGATACAGCCAAACCCACAGTCCCCTCCTACACACAGGTGCTACTCCTGGTATGTCGTCAAAGGACGGACAAGGGACACCAGTGTTCTCTCTGCCGTGACTCATGGTGGGAGGGGACTCCGGGCCCCGGGGGCCACCCTCTCGCCGCCCCCGCCCCAGCCCCTGGCCGGCCTCACCCGCTGGAAGTCATGGATGATGTCTGCAGGGTCGCCGCCACCAAACTGGGGCACGGGCACGTTGATGCGCTCGTAGTTGTCCTCCAGGTAGATCTTCACGTCCTCCTCCAGCTCCATCCGCGTGCGGGCCTGGGAGGTCAGCGAGTCCTCGTAGAAGACGCCACAGTGGAAGAAGTTGTCCCGGGCCAGCTGAGCAGGGTGGGGAGCGAGAGACACGCACAGTCACACAGCGCCCTGGGCACAGCCGCTGCCCCCTGCCCGACCGCTTCGCGCTGAGGCCTGGGGGACCAGGGAGGGTGGGACTGTGAGACCCGTTTCACAGCTGCAGAAACCGAGACACGTGGGGAGTCAGGGAGGGCGAGCTGGGCCTGCTGGTTCCTAGGGGGACCACTTCTCTGGGCCTCAGTTTCCCCATCTGTAAAATGAGGCGATCCCTCAGGGCTTTGATGGCCTCCAAGTGCATAATGAAAGGGGCTGGAAGAGCAGGGGAGGACCTGGCCACCTGTGCCCTCCACAGAGGGACAGACACCTGAGAAAGAGCCTGGGGTGGGCAGCAGGGTTCTCAGTGGCAACACAGGAGCTTGGACTGGACAGGCTGGGCCGGTGGGGGGGGGGGGAACACTCCACTGCCATCAGAGGGCGCTTGCTGGTCTTTTCTGCCCCATGCTGTATGGCCCTGTGACCTTGGGCGTACAGGAGGGAGTTGCTGAGAGGCAGCCCCTTGTGATTCTAGCTCCAGTGCGACCTCACACAACCCCGTCACCTTCCCTGGACTCCACACCTCATGAGAAACCTTGACAAACACTGTGTCCCCTATCTGGGCGGCCAGCTAATCACTCCATCAATAAGGGCAAGGAGGCAGAGTGCCATGCCTGAGGCCCAGGGACTGACCGGGTGGACCCACACTTCTCCAGGGGCTCCTCCATCCAAGCCCAGGCTGCTGGCCTGTCACGGGCAGAATGCCCCTTCCTCCCCGTTCAGCGTCAGCTCTCCCGGGATGAGTCATCGCACACGAACCGCACTGTCCCAGGGGGCACAGACCCAGAGGCTGCTCCGAGGTGCCACCAGTCCCTGGGACCTGGGGTGGCTGAGGAACCCCTGGAGGGTGCAGGTGGGGGCTGGGAAGAGGGGACCAGGAGCCAGAGTGGGTCCAGGGGAGGGGTGTGGGGTCCCCACACAGGAAAGCGAGCACCCGGAACGGGTAGGGAGCAGGCCATGGGGGCGGGGGAGGGGATGAACTAATGGGGAAGTCGGCCGGTTGCAAGGGGAAAGTCCCATGCAATACAAACTCTTCAGTAATTTCCACTGTGGAAAAACTGGGTGACAACAAAATCGAGGCCCAATGCTTGAGGGTGGGAGGCGGTCACTCGGGTCACAAATAACTGACAGTTCCCAGCCCTCTGTCCCTCTGAGAGTCTCTGTTCGTTATGCTTACGCGTTATTTGTTTATTTATTTATTTAGAGCTGCTTTTAATTTAACTCCTTTCGGTTCTCAGAACCTGGTGGCACTGGTTTCCCTTCCCAGGTCTGGGTCGATCACAAGGTCACTGTGACCACAGCCCGTCCTCCTGTCCAGAGCGGCTGCGAGAGTGGATACGCGGGGGTGTGACCAAAGCTGGGGCCACCTTTACAGGAGGTGGCGGTGCATCTGTCTATAACCCCACTCTCCACCTTTCTTGTTTTTTTAACCCAAATGTCAAAGCATGAAATGGAACTCCTTAAAGCATGACCTGTGGGCACAGGCTCCTCCGAAGGGAACACAGAGTTCCAGCTGCTGCTGGATTTGGGGTTCTGGGGCTAACGCCCCAGGGCGATTCTGTGGGAAGGGGCCCCGAGTCACACAGGCCTAGATTCCAATCCTGGCTCCCCCCGGGCTGACTGTGCTCCTGGGCGAGACCCCTCTTGGCCTCAGGAATGTCTGAATAAATGGCTATGGACGCTCTTCCAGGGTCCGTGGGCATTGGAAGACAGGGCCCCAGTCCCGTCTCCTGGACCAGTGCTAGGCTCCCCAGGACGAGGAGCTGAGGGTGGGCTGGTCTGAGCCCAAGGCACCCCGGGGTAGGAAGGAAAATGCGGGTCTCCTGGCCTAGCCCGGGAGCCCCTCCCACCTGCGGGCAGGTCTGGGGCTTCCTGCTGCCCCTCTCCTCGCAACCCCCAAGCACCGGCCTCGCTGCCCTGTCCCCCCAGCCCCCTCACCCAGCGCAAACTCGCACACTTCCGTCCGCGCCCCTCCACACGCTCCCCTCCCGGCCTCACCTGGGCGAGGAAGAAGTATCTGTAGATGTAGACGGAGGCGAACACGAGGCCCATGAGCAGCACGACCATGCCCATCGACAGGTAGCACACGCCGCCCACAGAGCCCCGCTTCCTGTAGCGGTGGTGGGGGGGCCGCTCCTCCTGTGGACGGCAGTGCGGGGTCAGCCAGCTGGGGGTCCCACAGCCTGGGAGCCCTCCCCCCGCTGGCCGCGAGGGGACCTTGGGACGAGGAGAGGGAAGGACGGGCTCAGGACCCACAGCACTTCGCCTGGTCTGGAAGGAAGAGACGGACGCCACGCCAGGCTCTCCCGGCCCCTCTCCCGCAAACGCAGGCTGACACCCCCTTAGGAGCCACATAAAATGACCCGCTGGGGTTCATCTGGAATTCCCCATGCCATGAGCCCCTTCATTAGTCCAACTGTGACCACAGTAGAATGGGGGGACGCACAGACACGGCCTCAGTCACCCACAGACACTGGGGTGCACCAGGCAGGCTGGGAGCCACTGCTCTGGGCGGTGCGGAACCAGGGCAGGCCTCTGCGAGGAGGAGTGACCAGATCCGTGTGAAGGCTGAGTCCCCGGGGGGGGGGGGAGACTGCACTGGGGGCAGTGGCGGGGGCTCTGGGGGAGGGGGGTCTACAGCGTCTGGGCACAGGGCTGCCATCCACGCTGTGCAGAGCTCAGCCCGCCGGGGACAGCGGTGGCCTCACACGGGCACCGGCTGGTGTGCGAGGCAGGCCGGCGGGAATGCAGCCTGCAGGGTGAGATCTGGAGGCTGCGGGGAGCCAGGTGCTTCTGCTGGCGGGAAACGTGGCCGTGGCAGCAGCAGCTGCCACCAGGGAGGCCAGGGCAGGGGCGCCCTGGAAAAAGTCTGCTCTGGAGCCGGATTTGGGCTCGGGACAGTAGCCGCAGGGCTCCCGGGAAGCAGCAGCCAACCCGCCCAACAGGCTGCACGCGTCTGGGTGGCGGGATGAGAAGCGTCTCAAATTCAGTAACACTGCTTCACCCGGAGCACTGGACTGGGAGTCTAGCGACTCAGGCTCTGCACCAGCTCTGTGCCCTTGGTCATCTGTCCTCCTCACGCCTGCCCTCCCCACCGCCCCTGCCCCAACCCAGGCCCTCATTCACCCTGCGAACTGGTGCCAAGGTGCCAGGCCTGTCCCTGCTTCCAGCGTCCGCCCTTCAAACCTTTCTCCACGGTGTCCAGATACGGCCAGGGTGAGGTTAGAGGCCAGTCCCAAGGACCCCGCCCCCACCCTCAAGGAGCCGGGGCAGTGGGGGAGGGGGGCCTCAGCCCCAGGGCCCAGAGCTTCTCACTCCGCCTCTGCCATTAACGCCTGCTTAGGCCTCTTTGTGCCCCGTTTCCTTTCTCCCTTCGTCTTGGGCCAGTGGCAGGAGGGTGGGGACATGGTTCAGGTCCAGGTTACCCAGGACAGGCCCTTATCTCTCAACCTAGCACAGGAGGCCCGGCCTGGTAGGGGTGGGACACATGGCCTGCTGTACCCATCCGGTCCCCTCCCCTGGGGCCCCCTGGCTTAGCACACATGAAGGTGTGGGACTTGGGCCTCAGAGCAGAGGGGAGCCCAGCGGAAGGGCCGATGCCCGCCTGCCTGCCTGGGAGGGCAGATGCACCTGGAGGACCTCCTGCTCTGGCCATCCCCCAGCCTCAGCACCCACGGGACGGAGACCCAGGATGGAGAGGTGCCCCCACCCATCCTGCTCCCCACCACCCTGGTCTGCTCTCCAGGGAGTTCACCTGGCAGGAACAGGAGATCAAGCCCAATGCTCCTCACTGGCCAGGCCTATTCCGAGGCCTGAGGCCCCACCCACCCACCCTCGCCTGGCTGCAGGGGGTCCTGCCATCAAGACCGGAGAAGCCAGTCTGTGAGACCACCCGGCTGGCTGGCAACTCCTCAGCACCCTGGGGCTCCCTGGGGGCAGTAACCAGGGGCACTACCAGCACCAGAGCCCACAGGGCCTGGAGGGCATGGAAGGCGGGGGGAGGGGGCCCTGAGATGGCTTTGACTTTCGAGTGGGCTCCCAGGAGCAGCACAGGACGGAGCGACCTGAGAGCCCAGCTCTGCCAGTGTCTCACAGGGAACAAGTCACCCAGGTGTGCTGTGAGTGGGTCCTAAGAATGGGTGGCTGGCCCGGAAGGCAGGCGAGGCCGACCGCGCCACCTGGGACTCCTGCCCTTCCGGAAAGACATTTAGTGGGATGAGTGCAGCTGCCGGGTCCCCCCGTGTGGAGAAGGGCCGAGGCCCCAGCGGGCGCCGGGTCCACGAGGGGCGCGTGGCAGCCTGCCCTCCTCAGGTTCTCACATGAAAGGTGGACAGACAGGTCCTCATAGGATTTTGTCAGGATTAAAGGAGACAAAGGACCCCAATGCCCTTGGTAAAGGAAAAAGTGCTAGATACAAAAAGCAGATCTTCATCAGCCAAAACTGTTCTTTCTAGGGCCACCGCAGATAGCTGTTGAGGCTGCACAGGGGTCAGGCTATTGCTCCTGTGTTTGGGAAAACCAGAGAAGCAACCTGTGAGAACTGACAACAGAAATTCCAGTAGCCTACAAGCGAGAGCCCAACGGCCTGCTCCACAAATGAAGCACCTGGTCCCGGCGAGGCTTAGCAGTGTTACAGCCACCTTTCTGCCTCTGGCTGGTCAGGTGTTTCTGAGTGCCTGGGGGAGGGGCAGGGCAGGCAGCCACAGAGGGAAGTGGATGGGGTGGGGAGGCTAATGTGGCTGGGAAGGACACACCCTCCAGCTGGGACCCCCATGCTGCCCTGTGTTCCCACATTCTGTGTGCCCCACCTTTTCCTGACACCCCCTAGTGCCTATCAGGGGCCCACACCCTGCTCCCCTCCCTACCCCACACTCCTCTAGGAAGCAAGGGCCAAATCCCCGGAAGCATCATGGCTGAGCAGCAGCTAGAAAGGAAAGCAAAACCAGAGGCTGCCGTGAAGTGGACGAGGAAACCACAGATGTCCCTGGTTCTAGAAAAAGGGCCCCACAGAGGGCGGAGGGCCCCGACTCCTGCCCCAATACTGTCGCTGCTTCTGGGGCCTCACACTGCACAATCAAGATCAAGGATGAAATTCCAAAACCCTGGCGTATTTGCAGGCCCCTCACACTTGGTGCTTGCAGCCAGTCAGAGGCCTTTGGGGAATGCAGTTAGCCTGGGCCAGGACCTGGGGCCTCATCCCTTTGGGGTCCCTGGCTGCCCAGCTCACCCAGAAAGACAGCCTGGGGCCTGCTTCTGAAAGCCCCCAAGCTGCTTCACCTGTCATGCAGCCTCCTACCTGGAGCAGTTACCGACAGCCAGGCATTTGGGGGCTTCCGTTTAGAAAGCAGAAAAATATTGCAAACTGTTTCCACGGCAACTGGGCTTTCTGAGCAAAGTGCCTGGCTGTGGGCTCGTGTGCGGCACGTGAGCCAGACCTACGGAGACCGGAGAGAGGCCTGGGCCTCTCTCTGCCTGCTGGCTTCACTCAGGCTCACAATGGCGCTCATTAAATGATTTAGCAAAGCCAGGGCCAAAACAGTCAGGGGAAAGCCAGCCAGCTGGAGCATTCACTCAGCAGACCCTCACGGCTCGTGGAGGGAGAGCTCCCAGCTACCTTCCCTCGGTGACAATGTCCAAATTAACTGCAAGTGGATTAAACTACAGTTGCAGGCTGTCGGAGGAGGCTAGCAGAGAGCCGGTAATGCGCTCGCTGCAGGCCAGGACTGATGGCTAGTGGGGAGAGGGTCTCACCTCACCTCCCCGCATCACCCCCCTCCTCAGCATCTTTCCGGGGCTGCAGACCACAGAGACAAGGGCACGGGAATGTGTGTGTGTGTGTGTGTGTGTGTGTGTGTGTGTGAGAGAGAGAGAGAGAGAGAGAGACAGAGAGACAGAGGGAGAGAGACAGAGAGACAGAGAGAGGGAGATGGGGTGTGGGAGGGCCGGGCACACAGAGCTGTGTTCAGATGTACAGGCGTCAGCTGGGTAAACGCCGACAGGGGGTCATGAATTCGCCATCACGGAACCCCACTGCTGTCGTGTGGCCCAGCGGCGCCCCAGGTGCAGGCGGTTCAAGGGGAACTGTGTGGGCCCCCGAGAACACTCCCGCACACCCACTTCTGCTCTGCGTGGCTGGTCTGGGCAGATTCTCTCGTCTATTCCATTTGTTCCTGACTGTCAAGATGAGACTCCAGAGAAAAGGCCCGGGAGGAAGAGAAGAAAGCTGGCTGCTGCTTTCCCAGCCAGAGAACACGAAGAGGCTGCAGGGGGTGGGGGTGGGCGGGGGTGGCCGGGGGCTGCGCGCTCTGATTTTACCATAAACATTTTTGGTCACTAAGACATTCATTCTCCCTGGAAGTCTGCTGACAGCCTTGAAACGTGCGAGGATGGGCTGAGAGAAAAGAGAAAAGAGAAAAACAGAAAGGAGAAATGGCACTGAGGTGCGTGTCCCAACGCCAAGGCTCCTCCGGGAAGGTCCGGGGCAGGCTGGGAGTACACAGCCTAAAGTCACCACACTGCCACGGGGCAGGACCTGGAGCAGAGCTGCCTTTTCACGAAGGTCCTACAGTCCAGCCTGGCCTGGCCGCCTGGCCAGGTCCATCCTCCTGGCCAGGGACCCTCCCCCAACCACTCCGGGAGACCCAGCTCCCTCCGGCTAAGGGCCTGAGGCCAGAGCACAGAAAGTGAAATCTGATTCTCAGGTATGCAGGCTGGGGAAGGGAGCAACACAGGGGCCATCAATCAAAGGCGAGAGCCAAGGAGAAAATTACAGCCGAGAAGAGAAGGTGACTGTATTGAACATGCTCTCCTCCTGCAGCCCCGAGCTCAGTCCAGTCTGGACATGCCCACACCTGGCTGTGTGTGTGTGTGTGTGTGTGTGTGTGTGTGTGTGTGTGTTTGTGTGCACGCACACGCACGTGCACGAAGGCACAGGCAGGTTGTGGGGAGAGGGGAGCAGGCTGAATGACGCAGGCCTGGCCAGTGGGCCTCCGAAGGGGAAGAATGATGCAGCCAGAAGGTGCTAAGAGGGGGTGCTTCCTGTCCAGCTCCCTTTCCAAGCTGGCGTATAGCCAGCCACCCATCCACGCAGGCTTCTCATTATCTCAGAGGCAAACACCACATGGGGAGGGTGGGCAGCTGGAAGCCCAGCTGGGCCCCCACCCCCATCCCTTCCCAGCCCACTGAGGCACTTCCTTCCAGCAGCAGGTCGGGGGACAAAATCCTCCTTGTGTTTGAGTTTTCGCTCAGAAACAGGGGGAGCCTACTGAGGGTGCTGCCGCTGCCTCACCCAGGCCCCCCGGGGCCTGCACGCAGGTCGATATTTTATTTTAGCATCGAGAGGATGGTTCACACTGAAAGGCACTCACAAACTCATCTGTTCACCCAGTGGGTCTCCCCGGGGCTTTGAATCTTATCGTGGAGTCCAGTTCAGTAATGAAGAAGGGGTCTAGAGTCACCCTCAGCCGGAGAGGCCTTCTACCGAGTTGTCCTCTGCGTCCCCGGCAGCCCCCCTCAACGCCCTGTCTTGATGAAGCAGCTCCAGGGACCTTCCAGTCGGCCAGCCTGTCCCACCCGCCCTCTCCTTCGGTGCCCTAATAAATGGCTGATACTCCATCCTGGGCTACATCTGTGAATGCTAGCATCTGTTGTGCTCACTGCCCGGGCACTAGATGTGGGAAGTGTGCCCATTGGCCAGGCGAGGCCACGAGGAGCTCGCTGAAGTGAACTCTCTTCTCTCAAGGCTCCAACTGCAGCAGGCAAGCAGCAGAGCTCAGATGCGACATCGAGCAGCCCCCTGTGCATCACCCCAGGGCCTCCGGGGGCTCTAAAAGTTTATTAACATGCACATCGGTCCTGAAGGGGCTGGGATTCTGATCTTCCTCCTGGGCCCCCATCACTCCGCCTTGCCAATTAGGAGGGCAAGAGGACCCTGCTCAACTAACAAGGTTTGGAGGAGGAGGCTGCACACTCAGCAGGCTCAAGGCCACTACAAACAGCAGCAGGAAGATGTGGATATTTCCATTTCACCCTGGGCGAGCGGGAAGGGAGGTCGCTTGATTTTGGAGCCTGAGGCTGGATGTCAGTTAAAGCCAAGGTGACGCTGGCATCTGTCATCCCGCCTGCCCAATACCATCAGCAGGCTGCTGCCAGAGAATGTGCCACTCCTGCAAAATCTGGACATTCTGCTAGAGTTTGAATTACATCCTCCTGCTGTCTGGCTGGTCCTCCCTCCTGCCTGATTCCTATAGCCCGCAGGGGCAGGGTCCTGTTTTTGAGGCCTCAGCTGGGTGCCTGGCCGTTGGGAGAAGGGGCAAGAATGCTGCTTGGGCCCCCCGTGCCTGCACCCTCCCTAGACTGAGAGGACAGGAGGAAGGAAGCTTGAAGAGCCTCTTGCAAACTTTTAAAGCTGCAGATGGCAGTCTTCAAATATGGAGTGCCCCTCCCTATCTAAACATCAGGTGAACACTGAGCAGCTCTGGTGGGGGAGGTGCATGGCAACCCCCCCCCCAAACCAGTTGTGTGGTTGCTGATGATGGGGAGCTCTCCCAGGCTCCTCCAATTCCCCACTCAGGCTCTTTGCTCAGGCTATGACATTCACCTCTGAGGCTCCTTGCCAGCGTCCCCTCTTCCAGGGCACAGGTATTCCCCTGCAGCCCCTGTCACACCCTGGGCAAGGTAGATCTGAGCCATGAACTTGGGGAGGAACCTGGGTGCTGAGGGAGACTCCTCAGCAGCAGCATTGGGAAGGGGGAGGGAGTGGTCAAAGACTTTCCAAGTCCTGTCTCCACGGGGGGTGGGAGACCTTGGTGCTCCCCAGATTGTCGAGGGCGACGCTGCGTAGACACCTTTGCCAGGACACTATAAAGCCTGGCTGGACCATTGCTTCCCTGACTGCCACGCGTCCTGTCCCCTCCGGGCCCTCCCTCGGTCAGACTCCACGACGCTGTTTTCCACCGCGGAAATGCCTTTTCTCCCCGCTGGGGGCAGGGAGTGCGGGGAGGACGCCCAGGGGCGGGGTGCCCTGGGGCCCACCCCCACAAAGCGCGCGGGGGATGCGGGAGGACACCCTGGCAGTGGGGGAGCCTCTCCGCAGGGTGGAGAGGGCCAGGAGAGGAAGAGGGGACAGGGAGGCGCAGACGCAGGGGGTGGGGCGGGAACAGAGCACCCAGCCTCGAAACCCCGAACCTCGAATCCTGAACGTGCAGCCGGGAGGGTTCTGGTTACTTCCACTTCATCTTTTATCACTTTCTGGTCCACCAACTCAGGTGCAGGGTAGCAGCACCTCGTCTGGGACGAAGTCAACGGTCCCTCCCCCTTCACTGGGGACCCCCCTTCACTACAGACCCCCCTCCACCCATTCCTCGCCAATCAGGACCCACCGCCCTACTTTGGGAAACAATGTCCAACCCTCATCCTATCCCCCACCTGGAGACTCGCCTAGGCCCCTTCCCCTTGATTGGAACCAGACGCACCCCCCCCCCCATAACATTCCTCGAACTTCTTCGGACCGGCCCCCTCCCCCGATTTTGGGACCAGGAGGCTAGGGACCCCCCACCTTCGGAAGAGACCGCGCGCGCGCTTGCTTCTCCACCTGGGGACCAGCGACCCGGACCCACGACTCCTCCCACACTTCGGACTTAGGCGATCGGCTGCGGATTTAGGACAGGACCCAAGCCCCCTCCCCACTTTGGGATGAACGACTCATTCCAGATTCCCACCCCGGCTCCGCTCACGGCTCCGGGGCGCCGAAGTGCCTCTGGCAGTCGCTCGGGCGGGCGAGGCACGCCGTGGCCCCCCGCCCCCGTCTGAGCCCCCGGCCCCTCTCACCCGAGCCGGCGTCAGCAGGATCTCAGCTGCCGGGCCGGGCGCCGCCGCCGAGGCCGACGCCTTGTCGGCCTTGTCGCCCTTGATGCCGGCCACGGCGGGCTGGAAGCTGATCTTCACCATGGCTGCAACGGGCCCGGGTCCGCCCTGCAGCCTCTGCCTGTGCAGCCTCTCGGTGCAACCACCGCTCCGCTCTCCACAGCACCGGAAGTTTGGACCCTGCTCGCGTCGCTCTCTCTAACCCCACCCCCAGCCCTCCTCGCCCCGCCCCCGGCCCCGCCCCCGCCCCGCCCCTCGGCGGGGGCCTTGGCGCCCGCCGCGCCTGCGCCCCCTCGCTGCGCGGCTGGGTGCGCAGTGACCCCTGCCGGGCGTGCTGCGCCCACCCGGGGGAAGACTTAGGTTCCCTACACCACTCACACCTTCCCTCTCTCCATCCCTCCATTCCTCCATCCCTCCATCCCTCCATCCAGTCAGGCATGGACTCAGCCCTCTTCTTCTCAGCCTTATCCCTCTCATTCTCCTCTCCAAGACCAGCATCCCCAGAACACACGGTCTTTTAAAAACAGTGTTGGCTGGGCAAATGCAGCTTCTAGACAAGTTCCCCATACACTCTAGCCCACTTCATACTCTCCTCTTTGGAAACCTGGAGCCTCCACTGTATCTGCTCATGGCTCCGCTCTCCGGTTCCCTCCCCCAACCTTTCCTGGGACTTGGGAGGAGGCTACAAGGCCTGGCACCTAACTGCCTGCATCCTGTATCTTGCATCCATCCACACCTTATTCATTCTCCATCATACTTTTCCTTTCATTCTTCATTCCTGCAGAACCTTCCTGAGGCCCCTGAAGGAGCATGCTGAGGATGCTGGGAGTAGCATGTGATGGCCGCCTCCTGCCTCAGTTGCTGAGTGACAGGCCCTGTCATCCAGTTCTCACCCATCCAGGAGGATTATGGCAAGTGTGGAGGGAAGATCTGCAGAGCAGCTGTCCTTAGGCTTGGTTTCCAGTTAAGACTCTGACACCTGCAAAGCATCAGGGGTATTTGTGAAGAGCAGGGACTTTGGTGTCTCTTGGCACCAAGGCCTGGGATCAAATCCCCTGGTCCAGGCTAGACTGGGGACAACACCCAGCAAACCACATACAGCCTTGGGCCGAACGCCAGCTTTTGTCGTGCAAGTGGGCTGACAAGGGAAGGCGGGGAAGTCTGGGAGCTAGTTGAGGACAGTCCACTCCTCTGCTGACCTCTCTTAGCTGTTGTGTCTTGGTTGACTGCCTTGAGCCCTGGGTACCCATGCCCCAGATCTGACATCTCAGCTCAGCTCTTGGATGAACCTTGCAGCCGTGAGAACAGACAGGTCCAGAAGGAGGAAGGTCTAACTGATGCGAAGGCCACCGGCCTAGGGAACTGTGGAGATGGAAGAAGATGGTTTGGAAAAAGGTGAAGAGGAATTTGGTTTGGATGAGAACCAGAGAGGAAGTTGCCACTGACTCTTGTTAATTAACCCAAGAACTTCTAAGTGAATCTTGGCGTTTGGAGAAGCCAAGCTCTCAGGCCTCGGTTAGATCCCCACACGGCGCTCCATTCAGAACACATTTTCCAAGCACCCCTGCACGCCAAGCTTGTGTTAAGTCCTGCGGCAGAAAACAGAAAGGCCCGAGACCCAACACAGCGACCAAAGACCTGATCATGCTTATCCTCCCGTCTGCCAGATTCTTTCACGTGTGTTATCCCACCACATTTTCCTCTCATCTCCTGTGACCTACCATGGGCCTCGTCTTAGTGATGAAGACAGAGATGACTAAACCCAGGGTCACAGAGCTAGTAGAGGGTAGATCCTTGGTGGGCAAGACAGGATCACCCGGCCGAAGCATCCTGTCCCTGAAGTTGGGGCACATGAACCCTGCCTTCTCCAGAAGGACCTCTCTGAACTCTCTGGCCTGGGTGACTTCATCCCACCCTGTGCACCCTCAGCTCTGTGTACACCTCCGTCGTACGTCTCTATATCTTTGACCTTGGGCCCTGCACTGGCCAAGTGCCAGACCCGCATTCTACGGTGGTGTTTCCTAAACTTTTTGGTCTCAGGACTTCAAAGAGATTTTGTTTATGTGGGTTGTATCTATCAACATTAACTATATTAGAAATAAAATCCAGAAAAATTTAAAACACCAGAATACACCTATTCCATTAGCTGTCAAAGGAACGTCACCATATGTCGTGTAGCTTGTGGAAAATTCCACTGTACACTAATGAGAAAAAAAATGAAAAGCAATAACATCTTAGTATTATAGCAAAAACAGTTTCGATCTTGCAGACCCCCTGGATGGGCCTTAGGGACTCCTGGGGATTTCGGACCACACTTTCAGAACTGTTGCTCTCGTAGATGCTTAAGAATCCATATTCTATGAATTCTAAGCTACATAGTTTTTCATATCTTAACATCTCTGAAATCATGATTTTTTTTTTCTCGATTATAATTGGCAGGGATTTTTCTTTCTTATAGCAACGGGTGTGTCTGACAATAGAGTCTCAGGGCTGCTGGAATGCAGTATAACCAGCCAAACACCCAGGGGGCTCTCAGAGGCTGTGGAAAGTCGACATCACACACTGAGTTTTGTGGGTCCAGGTAAGAAGGATAGCAGAGTGAACCTGGGCTGGAGGGAGACGCCAAGTCTCCATGGAAAGATAGGGTATGGATGGGTGACAGTGACAAGAGACAGACTGAGTGAGCCAAGGAGGGGAGCCCTCACCCAGCACTGCAGCCACTGTGAAGCCTGTAATCCTCTTTGTCCTTCTGTCCTTTCATCTCACCCAAGTGACAGAGCTCCTCCTGCCCACCTCCCTGGTTCCAGGGCCTGCTCAGGTGCTACTAAGCTGTTGGGCTAGGTGGTGCCATCACGCCCTTCAGAACCACTGTACCCGCCCCTCTCCTGGGCCCTCAGCGCTAGAGCAGTCCCACAGCTGCCCTCTATCCGATGCCCCGGGGACCTGGGCCGCAGATGGGCGTGGCTTCATCCTCAAAGTCGTTCTCAAAAGCGAGGACCCAGACCAGCAGCAGCAGCAGCAGCACCTGGAACTTGTTAGAAAGGCAAACAATCTTAGTCGGAAACTCGGAATGTTGTGCGTGTTAACAAGCCCTCGGGGGTGCTGATGCCAGCTCATTGAGAATTACCACTCTGGTCAGCTCTGTCCCCCCCACACAGCCTCCTCCTGCCCTCTCTTTCTCAGCAGCCGCTCTCACCTCTTCACAGAGAATCTGGAAGCCATCGCATGAGAACACCCTCAGCCAGGCCAGCAGATCCATCCCCCGACCACCAGCAGCCGCCCTTCTGGCCACGGTGCTCCCTCCTGGCCCTTCAGGTTGGAGGAGGCATCTGTCTGTCTTGGTCTCCTCTCAGGCCCATCCCGCCTTCTCAGAGAGAATTCCACTCCTCCCATCAGCTCAGATACCTTAAGGCCTCATCACCCCCCACCCCTGACCCATCACTGCCCTCTGCTCCAACCTCGATCTCCCTCCCTTCCTAATAGCTCTGAAACATGCATGTATAAACTTTGAAAGAAAATAAAACACCTTTGACCCCTTGTCCCCTCCACTTGGTACCCTATTTCTCATTTTCCTCCTGACTAAACTAGAAAATGCAGTCTGCATTTCCTCATCCCTCCCCACACTCATCCTAGCTGCATCTGGCAGGCTTCTATTCTCGTACTCCGACCTGGGAGAAATCACAGAGCTGGTTCTCAATCCTCATCTTACCTGAGATGCTTTTGGGGTGCTCGGCCACACCTTCTCCTGTGACTCCTCCTCTTTCCCATCAACCAAGTTGAGGAGCTGGGACTGGCCCCAGCGGCAACGTCTCCTAGAATTAACCCTTGCCACAATTCATTGTAAAACTAAAGCTCCAGATGTGAACTTTTACAGGTGTTTACCTCTTTCTTCAAACCGAGTAGCTGAGTGCTGTCCTTCAAAGATATCTCATTTATTACAGTGTAAAACGCCGATTATTCCACAAGTTATAATTACGCCTGGGACAGTCATGGGAGTGTCTTGCTGGAAATGCAACGGTCTCGGACAAGGATCTAGCCACCACCCTCAGACGTCTATCGGCTCCCCAGAACTTAACGCATCTTACAATCGGAAATTTGTACCCTTTGACCAACATCTTACTTCCTCCATCCGCCAGCCTGTAATAACCACCATTCTCTTCTCTGGTTCTATGAGTTCGACTATTTCAGATTGCACGTATAAATGAGATCGTGCAGGATTTGTCTTGCTCTGTCTGGCTTATTTCTCTTAGCATGATGTCCTCAGGTTCAGCCGTGTTGTCACACAGGGCAGGATTTTATTCTGTTCTTATGGCTGAATAATATCACGTTGTATATGCACACACCACATATTTTTTATCCATTCAGCCATCAGTGGACACTTAGATTGTTTCCGTTTCTTGGCTATTGTGAGTAATGCTGCAGTGAATATGGGGGTGTAGATATTCTTTCAAGATACCGATTTCATTTCCCTCAGATGTATACCCAGTAGTGGAGTTGCTGGATCACATGGTAGTTCTGTTTTTAATTTTGGGGGGAGCCTACATACTGTTTTCCATAATGGCTGTCTGGACCGGATAAGTATATTCAAGAGATAGTCCTTCTGAAAAAGTCAGTAGGAGACAAATCTCTGGAAAATATAATTAATAAACAAGAGAGAAAATACAAATATAATGAGAAAGAAGATATAACTATAGATAAAGTATCACAAATTATAAAGCATTTTACATAAAACCATATCTAATAAGTATAAACATTCTGAAGTGGATTATTTAATGGAAAAGTAGAAATGGGCCAAAATGGACTCAAGTAGAAACAGAAAATCCTAATGCCCTATAATTAAGAAAACTACTGAAAAAAGTTCTCAAGCATTTTGTCAAAAAATGGCTCTGAGCAGCCAGACCACTTAACTGAATAGTTCTTTTAAACTAAAGGAACAGCTAGTTCTATGGGTGTTTCAATTAATTTTAGGCACAGATTATATATTCCGACACACAAATATGACAAATAAAAGTGAAAAACATAATTTTAGTTATGAATAGAGATACAAAAATTCAATGGCATATTAGAACAGAGAAGTGTTATCAAGTAGAACTTCTAAGAATGAAGACACAGATTTCACATTTGAAAATCTATTTGGGGAGAAATTGCTTTGTAAAATAATGCTTAAAAGCAATAGCTATTCAAACTCGAAAAGCATAGAAAAACATGAAGAAAATAAAACGACTATTATGACAAAATCCACAACAACCACTGTTAAGACTTTGTTATTTTTTTCTCCAGTAATTTTAATCTCCCTCTATATGAGTGTGCGTGTGTGTGTGTGTGTGTGTGCTGTTTTTATATGAAACTGGAACGACATTGTGTGTGTGTGTGTGTGTGTGTGTGTGTCTTTTCTCAACTGACAAATGTTTATCACAACTTGGAGGAGGGGGTGGGTACTACTGACCTCTACAGCGTACTACTAACCACATCCTACAGTTCATGGGACAGCCCTACGACAAAGAATCACCCAGTCCAAAATGTCAAGAGAGTCAAGGCTGAGGAACCCTGATTACTATCCTGCTGTTTTTCTCTGTGGTAGGCAGGCAGAATGCCATCCCCACCCCCCACGCCTTTATCTCTGGAACCTGTGAATTTGTTACCTTACATGGTGAAAGGGACTTGGCAGAAGTAATTAACATTCTGAATCTTAAAATAGGAAGATTATTTTGGATTATCTGCATGGTCCCAACTTAATCACATGAACCCTTAAAAGCAGAGACCTTTCTCTAGCTAGAGTGAGAAGGATGTTGGCAGAAGGAGGACTCACAGATTGGAAGCATGAGAAGGGCTGGAAGTGGTGTTGTTGGTTCGAAGATGGGGGAGGGGCAATGTGCCAAGGAAGGCAGATTCTTCAAAACTCTGAGAGAGGCTCCCAGCTGACTGCAAGAAAACGAGGACCTCAGCGCTACCACCACACAGACCCGAAATCCGCACAACAGAAAGGCGCCTGGATCACCTTCGCCTAGCCCTCCGAGCCTCCAGATGAGGAGCGCAAGCTGGCCGGCCCCTTGCTTTTGACCTTGTAAGACCAGGAGCAGAGCAAACAGCAGAGCCCACCTGTACTGTTGACCTACAGAACTCAGGGATAAGGAATTTATATCGCCACTAAACTTATACTAAAATCTTACAGCAGCAATATAAAACAAATACGTCCGGCATAATGAAAATGTTTCTCATATTCGTGAACATCTTTGCCACATTCTTTGTTTCACACCCTGTGCCGAAACTATCAACAAGTTCCCTGGGCTCGGTCTCCAAAGTCTATCCTGACTGGGCTGCTTTTCCCTACTTTGGTCCACGCCACTTCTCACCCGGATCATATATCTCACTTGGTCTCTTACCTGCACCTTCGCAGGGTCTCCTGCTTTCCCGCCAAATCTGTTCTTCCTGAAGCCTCCAGACGGCGCACTTAAGACGTCAATCAGACCATGCCCTGCATTTGCCTAAAACTCGGACTTCCCAGTTCATTAAACATAAACCCCACAGCCCTGGCCAGGGGTCTCCAGACCCTACTCCGTTAGGCCCTGATGGGGTCCTTTCCCAATTTTTCTATTTATGTGCTTATCTTCAAAAACAAAACAAAACAAAAGACAAACAACAACAAAAAAAGCAGAAGACCCTCTGCACATTAAGAATATTAGGTCTATCCATCAGAATGTACTAGTATTTTTCCATTTTGATACGGGCCTTTTAATTGCATTCATGGACTGTTTCGATGCCTAAATCCCTCAAATTCTCTGTTATGATTCCTTCCTTGCCTGTACACTTAGACTCTCTCTTCTTTAAACTTATATATTCACCAATATTTCTCCTGGCATTGTTATAAACACAGAGGTTATCAAAATCGTTACATTTTTCTTTAAAAATTCTTGACAATCATAATGCATTAGCTTCTCAAGACAAATTTTAGAATGATATTTTATTCGGCTGCAAAAATTTATTGCACTTTTTATTGGATTTGCTTTAATTTGGGGGAGAGTCGACGTTTCTGACCAGAAATATGGGTTGTCCCTCCGTTTACTTTAAGCTTTCCGGTTTCCAGCCAAGTTTTGTGCCTTTTATTACGTAGGTCATAAAGTTGATCCCTCTAAGTTCTGTATTTGTAGTTGCTGTTGTGAAGGGGGTATTTTTGTGGCTGACCTTCTTCCTGGGGACATTATCAGGGGTCTGTCCCCACTACCTGCAGTGGGGGAACCTGCAGAGAGCATGAGGCACCTTTAGGGACAGAGAACTTGGAGGCAGCAGGCCCGGGAGGACCCCTCCTGCCTCTTGGGGACACGTGGTGGCCACGCTCGGGGTCCGCCAGCCTGCCGGGACGATTTGGTGGCACCCTCTGCTAATTTCACTTCCGCCTTAACATCACCTCCTTCAGTTTTCCTTCTGCTAGACGTTTGAGTCACCACCTCCCGAGAAGGGAGAAAAATGACTTTAGATTCGGCAAAATACAGTTTGGAAGACAAATATGAAAAAGTCACTCTGAAGGCAAATTGAGTCTTAAAAATGTAGGAGCTAGTTATTCATTCATTCAGCACCTGCTGATGGAGGGTATATCTTACCCGCTGGGCTGTGGGGACTCAGAGGTGAACCGAGACAGACAGCCTCTCCTGTTCCCTTGCATCTTGTATTCTAGTGAAAGGAGACAGAAACCAATCAATAAATGTGGTCATTTCCAAGAGTGTTAAGCTCTTCAAAGAAAATAACACAGGAGTAGAGAGGCACAGGGGTGGTCAGCAGTGGCCAGGGGTCAGGGTGGGCTTCTCTGAGGAGGTGTCCTTGAAGTGGAGCGCAGAATGAGACACCCAAGACGTGAAGGTGGGTGTGCTAAAGACTGTCCCTTCTTGTCAAATCCATAGTTGGCATTTTTTATAGAAGTGAAAATTCAGTCCGGGACAAAGTGGAATATGTGTTCTTGCTGCCTTGTCCGTCCTTTCGTGCTCGCATTTCACGGTGCAGTTACGTTTCACCCACAGGACAAGGGTGAAGTGTCTCTTTGTCCACACGGAGGCTCAGCAAGTAGTACTTGTTTGGGGAAGGTGGGTGTCAAGGGCTTGGCCTGCGCATGGGAGCCATGTCTATAAGACCCCGCGCTGTCTTTTGGGCTGTGCCGAAGAACGTTTTTATCCTGCTGTAATTATTGTGGTCTACACAGAAGAGAGAGTCTAGGAATTAATAACTCGTCGTGTTATGGGCTGCGCCGTGTCCCCCTCCCAGTTGTATGTTGAGGGCCTACCCGCCCCCCAGCTCCAGTACCTCAGAATGTGACTGCAAGTGGAGGGAGATAGGGTTTTTATAGCGGGGACTGAGTTAAAATGAGGTCATCAGGGTTGGCCCTAACCCGATGTGACTGGCGCGTTTATAAGAAGAGACGAGGGCGCAGACACGTAGAGAAAGAGGACCATGTGAAGACACAGGGTGAAGACACCATCTGTAAGCCAAGGAGAGAGGTCTCAGGAGACACCAACCCTGCTGACTTGACCTTGAACCTCCAGCCTCCAGAACCATGAGACTAAATTTCCGCGTAAGTGAGCCGGTCTGTGATACTTGTCATGGCAGCCCCAGCCAGCTAACCCTTAGATGACTGCTATCTTTAGAAAGAAATGTAAAAGAATCAAAGCATCATGGCTGGAATAAATAAGTTAGTGGAGGAAATATTGGTAAATATGGGTTTAGGAGGTTGAGGAGCCCCGAGCTTGTCCTGCGGCAAAACCCGCAGAGGCTAGGCGTGACTAGTCATGTTACACGCGGTGCGAGGAAAGAGTCAAAGCCAAGGACGCACGGTGTTAGGAGCAAGCCAGACGGCGTAGAGCGGCCAAAGGGGTCGGGGCAAAGCCCTCGGGTTTCCTATCATCAGCAGACAGCGTCCCTCGTGTGGTCCCACCATTACCCCTCTCCCACCCTGTCGGATGCTCGCTCAGTAGCCTTCAGCTTTCCAAGTCCCCCGGCCTGGGAAAGAGGTGTCTCCATACACTCCCAGGCTTTATTTATTGGGCACCTACTTTGCGTCAAGTATCGGAGACGCATGGTGAGGGTTGACAAGTTCCGTTTTCAAGGAGGCTTCATGTTCTGGAATTTGGGGAAAAGTGGGCAGGCTCAAGAGCTGTATGGCAGTAGATTCAAAAGAACCTGGAGAGGGCTCGGAGACATGGGGAGGTGGGTGGGGAAGGTGAATCCATGGTTTGGGGCCTAAGGAATAGGTGGGTGCTGGTGGAAAGAGAAGTCTCCAGGGAGCAGAGTCAAGAGTTTTCTGAGGCAGATGGGATTTGAGATGCCCTTTAAGGTCCAGGAGGCAACAAGTAGCAATTTGATAGGTGAGTTCTGGGAGGGGGTTGGGCTGGAGATATAAATTTGGGATCCGGCAGTTTACAGGTGGGATTTAAAGTCATGGGACTGGCTGAGGTGACCTAGGACCATCCCATGGTTGGAGAAGTCAAGGCCCAGAAAGAATTTTGATATGTTAGGTTTTCATTTTCATTGAAAAATACTTTTTATTTTCCTTGTGGTTTCTTCTGTGGCACATGGGTTATTGTGAAAAATGTTCTTTAATTTCCAAGTATTTGGAGAGTTGAGAGAGATCTTTCTGTGATTGATTTCTAATTTGTTTCTATTGTGTTCAGAGAACATACTACATATAATTTCAATCCTCTTTTTAAATTTGTTGAAATGCGCTTTATAGTTGACCTCGACAAACATTCCATGTGCACTTGAAAAAATGAGACTTTTTCAATTTGGTGTTTAAAGTTTTATAATGATCAGTTAAAGCAGGTTGATTGATAACATTGTTCAAATCTCCTATATCCTCACTGACTTTTAAGAAAATTTTAGAATGGTTTTAGATTTACAGAAAAATTACAAATATAATACAGAGTTTCCTAATGTCCCACACCCAATTCCTCTTATCATTAATATCTTGCATTTGTGTGGTACTTTTATTATAATTAGTGAATCGATAGTGATACTTTATTATGAACTAAAGTTCATACTTTGTTCAGATTTCCTTACTTAAGGAGGATCAGTTTTGACTCAATGAGCTTTTTCTGTTCCAGGATTTCACCCAGGATCCCACATGACATTTAGTTGTCACATTTCCTTAGGTTCCACTCGACTGTGACAGTTTCTAAACTTTCCTTGTTTTGATAACCCTGACAGTTTTAAGATAGTTTGTAAACTGTCCCTCTGAGGGGATTTGTCTGATATTTTTGTCATGATTAGATTGGGTTTTTGAGATTTGGGGAGAAAGACCAGAGAGGTAAAATCCCATTTTATGTCAAATATTACCAGCATGACTTATTCCTGTTGGTGTTGACCTTGATCATCCGGCTGAGATAATATTCATCAATTTAACTGGACATTCTGTATTTTATCTGGCAACCCTCTCTAGCGGTTCCCTTAGCCTCTGCCAAGTGTCCATTTGGAACATCAGGGGTGTAAAGAGTAAATACTCTCCAAAATATTAAAATTCTTCCACAATAATTTTTGTCTGATGTGTGAATGTTCTTAAGTTATCAAGGTTTCTTTCAGCCAACAGAGCTCTCAGCCCATTATCATGAGCTTTTTCTCTCACAGAAAATAAGCTGGCTTCCGTTACAGCCCATGATTCTTTCGGATTTTTCTGACGGCATCTTGGCTTGTGCTCTACGGGTGTCCAGCACGGCCGATCTCGCCATCTGCCTTGGCAAGCTTCTCTCTCAGCGTTAAAGGGCATGTTCTCTCCAGATTGGATATGTGGTGAACACTCATTTATTTTTCTTGCTGTTTTTCAGGAAGGACTTGAAATTTCTGCTGGTGCCATTGTCTCACACTTTTTTTTTTTTTTAACTTCAGTGAAGATTTCTCAGTGTGAAGACTTGAAATATGAGGGTATTGATTACTTCGTCTTCTTCAGCTAATTTAGTGTACATTCGATTTCTTTTGAAGTGTTTTAAAACAACCCTTTAATTCGGTGATGTCAATCGATTTCTTCAAAAGTCCCTCTGATTCGTTCTCTGGGAATTCTTCATTTTCTGGTGTCTTCGTTACATTCAATTCTGAGCTCCCAAGCTCCCAGAAGAGCCACTCAACAATTCTTCCTCAGCAAGTGGCCACCTAGAGGCTTGATCTGATCGAGTTTCCTAACATTTCATTTTGTTTGTTACGGTCACTCTTCCTCCCTTCCTCTTCTTTGGCTTCTCGTGAAAGCGGCTTCACGCATCCCTGGAGATGATTATCGTGGTTCAAGGCATATTTCAGGTTCATCTTAGACTGTTCTTCTTCTGGTGTGTTTGGAAGGCTGCTCCGGTTCCAGGTACTTGGTACTGGACGTGTTTTGATTCATTTTCTAAAATCTGGATGTTTCATGTAACACTAGCCATCGGCACAACTTGTTCTGAATGTTTAGATTTCTCTCCGCAATGTCCTTTTCTAAAAGCCTCTATTTTAAGCCCAAGTAAAGAGTTGGTGGTTTCCAGCTCCTTTTAATGGTCTCTAGTTTTTTTTTTTTTTTTTTTAAAGATTTGTTTTTTTTGAGGAGTTTTAGATTCACGGTAGAATTGGCGGGAAGGTACAGAGATTTCTTGTATGTCCCCTCAGCCCTACACATACACAGGCTCCTGCACTATCAACATCCCCCACCAGGGGGCACATTTGTTGCAGTTGATGGACCTACACTGACACATCACAATGACACAAAGTCCATAGTTCACATTAGGGGTCACTCTTGGTGTACCTTCTATGGGTTTGGACAAATGTTAAATGACATGTATCTATCATTATAGTATCATACGGAGTAGTTTCACTGCCCTACGGGTCCTGGCCATTCTAATAGGTGTGTAGTGGTGTCATATTGCTGGTTTAATTTGCATTTCTCTGAAGACATATGATGTGAGACATATTTTTACATGCTTATTTGCCATCTGAATATCTTCTTTGGTGAGGTGTCTGTTAAGGTCTTTGGTGCATTTTTCTTAGCCGAGTTGTTTGCTTTCTTATTGTTGAGTTTGAAGAGTTCTTTGCATATTTTGGATAACAGTAGTTAATCAAACATGTCTCTTGCAAATAATCTTTTACATTTGTCCATGTTGTGGCATGTATCAGTAGCTCTTTCCTTTTAATGCTGAATAGCATTCCACTGTAAGGATCTAACACATTTTGTTAATACGTTCATTCGTTTTTGGGTGCTTGGATTGTTCGGAGGTTTTCTTTACTGTGAAGAACGCTCCTATGAACATTCAGGTCCATGGCTTGTGTGGGCATAAGTTTTCTGGTTTCCTCAGATTTTTTGGAGTGGAATTGCTGGGTCATATGATAAGTTTATGTTAACTGCTTGCCTGATTTATCTTTCTCAATACTTTTACTTCCAACCTATTTGTGCCTTTGAACCTAAGGCAAGTCTCCTATAGACAGAATCTAGCAGTATTGCCCTTTAACCCAGTTAGACAACACCTGCCTTTTGACTGAGGTGTGTAGACCATTCACATTTAATGAAACTATTAATACGTTTGTATTTGTTTGCTGTTTTGCTATTTGTTTTCAGTATGTATCTTGTCCTTTCGTTCCTCTGTCTGCATTATTGCCTTCTTTCATGTGAATTCTTTTTAGTATACCTTTTTAATTATTTTGTTAATTTTAAAATGACATTTAAAGCTTTTTTTCTTAGTGGTAGCTTTAGGTATTACAATATGCCTCATCCCAATTTACTTTAGATTGATACTAACTCAGTTCTGATAAAACAGAGAAATTTTTCTCCAATATAGCTCAATTCCATCTCCTTTGTGTTATTATTGTCATAAATAGTAAACCTGTATATCTATCATTTGTCTATCTAGCTATATAATTATCAATTATCTGTCTATCATCATCTATCTACCTATCTTCTGTTATAAACATGATCTTACAGTGATTTTGCTTTATACAAATATGTCTTTTAGAAGTTAAGAGAAGAAATAACAGAAAAAAATATATAATCTAAACCTACATATTTACCATTTCTTGTACTCTTTACTTCTTCCTGTGGGTTTAAGTTAGCATCTGGTGTCATTTGCTTTCACCCTACAAGACTTTCTCTAGTATTTCTTTTATGGCGGGTTTGCTAGCCATATAAAGTCTCCTAATCTTCATTTATCGGAACATGTCTTGATTTCGTCTTCATTTTCGGACCGTTTTGCTGGATACACAATTCTTGGTGGGCAGTTTTTTTCTTTAACACTCCAAGTGTCACTGCCTCTGGCTTCCATCAGAGAGGTCGGCCGTTAATTGTATTGTTCCCCTTACTGACGCGTTGCTTTTCTCTTGTTGCTTTCAAGATTTTCTCTTTGTGGTTTCAACACCGTTGGGGCCCACCTGCGTGGATCTCTTTGGATTTATCTTCCTCGGTGTTCGCTGAGCTTCTTGGATGTGCGGAAGAACGTCGTACATGCAATCATGTTGAACTGTTCCTTTCCCTCAGCTGGTGCCTGGTGATCATTCTGATTCCTCCCGGAACAGGGTGAGCTTTGGCTGGGCTGCAGTTTTCGTTCAACAGCGTTCTCCATGCTTAGCCAGACCCCGGTTCCCCCGAACCACTGCCTTTTTGGTCTTATCGTTTGAACTGGGAGCCAGCTGGCTTCAGTTTCACACACTTTCAGCCCTAGAGTCTAATCAAGAATGTTTGGGATCGGGCAGTTTCTTTGTACTTACCATCCTCTCCCCTACTGCTGTTTTCTTGGCCAAACTCAGAGGAGGGAATTTCTGGGCCAGTTGATCTGCTCTCGTGTTTGGAGCTCTTCCCGACCCCAGGCTATTCCACGAAGCTACTCTGTTTTCCAAGATCTGGCCCGTTTCCTCTTTTCTTTGCAAAATCTATCTGTGGCAGGATTGCTCTTACCCAGACCAGGTGTCACCTGCGGGTTATGAAAGCTGCCTCGCCACCTCATTCACCTACAAAAGCTTCAGCACTCTCAGAAACTTAGCTCATCAAGCCTTCCTCGTGTCCATCCGCTGCATGCTCAGTGTCGCTACGAGTTGCACAGTGAATTGGAGAGGAACGTGTTGGAGCTATCAGATGTCCCCACCCCTCTCTGGGACGCCATCCGCGGCCAGCAGCTGGCTCTTGCAGAAGCACCTCCCATAATTCCCCGGGCTCACTGAGGGCCCTCAGCTGTTGGCGTGTCCTCTGTGCTGGCACCCAAACAGGCCACTGTGGGACGAGGAAGAGTCAGATCTGCGGACTGGCAGGTCCCACACTCCTGTCTCAAGCCTCGTCTCCATGCATTTCGTGCGGGAGAGAGATTACTGCCACCGTGTCAGCCGCTGAAGCTCTCCCCAGCCAGATCCAAAGTGGCGGCTTGCGAATGTCCCCCTCGCGTGGCCAGCCCCTCTGAGCAGTGGCAGGCCGCATGGTCAAGGCACTCTTGGATGTTCTGGTTTCTGGGCGGGCACCCGCCCACTCTGACTGCCTGTCGCGCCATCTTTGAGGGGTTCGCAGACGGCTCCATTGCAAATCTACTAATGGCCGTTCTCGGCTCGGCTTCAAGACCCAGGGAATCTCAAGTTCCCAGAGCGGGGTGGACGGCTGCCTCCCTCGTCAGCAAGTCTGAGCACCTGGCCCCTCCTGTGGGAGCTGAAGCTACCAGATGACTTGGGTTTTGTTCCTTCATTTGATCACCGGGAGGTAGCCTTGATGGGTTTTTTTTTTTTTTGTGGGCACTAAAAGTAGAGGTGCCCTTTCCCCAGGACGCTTTACTGCCATCTGCTGAAAACTGTCACATTAAATAGACAAACCTGGAAATGATACGAATGTGAATGATGCCGCCTGGAAGTGCAGTGTGATTGCCCTGCTGGGGTGTAGCTCTCAGCTGAATGAGGGCTGAGGCCATAAAGACGAGTGATACTGGTCCCTGATCTGGAGAAGCTCATGGTTTGCTGGGGACAGGGACAGACACATAAACAGACAAAGGTGATGCAGTGGATGGGGGACGAGCAACAAGCCGTGGGAGCCAGCATTGTTCTCCGGCCCAGGCCAGCCACACACCCCCGTCTGCATGGCTACGCAGACCCACCTCTGGGTGCTGGGTCCAGGCTCAATTCAGTCCTCTGGCTCCCTAGGCTGGGCCACACCACAGCCCAGGCCCCCAGGCCTCTCTGGTGGCATGGCCATCACAGGTGGACTCGGCGAGCTCTCTGAGACTGGGCATCCCAGCCACACCCTGGGTCCACTGCCTGCTCTCATCCTGGAGAGGCCTGTTCACCTCAAACCCGAAAGCTTACACAGCCAGTCCTCAGCCCGCAGCTGGTTCTGAAGGCAGCCGCAGGAGCTGGATAACCTGCAGCTGATTCTTAGCACCTGCGGCTGGTGTTACCTGCTCCCTCCTGTTCCTCCAATGTGGTCCTCAGGCAGCAGTACCTGGGGGCTTGTTAGAAAAACAAAATCTCAGACCCACCCTAGACCCATTGGCTCAGAATGAGCTTTTATCAAGACTCTAGGTGAGCGGTTAACTGTTTGAGAAGCGTTGCTGAGCCTCGATGTAGGGCCCCAGGGCCCTGTGCAGGTAAAACACTCAGGTGCCAACCTGTGAAGAAGACGCCAAACAGTCTCTCCTCCTGGGTGTTTAGTGTAAACAGTCGATCAGAGTAGGTGGGATTCTGAGACCCCCTTTGCCACTGCTCACTGGGTCTCGATTACGGTTCTTGACAGTTTTGGAGGAAGGCAGGCACTTCCAAGAGAGTGCAGTGTTGGATCAAAAAAACACATGCTACCTGCTGTCTCCACTACTGGCTCTGATCCCTACTGCTGTGTGGCCTTGGCTGAGTGGCTTAACCTTTCTGTGCTTCTGTTGCCTCACCTGTGAAATCAGGATAACAGAGGGCCTCTCCACCTGAGTGTCTGCGGATTAAGTGAATCAGCCCCTGTAAAGCACTCGGTGATCACTCAGTCAGTATTCATGAGGATCCTTGGCAGTCACCCAAGAACCTTGAAAAAAGCGAGGATCTGTTGACGTGGGAGCTTTAGGAAGACTTAGATGGTGGTTAGCAAACATTGACCTTCCAATTACCGCAAAACATGAATTTAATCAATATTTACTCCGTATTGCATCATCAGACTGAATTTCTAAGTGTTTCCTAAGAAAGAGTTTTCTGATAATTTTAGAAGGCTTGCTGTAATCGTTCCAAGGACCTTCGACTTGCAACCTTGAGACTAAAGAGTTTTGAGGCTAAGGAGAATGTGCGGTCAGTTGGTTGGGAGGAGAAGGTGCGAGACCAGGCGAGGAATCGGGGATGATTGTTGACAAGGCACCAGAGCCCTGAGCTTGTGGCAGGTGGCTCTACATGAGTTCCGGTTTGGACTGGTAACTCTGGGACGGCTGGCCATCCACGTGCAGGAGTCACGGGCAGTCGGAGGGTGAATCGCGGAGAAGGTGCTGCTCAGAGGACCCCTCACACCCTGAAACTCTTTCGCCTTGTGTTTAGCAACGTGTGCTGGGCGTACACCCGCCTCCTCCCCTCCAAACGTTTTTTCGGATCGCTTATTTTGTTTACACCTCTTTATTATAAAACATTTCAATCCTACAGAAAGTTGAATGAATTGTAGAGGGGAACATGATATAAGAAAGAAGAGACAAATTTCTTATGCAGAAAAATTCCAAATGATGCAGGTGCTTGCTCCCAAGGAGGTGGAGCCTGACCCCATCCTGGCGTGCGGGCTGCCCAGAGCAGCTCCCTCTGGAGGAGCAAGATTGAAGGAGCGGCCAGGTGGCAGCTCTACCTGGGCCAGGTGACCGAGGCCAAGGCCCACAGGGGCGAGTCGTGGTGATGGTGAGCACCCTGGATGTGATGCAATCGGGGTGGCACTGGACCTTCCCCAAGCCCGTAGTCTGGTTCTAACCGTGAGAAAAGCTGTGGACGCTTCCCAGTGGCAGGAGACTCTGAGAAGTGCCTGACCAGTCCTCCGCAAACCCCTATGAAGAACGAGGAAAGTTTGAGAGACCGCACCCCCAGGAGAGCTAAGGAGACATGATGACTACGTGTCAGGTGGGGGCCTGGCACAGAAAAAGGACGTTAGGGAAGCACTAAGGAAATCTGAATAAAGTATAGATTTTAGTTAATAACACGTCAGTATGGGTCCACCGATCGTGACAAATGTACCAAACTAAGATGTTAATAATGGGACAACGCAGGCGTGGTTTATGGGTTTTCTCTGTACTGGCTCTATCGTTTCTTTCTGTGAATTTAAAATTTTTCTAAAAAAATAAAGTTTCTTAAGAAAACAACCTCATACCACCACCTAAACGTCTACGCAGCACCCTTTACTATCTTTATCGCACATCTTTGTCACACATCTGTCCCGAACTGTCTCTGTTTTTCACAACCTCTTTCGACTATCCACTTCTTTTTTGCTCAAAACGAGACTCAGGAAGCGGGGGGAGCCTGGCACACAACACCCACGGGGGCTCAGGCCCTTTCGTATTTGTCACGCTAGATGTCCTCTAGGAACGCCCCCGCCCCCGGCTCAGCCGCCGCTACAAACGAGGAGCTCTACTGCCACCCAGTGGCAGGTTTAATTAAAGCCTTGAGTGCAGGCAAAGCTGGAGGCCTTGACAGGCAGAGCCCCTCCGGCTGGGGGCGGCTCCCAGCCCAGGCTGCTCCCGACCCCAGCACCTTCTCCACGGACTCCCCCACCCCAATTCTCACCTAGACCTAAATATTACCTAACTCCGCCCCATTCCCAACTGTGCAATCATTTCGTAGGGTTATACAACACTTTTTAAAAAATTTATTTATTTAAATTAGTTTCAAGTATACAGTACCTTGGTTAGACATCTATATAGTTTATGAAACAATCCCCTCAGTTGCTCCCTCCCTCCCCTGGCCCTCCACCTAGCCATCACATTACTGCTGACTGCATTCTCTCTGCCATGCTCCCCGTCCCCGGGCCCAACTATCGACTAATAATCTGTACTTCTTTAACCCTTCACCCCATTCTCCCAGTCCCCCGACCCCCTTCCCCTCTGTCCGTCACCAAAGTGTCCACTATATTTGTCTGTTTGTGATTAGTTTTTGGTCCTTAGATTCCGCATATAAGTGAAATCATATGGTATTTATCTTTCTCTGTCTTATTTCACTTAGCATAATAACCTCTAGGTTCCATCCATGTTGTTGTAAATGGTAGGATTTCATTTTTTTTTAATGGCTGAGTAATATTCCATTGTATATACGAACCATAACTTCATTATCCAGTCATCTGTTGATGGGCATTTAGGTTGCTTCCATATCTTGGCTATTGTAAATTGTGCTGCTATGAATACTGGGGGTGCATAGATCTTCACAAATTATTGTTTTGGTTTTACTACGCTTTTGAAAAGTCTCTTTTGGAAGGAGGTGGAGCATGAGGGAACTGGGTATTTTCCAGCTTTGTCAGTATTTTTGATGACCACGACGAGCAATTCCTGAGCAGCAGTTGTGGCCTGTCTGGCTGCTTTTGAAAGATAAGAGTCTGGAGGCTTTAGCTGCCTGGCCCTCGGGGAC